>OW028749.1:6017500-6617500 GCA_932294355.1 Aporophyla lueneburgensis | reverse complement strand
CGCTATATGAAAATCTCGCTATATATGAAACCGTGTCTCGAGTTCGTAGTAGGTACATAATTCCATTCCCATACCTAATTACATTTGTTCCATATTACTTAGCCACACACGTGCACACCTGTTTTCTTCTTGCAAACTAGGTTTACAGACTCGCTCTTCCAAAACTAACCAGATTAAGTTATTACATGGTGATTCGCGGCCACGAATAAATAGGCTATAATAATGGCTATTAATATGATAAGGTTTTATATATATGTAAGTAGGTTTGAACTGCTTTATTCGTTGTCACCTCAGCACGCGTAGCATGGCCACCACAGAAAGAACTTTGTCTATGCCTGGTAGAATAGAGATAGAATTGTCATGCTACGTCAGCCTAAAACGGTACAAATCTTTCTACAATCTTTAATTCTGTTTTTAAACTTTCTACAATCTGAAATTTTGTCTATTCTTCCGTCGACAAAACCCATTTCTACGGTGGTCATGCTGGAGTCAGCCCCTTTCTACCCTGTCACACCATTTCTTTGGTGTTCTCCTACTCTTATAGCCATCGACATTCATACTCAAAACTACCCTCACCACTAATAACAGTAATAACTAAGTGTAGAAGAAATAAAATGTTGCGCCTACCCTAAATAAACTAGGATAAGGGCAGGGGAAGGATGTAGGGGAAAAGCAGGTAGGATTCGTACAATTTTTATTCTTAGCCGTTTATACGAAATGCTATTAACTATTTCAAAATAATTTTAATGTCTTTATGTACCCTATTTATCTAGCTTTAAAAATAGCGTAGTGTTGCCTTGATACTATTCAGCATGGCGGAGCTACGGTTACTTATCTAAAACATGGAAAACGTACGAAACTACCCCACACGTGTGGTACATTCGTACACAGCGTAGGGCGCATTCGTACATAGTGGGGAACCTCCGTACAGTCAATTAAAATGCCATTTTACAAATGTAATATAAATGTTTATTGAGACCAAAGTAAGCACTTAAGCAGTAATCAGTTTCATGTAATACTAATTAACAATTATTGTCTTTTTGCAAAACTTATAAACTTCTAAACCATACAAATCTAAACACAATAAAAAAATAATAAAGGAATTCAAAAATCAACAAAATTCCCTCCGTCCTTTAGGCTGATAAGACTTACCATTTATAAATGGTAAGAGCTCTTACCATTAAATACCTACTAGCCAATATTATACATACTGAGATCCTTTTTAAAACTAAATATTTGGGCTGTTCTAGCAGTAGAAGCAGATTTTGATGGTGATAATATACACACCACATCTGCTAAATAAACAGTCCCTTCATCCTTGGTAACGGGAAAGACAAATTTCCAAGTTTGAGGTTTCTTCCTTAAAAATGATACTTTATACTCGATAGGACTATATTTATGAAGCACTTGTCCAACATAACATAAAATGGTTTTCTTTTTTTTCAAACTTAACCAGTACGAAGCTCTGTTCTTTGATGTTCTCAGTCAGAACTGGTGTTTAATTTTCAATATCTGATTCTTCTTCAGAAGTCTCTTCGATGGGAGAACAAGAATTTTTCCTCAAACTCATATCAGCCTCATCCTCACAATCAGTCTCGTCGTTATAGTCAGTTTCACCTTCATAATCAGTTTCATTCTCATCAGTTTTCTTTTGTCTCTTTGGTTTATATTTTCCTAAAGTTTTCTTCGGTCTTGTTGTTTTTGTTATTAAATTTTCATCTGAAAGTAACTTTAGTGCTCTTTTCATTTTTCACGCATCTGTGTATAATTCTCTCTATTGACAGTTTCTTGCTTATGAAATTTTGCCAGACGACTTTCTAAAGTTGATGGCTTGACACCATATTTTTGTGCAGATTTCCTTAATGATAAAGTTTTATCCAAAACTTCTTTCATCGCAGACTTTATTGCATCTTCATCTACTTCTCCTGTCCTTGTCCCCTTTTTAGGGTTCCGTTGCCAAATGGCAAAAAACGGAACCCTTATAGATTCGTCATGTCTGTCTGTCTGTCTGTCTGTCTGTCTGTCTGTCTGTCTGTCCGTGTATGTCACAGCCATTTTTTTCCGAAACTATAAGAGCTATGTTGTTCAAACTTGGTAAGTAGATGTATTCTGTAAACCGCATTAAGATTTTCACACAAAAATAGAAAAAAACAATAAATTTTGGGGTTCCCCATACATAGAACTGAAACTCAAAAAATTTTTTTTCATCGTACCCATACGTGTGGGGTATCTATGGATAGGTCTTTAAAAATGATATTGAGGTTTCTAATATCATTTTTTTCTAAACTGTAAAGTTTGCGCGAGAGACACTCCCAAAGTGGTAAAATGTGTGTCACCCCCCTGTAACTTCTAAAATAAGAGAATGATAAAACTAAAAAAAATATATGATGTACATTGCTATATAAACTTCCAACGAAAATTGGTTTGAACAAGATCTAGAAAGTAGTTTTTTTTTATACGTCATAAATCGTAAACCGCAATTTACCTTTCATTCAATCAACTCAAATATAAAAATTAAAAAAATAGGATTTAATTTCATAAACACAAGCCTTATGCATAAACCGTGAATACCTACAGGTTTGTACGGAACCCTCGGTGCGCGAGTCCGACTCGCACTTGGCCGGTTTTTTATGTATATTCGCGGCATGGTTCTGTAACAACAATTAGTTAAGTGATTAATATTTTGGCTGGCACAAAGTTAAGAATTCGTATTCGGGAGCATTCGTACAGTACGAATCTACCCCATTCATAGCTGCACGAAGGTACCCCAACCAGAGAAATCCACAAAAAAATAAAAATAACTGTAATAGTTAGCCTAAAATGACTATTGACGTAATAAACTACGTAATCACTACATAAAATAAATAAAATTACTTTAACATTTCGACCAAAACTTATAACAACTAAACTTCTTCAAAAGTGAATATGAAAAATACTTACCGAGAGCGAAAACACGTATCGACTCGTCACGTTGAAGCCGGCGGCCGCACTGACCCGCCAGCTCGCGGTTCACACGTGTGTGTGAGTTAGCGTCACGCACAGAAAAACCAACGCGGCAACGTATTGGATAGTGTAGATATGACTACTGTACGAACGCTCCCACTGTACGAAGCCTACCTGCTTTCCCCTATATAAGGTGTATCTATTCATACACGAAATATTTTAAGAGGTACACCTGTAGGTGGTAAAGAAGCTATAGAAGCAAAAAGATTTTTTTTTATCTAAGCGTTCTTGAATTTTCGTAATTGTTATAATTTTAAAACTGCTTGAGACGTTTTGCATAAAACCTTTACTCCAAATTCTATGAATGGCCCGCCTGAAACTGCGAGGGCGGCGACCGGACGGCACGAGCATGGCCGCGGTGTCTCGGGCCGTAAATAATACGAAGGAGCCAGTATTTCTCATGTGCGTCAAATTATTTATAAATATTAAATTTAGAAAAAAATACTTTAAAAAAAATTTTTGTTGGTTGCTATAGATTCTTTACCACCTACAGGTGTACCTCTTAAAATATTTCGTGTATGAATAGATACACTTTATATATAGTACAAACGCCTTTACATGTCAATCATATTTTTAAAACTAGATGAGGTCGGTTTTTCTGGATTATTCCCCGAGTACCCCGATCCGCGAGGAGCCCGTCCCGGCGAACCCCGAATACGATAAATATGATTACATTTCTTTTTTTTTCTTTTTAGGGTTCCGTTGCTAAATGGAAAAAAACGTAACCCTTATAGATTCGTCATGTCTGTATGTCGTTCTGTCTGTCTGTTTGTCTGTCTGTCCGTCCGTATGTCACAGCCACTTTTTTCCGAAACTATAAGAGCTATGCTGTTGAAACTTGGTAAGTAGATGTATTCTGTGAACCGCATTAAGATTTTCACACAAAAATAGGAAAAAACAAAAAATGTTGGGGTTCCCCATACTTAGAACGAAAACTCAAAAAAAATTTTTTCATCAATCCCACACGTGTGGTGTATCTATGGATAGGTCTTTAAAAATGGTATTGAGGTTTCTAATATATTTTTTTCTAAACTGAATAGTTTGCGCGAGAGACACTTTCAAAATGGTAAAATGTGTCCCCCCCCCACGTAACTTCTAAAATTGTTCATAAAATCATTTTTTTAATACGTCATAAATCGTAAACCGCAATTTACCTTTCATTCAATCAACTCAAATATAAAAAATTAAAAAAAAAACATTAAATTTCATAAACATAAACCTTATGCGTAAACCGTGAATATCTACAGGTTTGTATGGAACCCTCGGTGCGCGAGTACGATTCGCACTTGGCCGGTTTTTCTATAGCTTTCAACTTGTACGGTCGACATAAAAAGTGCTTAAATGTATGTATTTGAAATAGATACATAAGACGAAAGTAGTTTATTTAAAATTTTGTACAATGTCCAATCATAGTCTAATAGAGGTAATTACAGTTTGCATAAAATGTATCAAAAATATAAAATAAATGTTACAATTAGAGATGCGCCGAGTGACACTTTTGCCGAGTAACGAGTACCGAGTTTTACTCGGCTCAATTTTTTTTCAACCGAGTACTCGGCCGAGTAACTCGGTTCAATCAAATTCCCATTTCGCGCGCGTAAACAAGTACAAACAGGTTCGCGCCGGTCGAGAGGCCGGCTCGCGTTGATCCACCCCTCACCCCGCCCGCGCTTTTCAACTACCAGTCGCTTGATAGTTAGCAAACAAATACGTCACGTTACGCGTTATAGTAGATAAATAATTGAAAAAGTTTGTTAATTAACGATTGACTGTGTGTAGTACCTGATCAGTGATTGTTGATATAATGACTTCACGTAAAAGATCCCGAATTTGGGCGTTTTACGACGAGATTGTAGAAGATAAAGCAAAAGTGAAATGTACTTTATGCAATTCTCTAATTTCACGTAGTGGTGTTGGACGAAAGGCTTCTACGACGGCAATGTTAAACCATGTTAAAATAAAACACACAGAAGAGTTTAAAGATTTGGAAAATGAAACTTTGCGGGAAATATCTCAAAATCGTGAGCCAGTAGCATCAACTTCGTCGTCGCAATCGAATGCAATGAAAATACAGCAAACCCTTTTAGATTCATTTACTACAAAATGGGACACAACTGATTCGCGTGCTAAAGAAATTCACAAAGCTGTAGCGGAGATGATCGCGATAGATAACCAACCGATATCTATGTTGGAAAATAATGGGTTCCAAAGATTAATGAATACCTTAAAACCCAAATACCAAATTCCTAGTAGAAAGTATATGAGCGAGGTTGTCATACCAGAAGTTTACACCAAAGTAAAAAACGTAATAAGAGCGGAAATTGCAAAAGCTAAAGCTATATCAATAACTACTGATATTTGGACCTGCACGAATAACTTACTCGGATTCTTAAGCTACACCGCTCACTGGCTAGACGAGGACTTTGAACTTCAGCACAGAGTGTTGCAGATGTCACATTTTAGAGGACCCCACACGGCGGACAATATTCGATCAGTGCTTTCAGATTTATCCGTGAACTGGGATATTGATACTCGCATTCATCTTGTTTTGAGAGACAATGGACCCAATGTGGTGAAAGCCATAAATGATAGTCAATATGTTGGCAAAGGATGCTATATACATACGCTGCAATTAGCCGTAAAAGCTTCATTGAGGGAACAAAATGTAATCGACGTTATTGCGTCAGCTAGAAAAATTGTAGGCCACTTTAACCATTCTGCAGCGGCACAAGAAAAACTGACCCTGATACAAAAAGAACTAAAACTGCCAGAGCACAAACTCGTGCAAGATGTTACCACAAGATGGAACAGTACTTTTTACATGATAAACAGATTGTTAGAGCAAAAAAGGGCAATATCTCTCTACATCACGGATAACCCAAGTACAGCCAATCTACAACAATTAACTGAACGTCAATGGGAGATTCTACGAGAGTGCATTACATTACTCAAACCATTCGAAGAAATTACTAAAATTACCAGCTCCACATTAGCATCAATTTCCGAAGTAATACCCCACACCAATGCCCTATTAAAATATTTATCAAAACCTGAAGTCTCCCAAACTTGCCCAAATATAGCAGATATGAAACAAAAGCTTGAAGGTGAAATTCAGGGCCGCTTTCAAGGGTTAGAAAAAGACAAATATTATAGTTTGGCAACTTTGCTAGACCCCAGATTCAGGATGCGATTTTTTCATTCAGAAAACTATGAACTGATAAGGAATACGCTATTTTTAGAATCAGTAAAAAGAAGTGAAATTTCAGAGAGTGCTAGCAGCAGTGAAGAAAACGAATCTGAACGATTATCGCAGTCACAAGATCTTCATGCATCTTTCTGGAATTGCTTCGAAGAATTAGCTTCCACCCAGCCAATAGAGCGCGATGATCCTAAAAGCCCCATTGCTTTAGAATTAGATTGCTATTTAAAAGAAAATTTGTTGGCAAAAAACAAGAGTCCTTTCGAGTGGTGGACAGGGCACCAAACAAGGTATCCAGAGCTGGCACGTTTAGCAAGAGTGTTTCTGTGTGCACCTGCAAGCACTGTGTATAGCGAGCGATTGTTTTCGGAGGCTGGTAACGTGTACGAAGAAAAGAGGAATAGGCTGTTACCAGAACGTGCAGAAAGCCTTGTATTCCTGCATCATAACTTACCTTTATTAAATTTTAAATATTGATTATTATTTATTACTGTTCTCTTAATTTTGTCTCATTACTACTCATTCATTAGCATAATTTTGATTTTATTAATAGAGATTGTCAAAGATTTCCTAAATTAGTAATAAATACTTTTTGATTAACACTGTTGTTTTAATTATATCTACCTAAATATATTGCTTTTCTTAAACAAAGTATACTCGGCATTCAAACCGAGTTATTCGGCCGAGTACGAGTATCAAAAAACCCGCCGAGTACGCCGAGTACCGAGTATCAACCGAGTACTCGGCCCATCTCTAGTTACAATATTATCAGATCATACTTAACAAATATATTTTTAATAGTATTTTTGATTTACTGTATTGTAAAAAAATAATGTAAGTGAAACTGATTTTACATGTTAGAAGATAATTTTAGAGTTAACTTTCCTATGCTACATTATTACATTTTAAAAATAATTCCTGAAAGTGAGAGATTCGCGTATTTTTTAAATTATGTTAATGCTCCATGTAGAGTGAATATTTTGATTTTCTGTATTGAAAAAGAAACAATTGTGATAATAATTAAAACCTGTAATTCCTCTAGAAAGACTCTATATTGTATTCTCTAATCATAATATTTACCTTAACCAAGCAAGACTTTATAATTTTTTCCTGATTCTTAAAGTTAAGTTTTATAATTTTAGTAAATAATAAAATTTAATTTCACATATGATCTGCTGACGTTACTTTTAAGCTAAATTGTCTGTTAATTGAGTTTATCTAGATAAAAATAAATCGGGGTCCTCCGGGACGGGGGCCTCGGGGATCGGGTACTCGGGGAATAACCCGGAAAAGCCGACCTCATCTAGTTTTAAAAATATGATTGACGTGTAAAGGTGTTTGTCCAAACCTATTTCATCATTCTCCTGCTCTTATCCTAATTTATTCGGGTCGGCCCAACATTTTTTTCTTCCACACTTCTCTATTAGTAGTGAGGGAAGATTTGAGTATGGATGTCGATGGCTATAAGAGTAGGAGGAGACCAAAGAAATTATGTGACAGGGTAGAAAGGGGATGACACGCACGCGTAGCATGACCACCGTAGAAAAGGGTTTTATCGACGGAAGAATAGATAAAGTAACGTTTCGGGTACACAGTACGACGGCAGCAAAGTAGAAAGAGTCAACTGCACTATTTTATAAAATTTACTCTTCGACATGATTCGACTCAGAATTATATTTAACCGACTTCAAAAAAAGGAGGAGGTTCTCAATTCGACTGTATTTTTTTATGTTTGTTACCTCATAACTTTCGACTGGGTGAACAGATTTTGCCACACAAACTACATGGTCACCCATCCAAAGGCTGACCTTGAGAAGTGCAGCTTAACCTAGTGAACCTGCGACACAAGGCAAAACAAAAACCACATGGTCACCCATCCAAAGGCTGACCTTGCGAAATGCAGCTTAACCTTGTGAACCTGCGACAAAACGCCACACATAAAGTAAATGGTCACCCATCCAAAGGCTGCCCTTGAGAAGTGTAGCTTAACCTAGCGAACCTGCGACACAAGGCAAAACAAAAACTACATGGTCACCCATCCAAAGGCTGACCTTGCGAAATGCAGCTTAACCTTGCGAACCTGCGACAAAACGCCACACATAAAGTAAATGGTCACCCATCCAAAGGCTGACCTTGCGAAGTATATTTTAACCTAGCGAACCTGCGACAAAACGCCACACATAAATTAATTGGTCACCCATCCAAGGGTTAACCTTGAGAAGTGTAGCTGAACCTAGCGAACCTGCGACACAAGGCAAAACAAAAAAAAGTATTTTGTAAAGGTAATATTTATAAAGCATGCTTTACGAAAGGAAATAAATATGGTTTAATCAAAAATAACGTATTAATTATATGTTAATATGTTAATTATCACATCAAAAAAAATCGCATCGATATTGAAACTTCACTGCCTAAGTCCACAAATTTTCAGTATGGGCCACTGTGCGTGGCCACGCTCACCACGCCAAAATTTAGGTTTACCCTCGCCTATAGATGTTTCACGTCAAAAGTGCAGTTGACTTTTGACTACTTTGCTGCTGTCGTACTGCGTACCCGAAACGTTACTTTGTCTAATCGTCCGTCGACAAAATCCCTTTCTACAGTGGTCATGCTACGCATGCTGAGGTGTGTTACCCGCTTTTCCTATCTTATTACTCTGAGAAGGAAGTTCGAGGGGGGTGGGGGTTCGTGGGAGTTCGGTTCTGTTTTATAAGAGTCCACACTTTAGTCCAGACATAATTATGGTCAGATTATGTGAAGTCCATATGAATTGGTGTCTGTATAGTCTTTCTTTTGTTGTCTGTTAGTATCATAGGTATGTACCATGTACCTAGTAGGTTAGGAACTAGGTACTGCGGTTAGATATCTTTTAGGATTTCTGAAGATTAGATAAAGTCAGTTTCAAAAGAATGCATCACCAAGAACTTATTCGATTGTATTCAATCTTTGTCCTTAATATTGTGCATGTTAAGGCTACACATTGATATAATATAATTGCAAAAAGACAGCTACACTGTGTTGCCACTAAACATATACGTATGGCGGGTACATTGCGTACTTAACTAATAAGCTTCTTCTCCACATTTGTTACCTAACTGAAGTGGACTGTATTGACTTGGGGTTTCTTCAAATAAAAAAAACTTCGTTCTTCTGTGGGTTGTTTTAATCGTGTGGAGCTGGAGACCGACTGCCTCGAGCCCGCCGTTTCCCTTCTTATATACAATTTCATCTAGTGTTCGCTAGACGCAGCTAGCGGCATCTACGGACGCGCAGTAATACGGAACTAATAGTCGAGCGAGCGTTAACCAATCATAATGCAGCTACTAGAAAATTACATTTTACTGTTCAATGTCGAACCTTTACCTCAATGGCGACCGCTTGCTTATTTCATATTTATTTGACTTTAAAATACGGACCCGTTGCGGTAAACTTACATAGGAAACTTACATAGTGCTCGCTCATATGCTAATTAGATTCTTATAAGAATTATTTCCATTATATAATTACTCTTTCTTCACACAATAGAACTTAACTAAACACTTATAAATCTGAACTACGCTTATAACTACACGGACGGTGTAGCTATTTGAATTCTTATTTAACTCACTTAGGTACACTTATAAACACTAATACTACAGTTTCTTATTTACTTTAAACACTTTAGTCATAGTTCAATCACTTATATACACATGCAGCTCGGCGTCCGTTACAGCTCTCCCCCCGGCGTAGCTCGCGTAGCCTCTTCTTTCTTCATAACGACGACGAGCTTGCTCACAGGGCGTCGGAACACGCCGGTTCTGGTGCGCACCTCGACGACCCTGATGCTGCCGTCTGGTCCCTGGTGTGTGCGCTCGACGATCCCCATCGGCCAGGTGTTTCGGGGTAGCGTGCTGTCGACCACGAGGACTGCGTCGCCGACTTGTATAGCCCGCACGTTGTTCTGTGGTTCACCGCGAGGTACCAGGGTAGGTAGGTACTCGCGTAACCACCGACGCCAGAAGTGATCAGCGAGGGCTTGACTGACTCGCCATGTTCTTCGATCGGCTTCGTCGCACGGCTCCGTCGTTGGCAGGCCTCCTGACGACCCTAGCAGGAAGTGGTTGGGGGTCAGGGCCTCTGGATCGCTGGGGTTGACGCTGACGTGGGTCAGCGGTCTCGCGTTGATGGAGAACTCGGCCTCGGCGAGCACGTTCGCCAAGACTTCTTCTGTTGGCGCCCTCTCTCGTAGCGTGACGTCGAGGGCCGCCTTCACGGAACGCACCATTCTCTCCCACGCGCCCCCTTGGTTGGGCGCGCCAGGAGGTATGAAGCGCCACTCCATGCGGCGCTGTAGCCCCTCGTCTCGCAGGGCAGGCATCCACTCGGCGTAGGCGTTGCGCAGCTCTTGATCGGCGCCTCGGAAGTTGGTCGCGTTGTCGGAGTACATCACCCTCGGCCACCCTCGGCGGGCCGCCATTCGCCTCAGCGCCATGATGGCTGAGTCTGTGGAGAGTGATGGGACGAGCTCGATGTGCACGGCGCGGGAAGTGAGGCACGTAAATAGCGCGCCCCACCTCTTCTCTCGCCGGCGCCCTATCTTGACCGTCATCGGCCCGAAGTAGTCCACCCCGCAGTTAGTAAACGGGCGGTGGAAGGGGTCAAGACGGGCGCGCGGCAGGTCCCCCGTGGCTGGTGTCCGCGGTGTGGCTCGCCGTCTCTGGCAGAAGGCGCAGCTCTTCTCGACAGCGCGTACCGTGGGTCGTAAGTGGATAACCCAGTACCGCTGCCGTAGGTCGTTGGTCACGCGCTCTCTGTTTGCGTGACCTGCGGCGCAGTGTTCACGTAGGACAAGGAGCTTGGTCAGTTGGTGACGACCGTCCATGATGATCGGTCGCTTCGTCTCGCTCGGCGCGGAGGAGGCCTCGATTCGGCCCCGCAGCTTCAGGATGCTGTCTTCCAGCACTGGATCCAGGCGGTACAGTCGGCTCGTCCTCGCAATCGGACGGGCGGACCGGATTCTCTTCAGATCTTCGCCGAAGCTGTCTTCTTGTGCTCGGCGGATCAGCTCGGCCTCGGCGCGCTGGACGTGACGGTGTTCCATGGTGGTCGCTCTTCGTCGGCATATGTCGGTGAAGGCGATCGCTCGCGCGACGGCCCTCACTAGCACCTCGTACTTTGAGAAACGGGCCGGGTCCGGTAGCCAGTCGTCTTGCTCGGGCTTTTCGGTCAGGTGGAGGACTTCCTCTTCCTCTGTGTCGTCCGTCGACGCCGTGGGCCACTGTTCTTCTGGTAGACGCAGGAAGTCTGGCCCCCGGAACCACCGGTCCGTCGCGCTGATGGGTGCGTCCACCAACCGAGTGGCATCGTCGGCGGTGTTGCAGGCGGTAGGTAGCCAACGCCACTCCTCCTTCTGTGTCAGCTCCGCGATCTCGCCCAGCCGGTGCGCGACGAATGGGGTGTAGCGTCGCATGTCGTGGTGAATCCAATGTACCACAGTGGATGAGTCCGTCCAGTAGGTCGTCTGGCCGATGTTGACCCGGTGCTCTCTTCTTATGGCGTCAGCTAGTCTCGCCCCGATGACGGCAGCCTGCAGCTCCAGTCGAGGTATGGTCTGTGCTCGACGGGGCGCCACCTTCGCCTTGGCGGCCACCAGCACGACGTTCACGGTTCCATCGACGTTCTTCACTCTCCAGTAGGCCACAGTTGCGTAGGCCTGTTCGCTGGCGTCACACAGGATGTGAAGGTCGATGCGTTCGTACCCATGTCTTAAATAGCACCTCGGCAGCCGGAGTTGGGCGAGCTCAGGAAGCCGCGCCAGCCAGGACGCGAAGAGCTCGTTCTCTTCGTCCGGAATCTGCTCGTCCCAGGTTGTATGTAGCCGCCACAGGTTCTGCAGAATAATCTTCGATCGTATGGTGTAATGACTCAGCAATCCAAGTGGGTCGTAGATCGACATCACTGCGCTTAGTGCTTCCCGTTTGGTCGGTGCGCGAGTCCGTGTTTTTACTTCAGCTGGAACCCGGTTCATTGAGGTGTTGAAGCCCAGCTCGTCTCGTTCCGCGCTCCAGTACAGTCCCAGGATTTTACTCTCGGGCCGTTCTCCCCCCAGTTGGTTGGGGGAGGTAGCGTGCAGCTCCGGGGGTACGTCGCGCAGCACTGTCTGGTCACTAGAGCTCCATCCTCTTAGCGTGAAGCCCGCGTGTGCATGTACCGCTCTCGTTTCATCGACCGCTCGCCGTGCTTCCTCTGCGCTCTCGTAGCTGGCCACCAGGTCATCCATGTAGTGACTCTCTTTTATGGCTTCTAGAGCCCGTGGGTACTCCTGTCCGTACACGTCCGCGTTGTAGTTACGGACGTAGTGGGCCATGTACGGGGAGCTCGCGGCGCCGAAGATCATGCTAGTCATTTTATACTTTCTCGGGTTCTGCTCTCGATCGTTGCCTCGCCACAGGAACTGTTGAGCTGGTTGGTCCTCCGCCCTTATCTTAATTCTTAGGAACATTTCCTGTACGTCCGCTGTGATGGCCACCCGTTTCTCTCGAAATCTAGACAGGATTCCCGGTAGCGACAGTAGTAGATCGGGTCCCTCCAGGAGTTCGTCGTTGAGACACACGCCGTTGCTCTTGGCCGCTGCGTCGAATACCAGCCTGTGTTTGCCGGGCTTGTTCGGGTTCTGTACGGCAAAGTGTGGCAGGTACCAACAGACGGCGCTCGTTCCCTCCGTCCCGTCGCATGGCGTCGCGTACCCCTTGCTCAAGAGGTTGTCGATCTGTCGGGAGTACTCAGCTGCGAACTCTGGGTCTGCGTCCATCTTCTGCTCGATCTTTTTCAACCGGCGTAACGCTTGCCCGTAGCTTGGAGGCATGGTGACGTCGTCTCGCCGCCACGGTAGTCCAACTTCGTACCCGGAGTCGATCTTCTTCGTCGTCCGTTTGACTATGTCGATGGCTCGCTGATCCGTCTCCTTGATCCTCGGCTTTCCTTGTATGCCGACAGCGTCGATCTTGAAATGGGCCTCGACTAAGTCGTGGAGATCTTGGTCGCTGGCTCCTGCCGTTCGTGCGGGCTCGTAGACATGAAGCACGTTCCCCTCTTGAAAGATGGCCTTGCGTGGTGCTGTTCCGTGCACCACCCATCCTAACTGGGTCCTCGATGCGGCCGGTTGATCGGGACGGCCGACTCGAAGTTCGCGGGATACGATGCATTCCCAGTGGTCTGTCCCCACCAGGAGCCCAGGTCGCGTCAGCTCGTAGCATACCTCTTCTGGCGTCAGGTCCTTCAGGTGCTCGTACTCCAGCAGGGTGTGAGGGATAGACTGTTGGTGCAGCTGGAGATTCTTGATCGTCCTCGCTCGGACCTTGTGGTGGTCGCCGCTCTTCAGCCCCCTGACGCGAAGGTCCACCAGCTTGCTCTCCATCTCTTGCTGCGACATGTTGACCCCGTTCAGGTGCAGAGGCTGCGTTGGTCCCTCGGCCCCGATGGTCGCTGCTAGTTCCTCGTCGATGAGAGTGATGGTCGCTCCTTCGTCCAGGAGAGCGTGGGTCTTCACCTCCCCCCGTGGTCCGGAGATGACGACAGGACACATCTTCAACAGAACCGCTCGCGGCCCGGCGACTGGTCGCGACGCCACGGACAGGACTGCTTCCTCCTTCGGTTCGGTTGCCTTCGGGTCTTCCCTCTTCGCCTCTCGCTCCCGGTGGAGGGTTGCATCATGCGGCCGGCGACACTGATTCACACCGCATGCCTTCGCCTTGCAGTTCATGCGCCGGTGCTGTTTCTGAATGCATCTGAAACACATCTTCTTTTCTTTCAGGAAGTTCCACCGCTCGTCCACCGTGAGCGCCTTGTACTTCGGACACTGCGTTAGGGTGTGAGCTTGACCGCACTTGGGGCACTTGTCCTTCTCCTCCTCCGTTCCCTCGACCGTGGTGAAGACACTCGCCTTCTTCTTCAATATCGTAGCGGGTCGGGTCTCTTTCTTCTGCTGTGCGGTGCTCGTGGATGGGGCGTAGGTGTACCGTAGCGCTCGGTCTGCTTCACGCATTAAGAAACGAGACATCATGACGATCTCTGGCTCAGCTGTCCCCTCGTGGTCGTAGGCGTAGTCGCACCATCGTGATCGCAGGTGTGGGCTGAGTTTGTCCAGTACTTCCCGCGTCATCATGGGGTTGAACAGGTAGCCTCTTCGATCGATCGTACTTAACACGCACGTAACATTCTGCAGCTTGATGGCGAAGGCGTTCAGCTCGGCTGCTGACGCACCAGGTTTCGGGAGTCTCCTTAGGTCTTCCAGGGCGCGGTCAATTATCACCTCCGGTCGGCCGAAGCACTGTTCGAGGGTCTTCATTATGACATCTGGATCGGTGGCCGTATGTAGGAGGGCAGCCACGGCGTCTCTCGCTTCCCCTTTGAGGCAGCTCCTCAGCCTCTGGATGTTCTCCGCCGCCGATATCTGGTACATGTTGGTCGTGTCCCGTACAGCCGCTTTGAACGGCAGCCACTCGTTGGCCGCTCCGGAAAAGGTCGGTAGGTCGGTGTGCCGCGGCCTGGGTCTGGCCATCTTCTCCAGTGTGGCGGCCAGGTGCTCGATGCTGCTCTTCCTCGTTGGAGTTGGTGATCTACCCCGCGGTTCTTCAAAGCGTATCTGCTTAGGTTCCTCCCTTGCGTCCCGGGCCCCTTCCTCACCCCGTGAGCTGATGGGGTTCGTCCTCAGCCACGCGTCCACTTTCTGATGGGGTTCCTCGCGCGGGTTCTGGGTTCCGGGTTCCTCTTGCACGCTTTCATCATCCTGTATTACAGCTACCTGAGTGGCCAACCGCTTTTTCACCAGGTCCGCTTCCAGTTCCAGTTCCTTCCTCCTTATTGCAGCCAGCTTCTCCGCTGCGTCCAGTTCCGCCATACGCAGCCGCGTCGCAATACTAGTCGTCGATCGTTGAGACCTGACGGATCGAGTCGGTGATCCCACTCTATGTTGCACCGTGACGTCCGTTGTTTGCAATCCGGATGGTCCTGCCGTACTGGTGGCCGCTAATCTGGAAAACGGCGACGCCGGAGGGTCCAGAGACAATCTTCTTAATCTCTCTCGTTCAATTAGCTCCGCTTCCCTGCGGCGCGCCTCTCTCTCTTCAATTTCGGCTGCGTCCGCCTGGCTTCTCGTGACCACCATTTTCCTGGTTCGCGACGGACGGTGTTTCGATACGACGACACTCGATGAGATTCTTAGCTCGCTGCTTATTACCCGACGACACTACACGCCGTGATGATATACTAACGCGTCGATAGTTAAATATGATTACTTACGACGCGATTCTTCACTCTCTGCTTAGCACACGACGACTCCACACGTCGTGATGATATTCTACACGTCGACACTTGAACGCAATTCTTGACTCTGCTCACCCCACGACGGCTCCACACGTCGTGATGATATTCTACACGTCGACACTTGAACGCAATTCTTGATTCTGCTCACCCCACGACGGCTCCACACGTCGTGATGATATTCTACACGTCGACACTTGAATGCAATTCTTGACTCTGCTCACCCCACGACGGCTCCACACGTCGTGATGATATTCTACACGTCGACGCTTGAACGCAATTCTTGATTTCTGCTCACCCCACGACGGCTCCACACGTCGTGATGATATTCTACACGTCGACGCTTGAACGCAATTCTTGATTTCTGCTCACCCCACGACGGCTCCACACGTCGTGATGATGCTCTGCACTTTGCCGCCAACGCCGTTGATTCCTGAAACAGACGCTTCCCGCGCGGTGACGCCACGTGGCTATCTTCGCTCGGCGTCCCGACGCTATGACGTCACACCTCGCGGCGGCTTCTTGCTTCTTCGCGCCTTTTTCTTCGATGACGCTATGATGCCACGCCACGTAGTCGCTTACTGCTTGTTCGCGCCTTTTCTTCGATGACGCTATGATGCCACGCCCAGTAGTCGCTTCCTGTTTCTTCGCGCCTTTTTTCTTCGAGGACGCTATGACGCCACGCCACGCAGCGGTTTCTTCCTGTTCCCGCCTTTTTCTTCGAGGACGCTATGACGCCACACCACGTGATCGACTCTTGCTTCTTCGCGCCTTTTTCTCCGAGGACGCTATGACGCCACTCACCACGCGGCGATTCTTCACACGACACCTTCAGCGTGCCGATGCTCGAACCTCCTGCGTGGATTTCTCACTTGGCGTACCCACGCTATGACGTCACTCACCACGCGGCGGTTTCTTCCTCTTCCCGCCTTTTTTCCCGGCGACGCTATGACGTCACACCACGCGGCTCCTCGACACGACGCGGTGTTGCTGGCTCGGCGATTGGCGTCCTGGTTCTGTTCTTGATGGCGACACTGGTACACTTACGTTTTTCTTTCTTCCACCGTTAACACTACTGAATTTCACGCACCCACACGCGATGAAAATTAACGGTTTTTTTTTTTCTGGCGGCAGCCGGTCTCCTTTAATATGCTCCTTCCTGCAGGTTTCTTCGCAACGTGGCCGCGGGTTCTTCGATCTTGATTATCCGCCGCTCCGAAGGACCAAAAACTGAAGTGGACTGTATTGACTTGGGGTTTCTTCAAATAAAAAAAACTTCGTTCTTCTGTGGGTTGTTTTAATCGTGTGGAGCTGGAGACCGACTGCCTCGAGCCCGCCGTTTCCCTTCTTATATACAATTTCATCTAGTGTTCGCTAGACGCAGCTAGCGGCATCTACGGACGCGCAGTAATACGGAACTAATAGTCGAGCGAGCGTTAACCAATCATAATGCAGCTACTAGAAAATTACATTTTACTGTTCAATGTCGAACCTTTACCTCAATGGCGACCGCTTGCTTATTTCATATTTATTTGACTTTAAAATACGGACCCGTTGCGGTAAACTTACATAGGAAACTTACATAGTGCTCGCTCATATGCTAATTAGATTCTTATAAGAATTATTTCCATTATATAATTACTCTTTCTTCACACAATAGAACTTAACTAAACACTTATAAATCTGAACTACGCTTATAACTACACGGACGGTGTAGCTATTTGAATTCTTATTTAACTCACTTAGGTACACTTATAAACACTAATACTACAGTTTCTTATTTACTTTAAACACTTTAGTCATAGTTCAATCACTTATATACACATGCAGCTCGGCGTCCGTTACACTAACTATGCGCATTGCCAGTGTGGAACTCTTTGCCACCGTCTGGGTTCCATTCCACATGTAACCCGTTTGATCATCAAGAGTGAACAGGGATCTTTTCTCGTTCTTGGGCACGTTCGTTCCATCATACTCGTAGATCTATTTCATTCTATCATACGAGATCAAGAGCAGATCAATTGCACTGTTAAAAAAAAGTTGTCTGTCTGCACATTAATATTGCGATATTAAGTATTAAGGAACACAGATAGACTATCAAATGATTTTCTATTGTTATAGATATATCTACGTCATTTTGAGGCTGACTATGCAACTCTTATTTTCTCGTAATTAATGTAAGGAGTCATGTGTCAGTAGAATTCAAACATAGCTGACATATACACAAACACAGTGCTAACCTTTTTTTATACTTCTAATACCTCTTTAAGCACATTGTTCTCTTACAAACTATTCAAATTGAAATACTCACCACAATAATTCATTACAAGAACGTGATCCAAACTCCGAACAACTAGCCATTCAAGCGTCCGCAATAAACGAGCCGTGTCCGACAATTATTCGAACGCTCGGCCGGTAACGGCTCGGTCAAAGGTGGCAACCGTAGGCGTGCCGGACTGTCCGAGGTCTGAGGTTTCAGGCCGATCGACGAAAATCGATTCAGATTACCAAAGTTACATAATTAGTGACCCGACACCGGTTCGGTAATTACTGTCAGTTTCTGGTCTTAATTGTTAACGATAGAATAGTCTGGAATAATGGCGGTGTAGTTACTATGCAGGATTGTTTTCGGGTATCTTAGCTACAGAGATTGTTAGGAGACATGTCTGGGCTGACATTGATGTGTTGCTAATGCCTGTATTAATGGAACCTTATTCTTTACATTAACTTATCATAAAATGTTACATCATGCCTGTATTTTCCAGGATAGGCAGCAGACACTACACCTACATTTAGCCAGTTATTTTATGCCCCATGTTATAAAAATCGCGACTATTGGCTTGAACTTATCACAAAAAAGCAGACCCCGAGCTATAGAAAATCTCCCAATGGAAAATTCCAATACACGGTGCCCAACTTGAGTTTGATGACAAACAAGTTTGTAATTGCCAGGTGCTTTTCAAGTGGAGTATGTAATATAACATACCCCACTTGAAAAGCACCCAAAACTTCTACATCTCGACAACCGAAACGTACTTTACAACTTCTTAATTAAAACTTGTAAACAGGTAACGAGTACACGAAGCGGATTGAGCGCGCACCGTGGTCGGTCACGTTGGGTGGCCGTGTGTCACATTGCACATACGTGGGCCGGTGGGCCGTTGGCAGGTGGGCCTGCAGCCGACACATCCGTAATACCCCAGACTACCCTGACCCCCGTCGGAAGGGGAGAAGGGGAATGTCACTCAACGTTACAACGACTGTTTTTTGTTTTGTTTTATTTTTTTGTTGTTGTTAAGGGCGGAATGTTCGTTTTGTTGTCCGTTTTAATTATGGTTTGTATTGGTTGTGTGTTTGATATTTTTGACGACTTTATTGTCTGTTTTGGATTAATGTTTTGACATTCATTGTATCAGAGAAATAAAACTAAAAATGTAAGCAATATAGGTGCTTATTATTTTTTATGGTGAAATACTTTGTTTTTTTTTATAAATATGACCGACGACAGATGTCCACTGCTGGACAGAGTCCTTCAACAAGTGAGGGCATTATTTCCACGTTTGGCAGGCGGGTTGGCGATCGCAGTGGTAAAATTCATAGAGAATACTGCTGCCCATTCTCTAACAAGTCCAACACCCACGGGAAGAAATGAGACATACTTAGATACGGCTAGGTTCAATAAGAACCACGATACCAGCCTATTATTCTCTCCACTGCAGGGCACAGGAAACTCATACAGAAAAGGCTTAATCATTGATCACCACGCTTACTCAAGGCGGATTGGCGATTTCAGGTTTCAGGTTTCGATGTCAGTGGTGAATATGAACTGAAGAAGTTATATTGGTATTTGCATGGATTTGATCCACAGCCTTGTGCATACGTTTCCGAATTGTCCATGCCTATTTATTACATGTTCCATGTTGCGTTATTAATGTTATTATATAATATAATCGAACATAAATTGATTTAAATATGCTACAGAAAAAAACATTTATGGAAATCCGTGATAGTAAAAGGCTTTGCAAACAAGTTTACGAAGTGCGTATAGAATTATAACACAGTCACAGTATATTGACAAGTAGCTTCTGCCCGCGACTTCGTCCGTTTCAAATTTTTGCTCCCCTGACCCTTCCCGTCGCATCGAATTGCCTGCCAGTTTTCGTCCATTTTTCACTGCTGCTCCGCTTACTTTGATCGTAGCATGATGTAATATAGCCCATAGTGTTCCTCAATAAATAGGCTACCCAACACAAAAAATATTTTTCAATTGGAACCAGTAGTTCCTGAGATTACCGCGTTCAACCAAACAAACAAACAATTCAGCTTTATAATATTATAAGTATAGATTATATTATTATAATATTAACATAGAGCTGAGCAAAAGAAGAGCATTTTTTTGTTCAAAGTCGAACTGTTGAGTGTTTAACTGCCTCGTTGATCTAGTAGTCGCAAACGGTACTGCTGACCAAAAGGTTCTAGGTTCGATTCTATCTGGAATTTCACAGTAGTACCTATTTCTTTTTTTTTGTGTTGGAAATTCATCAAATGACTTCTCCCGCTCTGGGGGGAGTGGGAAGGCGTGTCAGACTTTTACTGACTAAAACCCACCCGTGTTCCTTCAGTTGCATGTGTCAGGGCCACGGTAAATCTTTTGAACAAAGCCGCGACTCTGGTAGGACAGTAGCAGCCTGAGTCTGGATTCGTGCCCGGTTGATGGCAATAGGTTCGCCCCCTATTATATGGGACTTTAACATATCTGGCGAAATGTGGGTGTACTGTAGATACACCTCTGTCCGCAATAACGCATTCACTGGTTTGAACAGTCGAATCGAAAGCCATACCTAACCATGTTACGCAATAACTCTACGTTGCTATGAAGATAATTTCTATTTACACGTCGTGACTGTTATATCAAGGTGGGCGGCAACGCCAGTCATTTAGTAGGTTATAGAAGCCCAAAAAGGTACATAATATAATATTACTAGCTTCTGCCCGCGACTTCGTGCGCGTCAAATATTTGCTCCCCTGACCCTTCCCGTCGCATCGCAGCCCGCCAGTTTTCATCCATTTTTTGATCGTAGCGTGATGTTATATAGCCTATAGCCTTCCTCAATAAATAGGCTACCCGACACAAAAATAATTTTTCTATTCGAACCAGTAGTTCCTGAGATTAGCGCGTTCCACCCGCCATTTTAGGGAAGTGGGGGGTTAGAAGGAGACAAAAGTAGCCTATGTCACTCTCTACCCCTTCAACTATCTCCACTTAAAAAATTACGTCAATTCGTCGCTCCGTTTCGCCGTGAAAGACGGACAAACAGACATACACACTTTCACATTTATAATATTAGTATGGATATTACTAGCTTCTGCCCGCGACTTCGTACGCGTCAAATATTTGCTCCCCTGACCCTTCCCGTCGCATCGCAGCCTGCCAGTTTTCGTCCATTTTTTTGTTGCTGCTCCGCTCTTTTTTAGCGTAGCGTATAACCTATAGCCTTCCTCAATAAATAGGCTACCCGACTCAAAAATATTTTTTCAATTCGAACCAGAAGTTCCTGAGATTAGCGCGTTCCACCCCCCATTATAGGGAAGTGGGGGTTAAAAAGAGACAAAAAGTAGCCTACGTCGCTCAGCATCCCTTCAACTATCTCCACTTAAAAAATCTCGTTAATTCACTGGTTGTATCAGTCAAAACTCTTAAAAAGTCGGAACCTCGGTCAACGGAGATATTTCTGAGTGGTTTAAAAAAAATAACCACGAAGGGAATGGCGGGGTCTGAAAGACCCTTCTAACCTAACCCTTCTAACTGTACCCTTCTAACCTAACCTGTCCGAGTCGGGGTGCCCTAAGTGACGAGCTCGCTTAATAGTGCTTTTGACTGATGCTTTATTGCAGTTAAAACTACTTTTGACGAAGAGCGTCAGTCAAAAGTACTTTTAACCGCGCAGTCAAAAGTACTAATAACCAATCCTGGGCATCAAAGAATTCGTCCGCATCACTGTCGGTGGGAAAAGTGCCCAGAAGGTTGGCAGCGTTGCCACGTTGGATGGCAATGCTGATTCCTTCACCTAAAAATAGGCCAGCCCTCTGGTCACATGAAGAGTCAACCAACCGCTTGGCGATGTCCCGGAATACTCGATGAGCACTCGGACCTCACGGCCCTAGTGTTTCAACCCCAAACGGCTCAAAAATATAACTCCCAATAAGGTTGTTATATTTGCGCCGTTTGAGATTTTTTGCACCTGCAGCAGCCGCCCCAGCACAGCCTGCCGTGCTTAGAAGATGCCTACTTACAATTCTTGTACTTCAAATTAGACTTTATTTTATAATCCATCACCAATCTGTCTGCTAAGGGTTGAAGTTGTTAACAATTACTGGTTTTTAATCCGTGAATAAGTTGTGAATGTTTTTGAGCTAATTAGGACAAACGGGCGCGTGCAGCCGCTCTACTCTCTAAGCACAAAATTCGTAATTCTGGTTTAAGTTAGAGGTGATTCGTACTCTGGACCTCTTAGGGACAAAAGATTAGTTGGGGTCCGACTAAGACTGAATGAATGAAATTTGAAGGCGTTTATGATTTCATTAATTTACGTGATTTTACGGTTAAAATAATGTTTTTAAATACAAAAAAAATACTGGTATTACGCTGCATCCGGTTAGACTGGAAGCCAACCGGATGTAGCGTGATAACAGTATTTTACATGGAGCGACTGCCTATCTGAATTCCAAAACCCAGTTACTGGGTAATTCGATGAATATCCTTTGGTAAGACTGGTTGTCGGAATTTCTGGCATCTGACGACCCGTAACGACTGTCAAATATCCCCGAATGACAGCCGGGACCTACGGCTTAAAGGTACTCATCCATGGGCCAACCGCAACAAACGAACTTTTTTAACCTGATCTTCTATAGTGACACTCACAGGATTATGACAAATCTATTGACGTAAGAATCATCTAAATCAGCCCTCACGTTTGGTCTCTAGAGTGCCACAAAGAAGCGTATGCTTATAAACCCGTCTGCTCCGCAGTCGGGTAATAATAAGAAAATTTATTCAGGGTGAGCCGGACCAATACTCCCACGCAAATATAATTTCGTCTACTATACAGTCTACTTATAATATTACTCCTCCCCGCACTTTACCCCACTGCTGGGCACTTCGCTTAGGCCCGTGCCAACAGTTTTATCTGGCTAGACCGAGGAAACAAATAGTAAACAAAATAGTAATAAAAAACCCAGTTAATGACTACAAACATCTTAAAACACCAACCCACTTGCAAACAGATTAACAGGTAACTCAATAGGTAGGTATCGCAAACTGAGATACAGCAAAGTAGACATAGATAAAACTAGGTATACTAGCTAGGTACCTACGTATTGTGAGGACTGGAAGCGAGGCCACGGATCTAGGGCGTTCAATGTACTCTCGAAACGGGGTTACAGCAGCTGCATACAAACAAACCTATATAGGTATGCGCTAGAATATTTGACTTCTCTACAATATTTGTTCAGTGTCTGTTTGCTTGAAAACAAAGTTTTCAATGTAATTTGAGCAGATTCGATGCAACCGCAGTTTCAAACAGTTCCTACAACTACAAATAAGGTTTGGTTAAATCGTTATGGCATGCCAAATCGAGCAGTGTGCTCAATGCTCCCGAAAGCTTCAGTTTACGTTTACACAATGGCCGATGCTGGCCAAGTTTCGAAGTTCATCGGTGTATTATCAAGTACTTTAATGGACCTTCTGGATGGAGCAATGGTCGTTGAAAACTGGGTCACTTCGCGCTATTGATTCTGAATCGAACGCGGAGAGTTCAAAGAACGGCTCGGAGTATTTTATTTAAAGCAATAAGACGGCTACCGTTGAACTACTTTCCGTGGAGATATTTTCTTGGAAGATTTAAGCTCTGCAGGAGCTTATAATGCAATAAAAAGTTTTCTGAAGTTAAGTGACATGGATAAGATAATGCAGAATTGGATCTGCGGGGTTGTTGTGATAAATAATTGATTAAATAAAACGTTTGCAAAAAGTGTGCAATTAGCCATCAGTAGTAAATTTCCCAATTGTAGTTCCGAAAAATGAATAAAACGAAATTATTTTTATTTCTTGTGGAAGTAATGGTGATTATTCAAACCTGTTTCAATTTGCTATCCCAGTGACATTCATTTTGACGGTTCAACAGTACCTATTAGTCAATGCATTATTGGCGTTGTTGAGCACACAAATTTCTCAAACATGGAGTTGCCGCCATATTTGAAAAAATCGCCTAACTTCAAAATCAAAATATAGCAATGTTTTTCGAAATCCTTCGGATCGTGATAGAAAGTGTCTTACATAACTGGAATGCTGCTTTGCAGAGTGTCAAAGACATCATATTGTTCTCATTATTTAGGTCGCCCCTACTAAGTACAAAAATCACAAAACACAAAAATAAAACGAATTTAAACATAAAATAACACTGCAAGCGCTGCCGTTTCTTTTATTAGTCTGACACACATAGGAACATGCCACGTACCCCCCAGCTTGGCGTAGGAAATACTTGAAAAACATATTTTTCTCTAGGAATTTTATAAAGATTGCTGTATATGGCCGTCGTACAGTTTTCAGGTATAGTACGACATGACTCAGATGTTCCATCGAACAAACAAATCCAGTAATAATCAATTGCTTATTCTTGCTCCATTGAGTTATTCTTGGGGTTTACCATGCTACCTACTCTCTTCAGGAGTCAAGCATTATATTGCACGATTTTGAACCATGGGCAACAGTTAATTTTAACTGTCAGTGTTTCCTTAAATGATTATGGTACAGCCTTTGGATCTCAGAGTTACCTGTATTCAATATCTCTGCTCAAGACACACTCAATGCACTATCGAGTTGAGTTCAGTTGTTGTACTTCAATTGAAATGACCTTGATAGAATACTCTCTACTGTGTACTCCATATATAAATTACAGATTGAGCTCGGCTGTCATTTGCGGATCTTTTACAGTCGTTACGGGTCGACAGTAGCCCGAAAGTAGTCACACAAACAGTCTTAGGGGGGGGGGGGGGTATAGGGGTGTTGTAGTATCCAGTAACTGGTTTGTGGAGGTTAGATATGTAGTCGCTTCATATAAAATACTCGTAATCAGATCCCAACGTAGTTGGGATAAGGCTAGGCAGATATTGGTGATTATCATCACGTGATGTTTTACGCAGAGTGGCTTATCCCTAAATGCGATCTTTTGAACACAATATTTGTATGATTTCAAGGGAGGATAGGCAGTGCTACAGGTTGGTAGTCTCTTAATTATAATTGTGTATGACAATCTCTGCCGAAGGAACCTCTAACTTATGTCATCATATATTTGATAGGTGCGCTGGTTGGCAATCATTCGGGCCAGTAGCCCGACCACTTGGCCGGCAAAGGGCACGCCAGCGAACTCGTTACCCTCTCGATAGGAGCTCGATAGGTAATTGAATGAAAACTTATGTAAAAGAGGAGAATTCATGGAATTGAAGAACGTTACTTTGTATTTTAGTGTAAAATGTTCTGTTAGTCAAATAGTTAAGACATCCACATGAGGTGCCTTGGCTTATCTGGAAGTCTTAAATAGACTTTCGACTGAGGTAGGCCGAAGTAAAGAAATCCTGCTCAGGTGAAGATTCACAAATAACTGCCTAGAGTGTAAATGTGTTGTCGTCTCACAAACAATGAGGTCCCACAAACGTGTCTAGCGTGTCCTGTTGTCTGTACGCTACAGGAGTTAAAGGACGCTACTGAAAGTGTCAATCTAGTAGCCTAATTCTGAGCTGACCGTATATAGATTTCTATCGACACGCTACGAAGAAGAATAGTAAAAAAAAGAAGAAATTATTATTTTATCAGCTTTATACAGCACGTGCAGCTAATACCTCATTTTCAGAGACGACCTTTCTGATTATAATTAAAATATATATCAGAAGTACAGCTTGTTATATAAGTTGGTAATATTAAACCGCGCGTGCAATTTTTGTCACGGTGTTGGGTAATAACGTGGGTTCATGTGTTGCTGGCAGAATAATATGTTATTACTAAACAATCGATTTAAATAATGATGTATGAAATGTTTCTGGCTTTTAAAGTATTCTATCATACGTGGAGATTGATTGGTCTGGCACCGGTGACGGAAAAAATGGGTGGAAATCAGTTGTCATAGTATGTGATATGCAGCAGTAAATAAAATGTCGTGAGGAGTTTTGAGTATGAACGTGGACTGCTACAAGAGTAGTGGAAGATTAAAGAGGCGATGGTTGGACTGTCAGAAAGACAATATGATTAGAAAGAAGGTGACTACGGATATGATGACTAATGGAGAAGTATGGAAGAAAAACACATGTTGCGCTGATCCCTATAAGTTGGGATTAGGGGAGGAGATGAGGATATTGTTTTAAGAGGCTTTGAAACGGAATTATAAGTAAACAGTTTTTGGGTTTGTTGATTTGCTTGTGAAAAGTTATGAGCTAATTAAATCCATTCTGGGGATGATATAAGTCTGATGTAACTTTCTCCAGAGAATAACTTTTATGAAACATATTGGAGAGCTTATATTCAAAACTTATAAATTATCAATCCTTAACCAGGATGACCCGATCCTTGGAAAAGGAAAGAGAGAGAACAAGGCAAGGCCAACCCACCTGCCGATCAGTTCTGTAAAATACCCACCGTAAAAATAAAGGTACAGTCCGTTCACACTTTGTGTTACCGCTGATATTGCTTCACTGTCAACATTAAAGTGATATTTGTTCTCGTTACAGTAAGGTTGCTGTTGGGTTGCTGCTTTAAGAGGTAAAATGACTCTGAACGGGCGATGAACAGTTGCCATTCTAGATACTATTGACAGTTCGCTTCACGTTAGTTGTCACGGTGAAAATTAATAGAATAGCCCGCTTCTGCTTCTCTTGGATTATTTACAACCTTTGCAAGTAAGCACCTGTTGTAATCAAACCTGTTTAGCCTTGATTGTCAAACGTGACAGCTAACGCTACTTGATTGGTCAAAAAAATTAATAATCCTAAAAATTTATTTTGTTCTTAATAATTTTTTTTATGTAAAATACAAGTGTGTGTTAAAAATAATAAGGGCTGATCGTGAAATGTCAGATCCTTACCAGCCCAATGTCAAAATGTCACTCTCTGAGGAAATGTTCTCGAGTTTCGCTATACGGAACAAACACATGAAGCCCAGTAACTTCGACTCAGATCCGGGCACATCCTACGAGGTGTTCAGAAATAACACAACAGCAGTTGAAGTAATAGTAAAAGAAGTGCCTAAAGCCAAGAAAAAGACAGCACCACCACAAGAATATCAAGATGTAACATTGATCAAAAGACTTCAAGATGACATTCTCAGACTCAAGAGCGATCTGAATATTTCAAACAATGCGCTGATGAGATCTCGGAAAGGATTCCTGGCGATGGTACGTGAAATGAGAAAGCAATTGGACGCGGCGAACCAAAGCGAAATGGAAACACAGACTAAGAACCTGGCTTTACAATTGGACAATGAGAAATTGAAGAGTTTACTTCTTTCGAAGACTAATTTACTGACTAAATTGAAGAAGGAAATGATCAGTATGAAGCGTGTTATGAGGTATGTTATAAAGAGTATCTGTAACGCGCCTCCTCAGGTGTCAGAGAATGTAACATGTAGCTCCGAAACTGACTACGACGATTTCGAGGATGAACTGAAAAGAAATGTTAAAGTGAAGTTTGCGAGCAACATTTTTGACGAAATGGCTACGTTTGATAGCTCCATTTCAAAGGATACTAAATATTCATTTGATAAGCGTCTATTATAATATTTTGAGTACGTTTTGTATTAGTTTTTACTAGTGTATATATAACCTTGGACGATAGTAAGAAATAAATTTAGATTTTCTTTAGTTAACCAGATATTTCATTTAATTTCTACAAAATTTACGATCACTGGGTTCTAATCTAACTAAGTTATTGTACCAGAAAGCACCCAAGACCACAAATTAATTCCAATCTGTAAAAGATTGATTAACTATTTACTAGGATTTTGATTAGGAGTTTTTGTCTAGCTTTTAGACATTTTATTTACTTGGGTATTCAAATGTAATATTATGTTGTGTAATAAAATATTCGAGCAAACTGTTTAGGTACTAGGTACCTAATGTCTCTAAGAACTCTTGAAAGCTTCATAAAATCCTCTAAGTGAATCTTGAGTTACATAACAGTAGAATCCCAGACATAGCTACATTACCTCGACATACATTCCGTTAACAAAAGAGTGGTCTGATATTGTACAGAATCAATCGCGGTATGCAAGCGCGGGGGGCGGGCGGTGCATACCCGGCTGCACGGTAACCGGGTCAGGCTGTGACCGGGTCATGCGGTCATCGCTACCCGGTCACCAGGTCGTCGGGCCGCCGGTGAGACACGCCCGCCTGCCGGTTATCATACCCGGTAAAGGAGAGGTCGTCTCATCGGATTTTACGGTTTTTGAGTGCTTCTTAGTGCATAATGAGTAGACTACGAATTGGGGTGGAATTACATGATATTTATTTAAAAAATATGTTTTAGAATGCTCGGTGAAATGTTGTAACATTAATTTCTAGTGTAATGTGGTAGTAGAAGCTTCTTGAGAGCATAATTTTAAATGGATTAGGTAGGAAGTGTGTGCGATATTGAATTAAATGCAGGCTCATTGTACTATGCGAAGCACTTGACCTAATTACGATGCAAAATTATGACATGTAGTGTACTGCACGTGTATTACAGTGTTTGTTTGTTGCCAGCTACTAGCTTTCTTCCTTTTTAAACATACAAGTAGGGGAAGTACGTCCAAAATGACATACGGTTTTGTTTTTTAATCATATATTTTTAATTAACATAGTTACAATCACTGGTTAGGTTGAAAAATCATCTTTGGTCTATGGACCAAAGATGATTATTAACGATGATGATTGATGTTGATGATTAGTTTTAACCTACGTAAACTCATAATTGAATACGACCCATATAAAAAATATAATTTAAATCAATCGAAGCCTCTAAGAAAATTCATTTTGTCCATATAGTACGGACAAAATGACATACATAATGAATACGAAAATTATGAAGTAGGTACATATTTCACAAAATATTAAATATGAGCCCAAAGAGAACAACTGTAGTACTGTAGCCAGCACTCGTTGGGCTTGGAACGGGAAAAGAGGTCGTTTCAGTAAATTCATGCACAATCATCATCATGACCGTTTGACATAGCTGGAAATCTTCTACATTGGGGTCCTCAGCATGAGTCTTCTGTACGAGTGTTCACCTTTTTTCTGACTGCTTTTTAGGATCATTATCGTAGTTCGATTCAACATTGAAAAATTCATCATTGAATAAATATATGTCGTTTTGCCCCACAGGTTATCTAAACACTAACTAAGTCATAATTACTATAAACACGAGATTTATAAATATTTACTCTTAAATAATGCAGTGTAATGCTACACTGTTTGAGTTTACTTCAAAAGAGGTAATAGAAACCACGAGAAACTGATCAAAAACAGGACGAAGTGAATAACAATGAAAAACTTTTATGCGCACAAAACGCGTTCCTGCAAGTTACTTCGGCGTGACCAAGTCAATGGCGGTTTAAATTTAACAGGTATGCCACCAGGGCCGGCTTCACATAATGATACGACAACTGCAAGATTACAGCCCGCCAATTTCGAAAAAAGCCCGGTGTGTCATTTTGTCCGTATATGTCATTTTGGACGTACTTCCCTAAGGGTCGGTTCACATCTGACGGAAGATGCGTCGCGTATCATCGGTCGCGTAACGCCAGAACAGACAATTATATGAGAAAACATTCAACCGGTCACACTTAACCGATGATGCGTTAGTGCGTCGAGCGTACAGCGTCTGTTCCGTTTCCGTCAACGCATTGTCGGCCGACGTAAAGGGCGGCACCGTCATGCCACGCGTATATTGACTGATGCATTCAGACTAGACGTAATATCTGCGGAGATATTTGTGTACTGACCGTTCGAAGTTTTCTTGCATTGAAAATGTTTGATAAGAACGATTTATCACGGAAATGCAAAATTACGCCCGACGCATCTTCCGTCAGATATGAAAACACACTATTTGACCGAATAGACGAGACCGATGATATGCTGACGCATCTTCCGTCAGATGTGAACCGACCCTAAGTGTAATCTTTAATATTAAACCGACGACCTTTTTTAACAGCTGCAGGTTCAATCGATCAGGTTAAGTTAAGCTACGTTTACCGCGGCTGGTCCGTAGATGGGTGACCATAATTCGGTACTCAAAGCCCGCCGTGCCTCGAATAGCATTAAGCCGTTGGTCCCGGTTGTCATTCGTGATCGTGTTAGGCTGACCAAGGGGTGTCTCAATAACTTGTTTGTGAAGTACAGTTAAGCAGTCGCTCCATATAAAATATTGGCATTGGCAATTAATTGACAGGCCTGTTGGTCTAGTGGTTAGTGACCCTGACTGCTATGCCGGAGGTCGTGGGTTCGATTCCCACCCAGGACAAATGTTTGTGTGATGAGCACGATCATTTGTTCTGTGTCTGGGCGTAATTTATCCATAATATGTATGTATTTAGAAATATATAAGTATGTTTATCAGTTGTCTAGTACCCATAACACAAGCTCTGCTTAGCTTGGGACTAGATGGCGTTGTGTGATAGTTGTGGAATATTATTATTATTTTATATATGTTAACATAATCTCGGGATTCTGGGATCCCGGTCTTTTGGAAGGCGTACGAGGGGCCGAAGCCAACTCGCAGAGGCCCCTTAGACAATTTAGATGGAGTGAGGCACCAACCGACGATTATCCCTGTATACACTGTGCAAGTGCATCCAAGGACAACCTCCGTTTGGTGTTGGACTATTGCAGGATATGGAAACTAAGATGTTGGTCTATGTATATGGATGGCTAAAATGGACTGGTTACCAAGAACTATGGAAGGCCTATGGCCCCTGCCGCATCAATGTTTTCTAAATACACGGATTAAATGGCAGGGGGTGACTTGCACACTCAATAATGGGCCCCCGGAAACCGCCGCTGGCACATAGTGACGCAGCGACAAGGGGGCAACACTTCCTGAGGTGCTTGAGAAGTGGAGAGGTATTCCACGGCTTTCAGAACTATCCCAGAGCCCGGAAGATGGTCAAGTCCCTACGAGCACTTACTGGAATACTTCCTTTCCCCGAGCACGTTTGCTCTTGCGAATCTCCACTCAAGCCAGCCAATAAAGGCAAGAATGAGGTGGGAGCTCTGAACCTCTTGAGTGTTCACTCCAGCCGGCCAATAAAGGCAAGCCAGAGATGAGGAACAAGAAATCTCCCGGGAGATAGGGTCCGTGGGGTCGCTACTGCCCAACAGCACGCCACATGCTGCCCTGCGGGTTTATTATTATTATTATTATTGGTATTCAACTGTATGCGGTTAGACTGGCCGACCCCAACCGGCCGTTCAAGACAAGGAAGTTTGGCAATAACTCCGTCTGCACATGTGGCTTCCCTGGTAGCTCATTACAGGATGACCATGTAAATGTCTATTAACTGCTCTCAAATGGCGATGTACATTATTTAAGTTTTTTTTTTACATTCTTCTTTGACATACTCTATTCATAATTTGACATTATATACTTACAATTCTAATTTGACCTCTTTATTATTGGTTGTCATAACAACAATGACATTTGGTTCAAATAGGTTATTATGTTTTATTTATGTAATACTATCATTTAAGTAAATTCTTTTATATTTTGTGAATGTGAGAATGTTGTAGGTCTTGTAGACTGTAGACAATTTTCTATTTTATTAAGTGCCTGGTTGGTTGGTGGTTTTAGTAGTACTTGTTGACAGTCCTACACTGTTCTCGCATACCTATTAAAACTGTTGTTTGAAAATATTGTAAAACCCAATTATTTTTAAAAGAGTAACCGTGGAGTTTCTTGCCGGCTCTTCTCCATAGGAATCAACAATTTGGAACCGTGCACCTAGCTTCTAACGTTTCATAAGTGCCCTTGCAGGCTTATGTGAAATAAAAATATTTTGATTTGATTTTGATTTGATTTGACAACATAAAAGACTAGACAGCTGATAGATACACAATCTTTTACATTAACTTTTTTTTTCTGTATGTTTCTGGTCTTTCTGTGCGTCATGTTTGCCGCAAATAAACGTATTTTCTTTCTTTTCTGTATATTTCTAATCCCCACCCCAACTTGGGGGAAGGCTTATGCCCAGCAGTGGACGTCTTTCGGCTGAAATGATTATGATGATGATGATATTTCTAATGGGTACTGTATATAAATTCGAAAAATATTTGACCGAATTTCATTTCCCCTAAAACTTTTCAACTATTATCGTTTCGTTTTTTTTTTTTACTTCATCGAAGTCAAGTCTGCCACTGTATCAGTTGACCTATTATCAATTCGACTTTTTTCGTTACTCCGACGTTTCATTTGGTCGATAAACTCTTTACCGAAGTTACACTCAGCCGAAATAACATTTGTTCGAAGTATTATGTTTCCAGATATTCATTTTACCTACGTTAAGATTAACCTACTCTTTGGTTTAATTAATTATTTATTTAATTCGTAATTCGTAATTCTTTATTGACATAATTGTCTACATAAATTTTTGAAGCCTCTGACTCCTGAACTAGGTGTACCTGTATGTCAGGAGTTAGCGCCCTCTTCCATTTTATTTGTCTTAGACCCTAATGTCAACATAGGAAAACACAAACTTAAGTGCTACAAAATACAATTTTAAAAACGTAAAAAATGGGGATCCTGCCGTTTTGCCGAAAACATTTTGCCAAATTTTCATTACCCAAACAAATTTTAGCAACCTTTTTTTATACCAATGTAATATTTGGAATAATTTTAGTACGCACATTTTCATTTGGTCAAATGTTTACTTGGCAGATTGTTACCAAGGATAATGTCATTAAGGCTTTTGGTCTTTAATCAAATGATTTATTACAGCAAACAATATTAAGACAATAAACGTTTAGTCAAATGATTTGTTATGACAAAAAATATAAAGACAAAAATAAGATTTTTTTGGGAATTGTATAATTAAAAATGCAATTTTATTTTAATATAGGTAATCATTTATTAACGCGAGTACAAAATAGCAAAGGGAACACCCAAATACTCCGAAATATTTTATTCCGAATTTCATAATATCCTAAGAATTATAATGTCTATTATTAAAAATCACGAAATTTATTTTACCGAAAGTCGTAAATGCGATTTGTTAGTTTTCCGATTATCATACGTTCGAAGAATCAAATGCTCGAAGGGTTCTCGGTCCGAAAAACGACATTCCGATTTTCAATCCTCCGAATAAACTAAAAGTCAACAAGTTTTGCTACAAAATTTAGTGACAGAAACGAATCGCTGCAAAACCGACTTTACGCAGTCTTGTCTGCCCTACCCCTAGAGTGTAATTTAAACCCGCGTAGGCGCGGAGGGGTGGGGCGGCCCGCGAGCTGAGGAGCAGGTGGTTTGAAGGCCCACCGCCGCGGCTGAGGCTGAGCCGAAGCCGCGGTGGTGAGCGTTAAGACCATCTGCGACGATAAGTACGCGTGGGGCCGCCCAAAGCCCGCAGCGCCGGAGCCGTGACAGAAACAATGCTTGCTGCAGCCTTGCTTGTTTGCTGCATGCTTGCTTGCTGCTTGCTTGCTTGCATGGTTCATGCCTGCTTGCATGTTGCATGTCTGCTTGCATGTTGCATGCCCGCTTGTATGTTGCATGCTTGCTTGCATGCTGCATGTCTGCGTGCACGCTGCATGCTTGCTTCCATACTGCATGCTTGCTTGCATGTTTTTTAATTCTACCTTCTGATACTAAACATAATATTATACTTCTCTCTGACGAGCAGTTATGTGTTTATTTGTCTTGGTATTCGGTTTTACAAGGCGTTTTTATTTCGGAATTGTATAATATTAATCGGTATTTTACATACAACACAGTGATAGTGTTTTGCATGACTTACCCACATCGCGCGACATTTATGATTTACCATCTACCCACTTATTTACACATTGTAATTTAATTTGTATAATCTGTGCAACTAACATATAGTTGCAAAGTTTTTGTCATTGGCTACGCAATCGACTAAACAGAAATGGTAAGTTTAAAATTGACGACACCAAATATTTGGCTTATTTAATTTTGCGTAAAATATGTTATACCAACTGAAATATTTGACTAGATAAAAAATGGTAAAAGTACTAGTTGGTGAACAAGTTATTGTTCAAACGTTCACTTGCCAAACATAGGTTTTCGTAACAATTATCTATTTGTAAAGAGATTTTAAGGTAAGTAATAATTTGGCAAATGAAATTATGCGAAAATTTGTTTGGGAAGTGATAATTTGGCAATTTCTTTTCGCTAAAACAAGGGAGACCCTAAAAAATGATATAAAATAAAATACAATAACAAAAACGAAAAAGCTAAAAATAAAATTATACTAACATTATTATATCGTGCTGTGTGTATGTGTGTGTGTAAGTGGGATATGTGTATGTGTATGTATGTGTTCTATGTAAGTGATTTTTTAGAATGAGATTAATTATTGATTATTTTCTCTACATCCTCATACCCAAGAGTAAAGAGCCAGTTCTTAACTTTAAGTTTACATTCGCGTAGTGTTAGGGGATAAAAATTGATTATTCTATTAATTTTATTGTATAAATGTACAGAAAGAAAAGCGTTTTGTCGTCTTGCAAAAGCCGTGCGACATTTGACGGATTGAATTACGTTGGGAGTTGTTCGCTTATTTCGAAGTATACCTGGATCGTATGGGGTGGATACGTGTTTTTTTTGTAATTATCTGGTAAATAAAAAGTTGTCTTACTGTAAATACCCGGCACAACTCGTATAATAACTTCGTGGGAAATCTGTATGGTTTGAAAGACATCGTTTTTAACAGGGACCGTTGCGCTCTTTCCAGGCGTAAGAGATGCGTTTTACATGCACCTCCCCAAGCCCCAATACAGTAACCAATAATCGATTGTGCCAATGCAAAATAAACTACACGAAGGAGATCGCTGTCAGCCACTTGTCTTAGGTTTTTAAACACCCATGTAAGTTTCCTGACTCGTGACGAAACCATCTTGATATGTGGTTGGCAGGATATTTTTTCATCTAAGATAACCCCAAGGTATCTGACCGTCTTAGATTTACTTAGAATTGTACAGGAGCACTATTGCGCGAAAGGTGATTTGCATGTGTGAATCCGGACATCCACAATGGGTTGTTTTATGCGAGCGTTAGTGAACTGTACTAATGTGGTTTTAGATATATTAAGTGTTAGCAGGTTATGCCTCAGCCACAAAAAGACTTTATGGAGACCTATCTTTGCATTTTGCTGGACTTCATCCCAAGTCTCTCCCTGAAAAACCAAGGCTGTGTCATCGGCATAGGTAAATATTTTGCCTTTATTCAGTGTCATTGGACATAAGTCGTTTATATAAATCAGGAAGAGACTGGGACCGAGAATGCTACCCTGTGGGACTCCATATGTGACTGCGACATCCGAACTAATAGCACTTCCCACTTTCACTCTCTGCAGACGGCCAGTAAGGAAGTCTTTGTAGAGTTTAAGTACAGTTCCCCTTATTCCATACCTTTCCAGCCTGTCAACAAGAGCCGAGATCGAGACGGTATCAAAGGCCTTAGCCAGATCAATAAAGCACTAATGGCACTTAATAAAACAGTTTATTATGAACAAAAGTGTTTTATAGGGTCCCAGTAAGAAGCATGCAAACAATGCTGCTTCAAGCATGCAACATGCAACCATGCATGCAGCGTGCAAGCAAGCATGCAGCAGGCAAGCAGGCAAGCAGCAAGCAGGCATGCAGCATGCAAGCAAGCATGCAGCGTGCAAACAAGCATGCAACATGCAAGCAGGCATGCAACATGCAGCAAGCATTGTTTCTGTCACGGCTCCGGCGCTGCGGAGTTTGGGCGGCCCCACGCGAGCTTATCGTCGCAGATGGTTTTAATGCTCACCACCGCAGCTTCAGCTTGCTGGCCGGCTTTGCCGGCCAGCCTCAGCTGCGGCGGCGGGCCTTCAGACCACCTGCTCCTCAGCTCGCGGGCCGCCCTACCCCTCCGCGCCTGCGCGGGCTTAAATTACACTCTAGGGGTAGGGCAGACAAGACTACGTAAAGTCGGTTTTACAGCGATTCGTTTCTCACTAAATTTTGTACCTCAATATATTGACTTGTTTATGACGCTACATATATTTAATTAAATATTGAAAACGCTACCAAGTAACCGGCTATATATTTGTGACCAAATAATATTCCCTAAAATTTTGTTTCACTGTGGTGAAAATATGGCAAATGAAAAAGTTCAAAAGAGGCTTCGACCAATAGCAAAAAGTTATTTCGTAAATCGGCGAAACATAATTCGGTAAAATAATACTTATGACACATGATACTTCGATTATTTAAAAATATGTCAAATGATGCATATTGCAAAAAAGACGTCGGCCAATAGTTTTCGGTAAAATGAAATTCGAACAAAAAAAATTCGGAAAAGTAATCGGTTCCCGTACTGTATACCACACAAATCATAAAATTTAGCAACGCTTTTGATTATTATCTACCAGTAACTGAAACTTATAGAGTTAACGAAACAGTTCATAAGTGTCTTTACAGTGAAAACCGAATGTTTTCTAAGAGAAAAACATGCTTGTTATTTTTGAGAAAATAAAGAATATCCATAGAGTAAACGGAAACCTTTTCAATTGAGTGCCAAGGACGATGTCGGTTTATGTTGGCGTAGGTTTTCGTGACGGTAAACAAACCTGAAAGCTTTACTTGTCAAGTTAATAGCTTAGTAGGTAAGTAAAGTTAGTAAAGTATAATCTGTTTTAAATGGAAGTTATTAGAGTTTAAAGTAATTTTGTGTTTTTATTTTCTTAATCTCTACTATGTCAACCATAGTAGACATTAAGAAAATAAAAACACAAAATTACTTTTAATTCTACTCACTAACTTGACAGTGCAATGCAAAATAATGATACCATTCTAAAACTAATAGTGTCGGGGTAGTGAACGATTTCGCATAAAGAATGAATGATAAAAATGTTTTAAATTAAATAAAACTTTAAAAAATCGTTTTTATGTGTGGTGTATAAGAATAATTAATAATTTTAATAACAATTATTTCCTTTTTTTATTTTCTTCTGATAGAAACAAAACTAAATATATAAATCATGTAATTTTGCTTATTTTTTTACTATAGTCATTTTATATCCTCTGACAGCCATAGACTACATATATATCGATATGGTACACATCTTGTTTTAAGACAAGTTATTAAAGGATACCGGCGAGAGAATTGTTGATGAAATTATTAAGCGTCTACGTATGTCACCCTACTAGATACCAACGAAATAATTTACTAAGTTTTATCAAATCAAACATAAGTATTATCAAAGTCTGAAAAAAAAAATCATCATAATAAAGAGCTTATTTGACTAAATTATTGATGCTAAGAAATAATCATGGCTTAGTTTTTTTTCATTCTTGCTCGACTTCATGACTTTTGGCTAAGCGATACTTTTAATGTTGCCATGTAATATAAATCTTAGTCAACTTACATACGCTGTGGCTTTACGTATTGCACTAATATACGGGTACTTAGGAAATATATTTCTGTATCAGAATACAAATGTTAAAATAAAAATGATTGCTTGTGCTAAAGATTATAGCGTTCATAATTTTTTAAGAGGTACAGACGCCAACACATCAAGCTACTACAATCTGTCAGATTTCTTTGATAGATTTTCGACTTTATTTCTAGAGCATTAGGTTCAAGGTTCATTGGGAAAAATTGACAGTTTCGGGTAGCTTGACCTGGTGGCGTCTGTACATATGACATCGTAGTGAAATTCCAGTATGGCAACATCGCAAAAAAAAACATGACATTTCAATTGTCAATCGGCCGGCACTGATAACTTGTCGTTGTCTTCGCGTGCGTCTCGTTATTTTGTTTTCCATCGATTTTCCGTGATTTTCTACTTCATCGACTGCTTCTGCTTATGGACTCTGAGATTTACGGTTCCCTGTGTGACTAGTGCTTGCCTAAGGATTCTGATTGTTTGCCTATACGATGACATTTTTATGTGACTCTGTATTCCAATTCTGCCTGATACCTTGGATTGTGTTGTGTGTGCATCGATTTGTTTATCACGATGCCGTGTGAGACCTACACGCATCATGTGTGTCAACTACAACATATTATGTGTCAATAAAATGCGCTGATACCCGGCATTGGCACTTAACTCGAGAGTTGGATGTTGCGCTCATACAATGACCGAAGTATGATATCTAGGATGGGCCAGATATCAACCATATATCACAGCACCCGCAGGTTCTCTTGATGACATTTTGGTTAGAGAAAATGAGGAATAAATATTTAAAAAACAAAGTTGTTATTTTTCTATACCTATCAATGACCTACCCTTATTATGTAATGAATCATACTATATCTATAACTAACTGCTCTAAAGTTAGTTGACTAAGATTATTATTAAATAAATATTCTTCTGAACATATAATTAAGTAGGTAAGTACTTGCCTACTTACTTACGTAGACCATGTGGCAGACCTACGAACGTCGGTTGGACCTAATATTCTGAATACGTAGTCCGTAGTTTATTTTATATTTAAAATTTATTTCTATCAATGATATTTTGAGCAATAAGTAGGTATTTCTATATATCTTTTTCGATAAGTCTGTTGTTGACGAGATATAACCTCTAAAACTTCAACCTGAAATATCTTAAATTCCTGACTTCCTATACAAGTATAACTGAAGACAAAACTGTTCAGCAATACAATCTCTATACTTTTACATATTTTTCATACGCAGACGCTATAAAAAAATGTCAACAAAAATTTGTTCGGGAGTTCGCCACTGTTCTTACAAAGTTTGCATGTAAGTACATTATTTCAAGTTCATTCAATTTCATTCATTCTTGTACCACCTCACTATCTTTTTTTGTCAAAACCTGGTATCCCTCCAATTGTCAAGTTAGTGAATAGGATTAAAAGTCCAACCTTAGGTGACTGAGAGTTCGTTCATTTTATAGGATTCATGTTTCCTTGCATCCATCCATCCACCCCATAGCATCGCATGACCTGTCCGCGTTATCACTTTGATTTTGACTAGCGTTTTGTCTGACTTTTTTCTTTTGTTCAGGTACTAAGGGTCATAACGTGATATTAGTTAGTGACGAGCCATATCCAGCAACCGCTGATCTGTGTTTCACGGAAACTTGTTTAGTTTACATATTTTGAGTTGACAGTTGTGCCCTTGTTGTTCATATTCTACTAATAGTTTAATAGAATATGAAAACATTATATTCGACGCCCAGTTATTTGTAATACGTTCAACATCTAGTTTATTTTAATTATATGTCTAGTTTTAGTTATTCTCATGTGAGTGTAGTTCTTATGAGAATAAATGATCTCAAACCTCATATTAAATAGTCTATAGCCTTCCTCTAGGATGTATCCAAGGAACTTATACCCGACCCCTGGAATGTGCATTGTCAATTTGACACCATTATAAAAATAAACCTTATGAATATGTTACTAAGTTCTATTACAGACAATCACTTGGTCAGAGAGAAATTCGGTCCGAGAGAGAAAGCGTTGCGAGAGCCCTGTGTCCCTTTCTTGAAGTAGGGTGCCCATAATGAACGAAATTATAAGATTATTTACGGGTAAAGTCCATTGACGCATTTGCCCAATAAAAAGTGTCCCAACCATTTTTCTTAAAAACGACGTCTGTTGGATTTTTACGACAACGAATACTAAACAAAATGGTTATTTGCCCAGCGTGCCAGATATTCCAGGTTATACAATAATACTCGATAGCAGAGTTTATGCGTTGCGTTGCGTTTATGTTTACTGCGTTTTACTTTAATCCATTTTTAAAGCGTAACTATTTTTTTTTTTGAATAAAATTATTGGTTAATATATTATATCCTGTTATATTCGTATCCACCTAAATCATATTGCTTGGTCACCCTAATGAAAGGGACAGAGGGCTCTCGCGAAGCTATCTCGCTCGGACCGCGTATTGGCAGCCTGTGCGCATTCCAGGTTGGATTTAAGTTCCTTGGATGTATCAGACACAAAAAACCCACTGACAGTTACATAAATTAGCGCGTTCAAACAAACAAGCACTTCAGCTTTATGTTATACTAATAATAAAGCTGAAGAGTTTGTTTGTTATATGAACGCCCTAATCTGCGATGCGATTCGACGGCGTGAATCGGAGAAACGAGAGAATTTCACGCGAATACAGGCGTCTTTGAAAAATATACTTATTGAAATTTCATTTGGAGTAGAGTTTATAGTTAAGTGTAATTATAAGCTGTACTACTAATAATACTATACTATATTAATTAGTGAATTAGAATCTATTCAATATATGACTACAGTGTATTAAGGATATTACATTGCTCGATGACTTTGACGATTTGACCTCTGTACTGATATTTTTTCGTTTGGTGCCATCTACCAAAACAAAACACAAACGAACTGAAGATTAAGCAAGACCACAGATGTGTAGGTTTTTGCCTATTTTTATTCGCTCTCTGAGAGTTCTAATATATTGTAATCCTCTGGGATTAAAAATTTATATTTATTTTGAATTAAATTATGCACTTTGCCTGCTGACGTAGCTTTCAATAATTGTTTTGTGTGATGATGCCTGGGCGGAGCACCGTGTTCTCGTGGAGGCGATCGGCGGCGGCGACCTCTCGCGTTCGGCCCTGGTGCAAGCCATGGTACGGAGCGAGAGGGCATGGGAAGCCGTCACCTCCTTCTGCGAAGCAGCAATGCTCGCGAAGGAGGAGACGGGGTGCGTGAGGGAGTGGCAGTCTCTGCACCCTCACGTCCCAAGCCGCCGCAGGAGGAGACGCCCCGGGTGTCGGGATTCGATCGCGGACTCCCGGCCACCGTAGGCGCGGGCTTGCGGGCGGCGAGCAATGGGTAGCTCACCGCCCGGTAAGGACCAGGCGCGTGTTGACGGCGCGTAGTGTTCCACGCGCGCCTCAAAGAGATGTCAGCAGAACTGAAAGAATGAAAAATTGTTTATTCTGCACAAACAAAACGCACATTACAAGATAAAAATTAATAAACATACATAAAGGCAACGTAAAAGCCCAGAATTTATGTCAAATAAAAAAAAAAAACAGTTTAACAATATTGACATTGCTTGTGATGTCAGGACTAGTGACCAAAGACAAAACAGAATAATGTTACGACATTGGCAATAACATCACACAGTCAAAACAAAAACAAAATGCCGATTGTAGATATAAAATGAAGGGATCTGCTAGGACCGATGTCTGCCAGGGTCACGAGATCTGTTCGAAATAGATACCGTGACCCTGGCACATGGGCAACTGAAGGAACACGGGTGGATTTTAGTCAGTAAAAGTCTCACACGCCCTTTCGCTCCCCCCAAGAGCGAGAGACGTCATTTAATGATTTCCCACCCACAAAAAAAGGCACTGATGTATCGCGTCATTCACGTCACGAGAATGTGTCACAAGCCAAGCAAAAGTAAAGAATACAATTTATTGAATAAATCAGTACGCATATTTTGATATAAAATTCATGTCGAACAATTCATCCTTTACCGAGAAAATTTTCAATTTAGGTTGAAGAAGGACCTGTTTATTACCAGATTATTCTAAAATTTGGGAATTTTCACTAAGATTCGAAAGAAAACAAAGTATTTATCATGACCTTAAGTATGACTTCAATTCTTCATATGAAAATCGCATGATAGGATTCGTCAACAAAATTCGTTAAACATACGGTATTTTTCGGATTTCGGTAATGTAATCCCCTTAAACTCCTGTTAAACTTAACAACTTCAATTTTGGAACTCGCTCTTTTTTTAAAGATTCGTTGTATCGGAAACTAATCAAGATTCCTCGAAACGTGAACACGTGATACACAACCGTAGCAACGGCTAAACATTAAGCCCATGCGTCCACGATGCTACGCAAAAGTAACCAGTTACAAACTTTACAATGCAGAGGGGTAATCTTCAACGTATTGGCTAACACTACGTGTGGAATATCAAACAGCTGGCTAAGAACGAGCAACGTTTTGTCGACTGAAGGATAGACAAAAAAAAAAACATGCTTTCATAGAAAACCAAACTAAAAAGTAGAAAATAATGGACTTTTTCGTTTGGTTGGCTATGAAAGCGTGTTTTTAATTTTACTACAAATATGTAATACTACACTCATTATAATTATGTACAGACGCCAGCACTTGAAGGTCCTACAATCTGTCAAATTTCTTTGATAGGTTTTCAACTTTAACGCTAAAGTATAAGGTTCAAGATCGATTGGGAAAATTTGACAGTTTCGGGTACCTTGATGTGCTGGCGTCTGTGCTTATAAATACCCACCGACCACGAAGTTAAAAGAACTAGAGTTTTAAGTAGCGTCGTGGACGGTGGGCTTTACCCTATTTAGTGAGTGAGCTACGTCCAATCATGAAGGAATTACAAGGAACAATATGAAACAATTTGGAACACCACAGATTTTCAATTAAAGCAATTTTTAGGTAAAAACTTTTAATTTAAATAACAACATAAACGAGGAAAATTTCGGTCTTTGTGTGGCTAATTTAGTTCAGAGGTCGAAAGTGACACGTTTTTTGTTTTTTTTTTGGTATTTGTTTAGCAGTGGAAAATTACCTGGAGATTGGAAATAGGCTGAACCTCAGTATCTATATATTAATACGGGAAGCGAAAACTTTGGATCCCTTTTTACGAAAATTGGGCGGACGGAGGAGTATGAAATTTCGCACACTTATAGTTTATACAGAGAAGAAGTGACGAATGCTAATTTTTTTTTAAATTATGCGTTAAAATACATTATTTTCAATAAATAACACGTTACACACACTACTATTCATTACTGTGTATCTAATACACTCATGCATAGATATTCTTTTGTTTTTGGTCCAAATCTGTCTTTATTATTTTGTGCAGTGTTACCAACACCCAGAAATATTTACCCCTAAAGCTTAAGTTAAAAACCCCTAAAATTGCCACAATTACTAAAAAAATCCCCTAAAAAATTATAATGAAAATAACCAACGCATGTTCAGTAATCATAGATCGGCACACAGTAGTAATATTTGTCTGTATTTATTACGCGACATTTGTTAATCATTGACTCTGCATTCTTAGTATCGAGGAACCGTACTAGAAGTCGCTAATACTTTTATTGTAATCAAAAACACAATGAGAAATGTAAGATGGCAAAAAATCCCTAAGAATACCCCTAAAAATGGAACGTCCTTAAAAAATCCCAATCCTCTTATTTACCCCCTAAATTTGGAAAAACCCCTAAGTTGGTAAGCCTGATTTTGTGTCTATAGTCTTACTGAATGTCAAGTATAACCATAGGTAATAAATTAATTTTATAGATATTTAACCTATTTCATTATATTTTTTCTTTTAATAATGTATTTCTATTAAAATGAAGTGCGGTCGAATTCGAACAATGGGCGATCACTAGTTTTATTTATTTCATCATAGGTAAGCTTTAAGACTATGAACGCTACCTCAGTGACTTAAATGACCTACTTTTGGTTTTATCAAGCTTCTATTAATGCAATATTTATGAATCTCGTTAGCAAAAACAGAACAAATTCTTCGTTAAACAAAAACAAAACATACAGTATGATCACTCAGTAATGACTATGCACTTTAACAATATATGTCGAATTAATTTGCATAAACGAATAAGTACAACAAATATATACTGCATAGCGCTGTGATGGCTCAGTGGTTAAAGCCGCGAATTATTTGACGTGACTTATATAGGTTGTGGGTTGGAACCCAAGCAGGCACTTATTGTGAGAATTATTTCGTCAGTACTGCTCACAAAACGGTGAAAGAACACATCGTGAGCATACTGGCATATTCTAGAACTAAACATTTGAAGGTATGTGACATCTACCAATCCGCACTGGGCCCTGGCCTGGGATTGCCCACTCTCTCTTATTAAGAGGAGGCATTGAAAATTCACCTCTTCAAGCTTAATCAGCTTTTATGAGAGAAGACTTGCTGTTATCCGCGGCTTCACCCGCGTGGATGTGAAAATGGATGTGGTACCGGGACAAAAAGTATAGCCTATGTTACTCCTTATAACTTAAGCTATCTGCGAGTGAAAGTCTCGTCAGAATCGGTCCAGCCGTTTCAGAGATTAGCCGGAACAAACAGACAGACGGACAGACAGACAGACAAAAGATATTTAATTGATTTTTTTGATGTAAGTATCGTATATACTTTCATATGCACTTAGTGAAAAGCTGTTAATGTGAAATTACAAACAGACAGTTCAATTTTATTTATTTGTATAGGGTATACAATGTCCTTTGGTCAATAGTATTTTCTCTTATAAAAACCTGGTAAAACTTGAAGAGGTGAGGCGTGATGAGGAAGGAATTTCCCAGGATTTTAGCGCTCCTGTACAATTGAGACAATGTCGATACGTAAATATGACTCTTTTTTTTTTTCAGGATGGGAAATCATCATATGACTTCTCCCGCTCTGGGCGGAGCGGGAGGGCGTGTCAGACTTTTACTGACTAAAACCCACCCGTGTTCCATCAGTTGCCCATGTGCCAGGGTCACGGTATCTCTTTCGAACAATCACGCGACCCCGGCAGGCATCGGTCCTAGTAGACCGCTACACTCCTGCTGACATCTCTTTGAGGCGCGCGTGGAACACTGCGCGCCGTCGACCCGAGCTTGGTCCTTACCGGGCGGCAAGCTACCCTCTGCTCGCCACCCGCAAGCTCGCGCCTACGGTGGCCGGGAGTCCGCTATGGACTCCCGACGCCCGGGGCGTCTCCTCCTGCGTCGGCTAGGGACGTGAGGGCGCAGAGACTGCAACTCCCTCACGCGCCCCGCCTCCTCCTTCACGAGTATTACTGCTTCGCAGAAGGAGGTGACGGCTTCCCATTCCCTCTCGCTCCGTACCATGGCTCGCACCAGGGCCGGACGCGAGAGGTCGCCGCCGCCGATCGCCTCCACGAGGACACGCCGGTGCTCCGCCCAGGCAGGGCACACCTCCACCGTATGCTCCACCGTGTCCTCCAGACGATCCTCGCAATGGACACACCCGGACGTATCCTCCCGCTTTATCCTGAACAGGAACCCACCGAAGCACCCATGCCCGGTGAGAACCTGCGTCAGGCGGAAGGTGAGGACGCCGTGACGCCTCTCTACCCACTCCTCAAAGAGGGGACTTACCGCCGCAATTGTGGCGTGCCCTGCGCTGGGTTGCGACAATCGTACCCGCCATGTCGCCATGAGATCACACCGGAGCTCTGTCCGCCGTGCCGCGATTTGTCGCGGCAGCGGAGTTTCGCCCCGGCGTTTCGCCTCCTCGCGCCACTCCCACATGTGGGCGAGGACCTTTGCCTCCAGATCCCATGGCGGCACTCCGGCAAGGCGGCTCGCCGCCTCGCACGTGATCGTGCGGTATCCCCCGATTAACCGGATAGCCATGACCCTCTGGGCCGCACTCAACCGGCGCGCTGGGCGCAGCCTCAATGAGGGCGCCCACACAGGTGCCCCGTAGAGGGCCATGGACCGCACGACCCCCGTGTAGAGCCTCCGGCAGGAGGCGTTTGGACCCCCCAGATTGGGCAGGAGCCGCTTTAAGGCAGCCCCAGCTCGCTCCAGTCTGGGAGCCAAACGTCGGAAATGCTCGACGAAGTTCCACCGGCTGTCGAGGACAAGTCCCAGGTACTTCATCGTCGACTCGACGCCGATGTGAACCCCTCCCACCGTGAGTTGGGAACCCGCAGGCGGCGCGTTCCGAGGACCATGAAAACCCATGGCCTCGGACTTGTGCAATGCCACCTCGAGTCCCAATTGCCGGATCCTATCGACGATTGTCGCAACTCCGCGTGTCATCATTTCGGCCGCCACCTCGTGCGACCTCCCCTGCGCCAGGACCAGCGTGTCGTCAGCGTAGCAAACTACGCTGACGCCGCTAGGGAGGTCGGCGCGCAGCACCCAGTCGTAACCGATGTCCCACAGATGCGGCCCCAGGACCGATCCCTGTGGGACACCGCACGACATCTCTAAATATGACTCTTACGCAGCGTATTTATACAAGTTGTAACAAAAAAAACGCAAGACCTGAAAGTATCGCGTGATTGTTCGAAAGAGATACCGTGACCCTGGCACATGGGCAACTGATGGAACACGGGTGGGTTTTAGTCAGTAAAAGTAATTTGATGATTTCCCATCCAAAAAAAAAAACCTGAAAGTAGTTTGTTCCTAATCGACTACTGAATCCATTTCAGTACCTTTTGATATTTTAATCGTCTTACAACGGCAGCCCACTTCATGTATCAAATCAAAAACATGAACATTATAATAACAAAAAAAAGAAATATTCATTATTCTAACGCATGATGTAGTTTGTTTGATATTTTGTCTCAAGGAAAATGGAGATGGAATGAAGTAGTCGGCTCATGCGCTGGGCTGGCTCATGTATTTTCTCTACCTTATGATACATAAACATTATACACGATGTTTCATAATTCTAATGCATTATTTATTTTTATTAGTACGTATTTTCTTAATTGGTAACCTTTTTTTTAATCACAGATTGACTTGGCAATCGCACTAAACAATCTAATTTAATATAATATGTATTACTTGTGTGATACATTGCGTTTTCATGCGATGGCCAAGTTAGTCTATTTATTTAAGACATAAAATATTTTTAATATTGATATGGTTACTATATGATGTTGTAAGTTTGGCTAATTATTCACATTATTTATATTATTTTACATTGAATAGGTTATTTTATATATGACTGTATTTGTCATAAGCCGATTCCTTGTTGTATTTGGCTATTTTCTTTCAGCTACTGTTACCTATGAACCTGTATAATATATAATAATTCATTTAATAATAATTTCCTACTAATATAATAAATGCGAAAGTTTGTATGTATGGATGTATGGATGTGTGGATGTTTGTTACTCTTTCATGCAAAAACTACTGAAAGGATTTGGATGAAATTTGGAACACAGTTAGTTTATAACCTGGATTAACATATAGGCTACTTTTTATCCCGGTAGTACGTTCCTGCGGGATATTTTCCAACCTCCATGCGGGCGAAGCCGCTGGCAAAAGCTAGTATTTAATAAAAACGTTTATAAAAAGAGTAAATTTAGCAAACAGTACTAAATTTCCCATGCAATTGTAGTTTCTAAACAAACTATTTCTAAAATATTATTATTAAAAGTGCAAAAAATTTTTCGGAATTAAAATGTTAGGTAGTGACCCACCTGATTTAGATTTATGCAAACCTGTGTTTCGGGCCGTCACTATACATTCCAATTAAATTGGTACAATATTCAGGATAAGTTTTTATCCAGTGCGCAAATTTTAACAAATCAACGAATTATAATAACCATGCAATTTTTATGTTGATATATCTGACAAGGAGAGTACCAAACTTGGGAATCACAGATTCCGTTGATTTTTATATATATTGTAAAGTAGTCTCCCCTCAATAACTAGGTAAATGGTAAGACGCACTTCACCTTCATTTTCGAGAAAAATAAATTTAAAGTTCAAGTCCACTCGACTCTTTTTTTCCAAATTTATTTACTTATTTTTATAAATAATTTGTTATTTTAATCAATATGTAATATTAAATTTATTATATATCTGATGTGTTTATATATTTTTTTGTCCATTTTGATGGATTTTTATTTTATTGTTAGCAATAATAATTTAATATTAAACATTTTAACTCTAAAAATACTCGTTATTATAATAGGGATTTTTTAACGTAAGTAAATTTTGTAAGGTATATAAATTTTCAGTTATTATACGCTCCTGCTGTGCAAGACCCCTCTCCCCCTAATTTTACCTGCTCCGACATCTACTACCTGGGGAAAGGGACGTACCTACGTGTAAAAATACGATTGGCCAAAATTTGGCCTTGTCATTTGGCTACTTTTGACTGCAGTCATTCAACTACGAGTTTTTATTAGTGTGACACGTAAAAATTGTTTAGTAGTTTACTCAACACATTTTTTTCCAAATTTATTCATTTATTTTTATTAATTTGTTGAGTCGAGTGGACATGAACTTTAAACTTCAATTTCATTTTTCTCGAAAATGAAGGTGAAGTGCGTCTTACCATTTTACCTAGTTATTGAGGGGAGACTACTCTACAACACATATAAAAATCAACGGAATCTGTGATTCCCAAGTTTGGTACTCTCCTTGTGAGTACAAAAAAATTAAGTTATCGGTAATGAAAGATGTTTATTTTGAAACTGGTTTTTATGGTAACTCATGGACATGTTTCTCTTAGATAAAAACAATTTAAGAGAAACATGTCAACAATACTACAGCTAATTTCAAACATTGTGTTACAGCAATTTCATAATCATGTAGGTACTCATTGTCAGTCAAAAGCCTTTTACTAGATTTCTAGTTAGTTTTCAGTGTGAGGCCAAAATAAGGCTAGTCCTGACGCTAATTGAATTGCCCCTGTGAGCCACGTGAACTAATACTACTTACAACTTTATAAAGCTCTCGGAGCAGGAATTCGGACTAATGTACCTTCAATTTAATTAACGTTATGGCGCGGTAAGTAACAAATTCCTAGGAATTTGACAAGAGCGCATAACGTACAAATAAGGTTCAAAACAGCAATGCGTTTAATGTTAGTGGAATCGAATGTTCAACAATATAAAAGTGATTTTACAGTTTAAATTAAATTAAAAAATAAATGCACGGTACCTTTATAATCTTTACATGGAATATGATAGGATACACTGAAAATACTAAGAAATAAATTTTGTGAGCTCTATTTTACTATTATTTTATCATGATTCTATATTTTTTTTAAATTGAGGAGTTGTTTTTAAAGTGGCAAGCAAAATCTGAATATTGTGTTTTCTTGTGAATATAACTCATCATCTGCCTAGCCTTTTCCCAACTATGTTGAGGTCGGCTTCCAGTCTAACCGGATGCAGCTGAGTACCAGTATTTTACATGGAGCGACTGCCTATCTGACCACCAAAACCCAGTTACTGGGTAATACGATACCCCCTTGGTAAGACTGGTTGTCAGACTTTAGGGTTTCTGACGACCCGTAACGACTAAGATCTATGAAAGACAGCCGGCACCAACGGCCTAACGTGCTTTCAGAGGCACGGAAGGGTCTTGATATGTAAAGATTTGTTATCCATTCACGGACCAACCGCGGCAAGCATAGCGTTTTTGTGAAGTTAATTAACCGCGGATAATGTTTGTTAGTATTCTTCCAATACATTTTTCGCTGGAATTGTTTATTTCTTCTGGTATTGTTGTGAAAGTGTTTCCCGACTTTGGAAGGGTTATGGACTTGGTGAGTATTTATTATGATGTTCTCTTTCTCATCGGTAGAGATGAGGAATCATGATACTAATGTTTTTTTTAAAACTATTTTTTGTTTGTGTTCGACGCAACATGTCTTTTTCTTCCATACTTCTATAGTCAAACTGCATCCGAAATCAAGCTGTAAAGAACTTTCGACTATTTTATGTAAAGGATAAATAAAGATAAAATGTGTCTATGATAAGTCTCTGACCAACATGTTTCTCTCTCTTCTTGCAAAGTCTAAGAAACGTAGACATTATGGCTGAATTTCCACAAATAACCCAAATATGGACACTTTCAAAACAAAGATTCAGAGCATCTCCATCGATTTTATTTAACGCCTAACTTCTACCGCATCTTTCGATTTGGTTAGGTGACCTAGTTTTCTATTAGGATTTATTCCTATAAAGTTTTATCTGTGTCTCCGGCTATAATTGTGAAGATCTAAATGTAGCTATGTGGGTCGTTTTGGTGTAATAAGAGGTCTTTTTATTTATGTCAATAGTTTTAGAGATATTTTCGGTTACAACCGCGGTAATTACTTTGTTTTCTATAGTATTTTCAACCGACGAAAAAAAGGGAGGAGGTTCTCAATTCGACGCGTATATTTTTTTTTTTTTTTATGTATGACCACGCATAACTTTTTACATAGTGGTCTGATTGTGACAATTCTTCTTCTATTGGAAAGGGTATACTCCCAAGGTGGTCCCATATAAATTTGGAAAACAAAATCGAACCCTAAGGGTCGGAAAACAGGGGATGATTGATTGTTCACTCACTGATTGTAATGTATAAACACGCATAACTTTATACAGAGTAGTCCGATTTTGATAATTATTTTTGTGTTGGATACGGTACTTGCCAAGTATTATTAGTACATTAAAGCCACAAAAAAATATAAAATAAAAACTTTTTAACAAAAAATTGAACCGCCGAAAAACTGAAAAGCATAAAATAATAAACCTTAAAATTTTGAGTCGGCGCTGAAAAATCAATGAACAAGGATCACTCAAAGCGCCGACTCATAATTTTAAGGTTTATTATTTTATGCTTTTCAGTTTTTCGGCGGTTCAATTTTTTGTCGATAAATACCTTGAAATACAAACTTTTTTTTTAAAACATGCGTTAATATTCATGTCAACTACGTGTGGGGGTCTGATTAGCAGTTGGCCGGCTTCAAAGTACAGTCACCAAAAGAGATAAATAACTGGGATCGTCGGATACAGTCCGATGTAGTGGAATTAAATTAAATTAAAATAATAGAAGAAAAACAACAGTTCGTTTATCAAATCAAATTTAATTCGACATCATCCACTCGTTTCTTACAAAACTTCAACTGTATCCGACGATCCTAATTAATTATCTCGTTTGGTGGCCGAACATATTTTTTTATACTTAATGTCGGCATTACATTGAAAATTCCTCCAGATTCAGTTTAGTAGGCGGTGACATTATTACCAACTTCACATCAGACAGTCTTCAGCCTGTTTACAAATTGAGCAAAAATATATACCTTTAACCTTGGCAAGCTCAGAAAAACTGTATTTTCGTATGATATTATCAACAGGAGCTCATGTACAGGCCATCCATTAGATTTAACCAGCCACTTTTTACGACTCCCCTGGGATTGAAGGCAGTCATTCACGACAATACGCATACCTGTGGCATGTTAGGCTCCGCTTGCGGCTTCGAGCGTTGCGACTTGCGTCAAGTGACAAGCTCTCTTGGCATCTGTTTGCATCCGTCACCCCGCCAGTTTGGGCACGCCACTATTGCGGCGGTAAGTCCCCTCTTTGAGGAGTGGATAGAGAGGCGTCACGGCGTCCTCACCTTCCGCCTGACGCAGGTTCTCACCGGGCATGGGTGCTTCGGTGGGTTCCTGTTCAGGATAAAGCGGGAGGATACGTCCGGGTGTTTCCATTGCGAGGATCGTCTGGAGGACACGGTGGAGCATACGGTGGAGGTGTGCCCTGCCTGGGCGGAGCACCGCCGTGTCCTCGTGGAGGCGATCGGCGGCGGCGACCTCTCGCGTCCAGCCCTGGTGCGAGCCATGGTACGGAGCGAGAGGGAATGGGAAGCCGTCACCTCCTTCTGCGAAGCAGTAATGCTCGCGAAGGAGGAGGCGGGGCGCGTGAGGGAGTGGCAGTCTCTGCGCCCTCACGTCCCTAGCCGCCGCAGGAGGAGACGCCCCGGGCGTCGGGAGTCAATAGCGGACTCCCGGCCACCGTAGGCGCGAGCTTGCGGGTGGCGAGCAATGGGTAGCTCGCCGCCCGGTAAGGACCAGGCTCGGGTCGACGGCGCGCAGTGTTCCACGCGCGCCTCAAAGAGATGTCAGCAGCAGTGTAGGGGTCTACTAGGACCGATGCCTGCCGGGGTCGCGTGATTGTTCGAAAGAGATACCGTGACCCTGGCACATGGGCAACTGATGGAACACGGGTGGGTTTTAGTCAGTAAAAGTCTGACACACCCTCCCGTTCCGCCCAGAGCGGGAGAAGTCATTTGATGATTTCCCATCCTGAAAAAAAAAAAAAAAAAAAAAAAAAAAAAAACCCCGCCAGTTGAGGGAACGCTATCGCGGGACGCGTGGCATGCGCTACACAAATATTTTCATTTGTTTCCTACGCTGTCATAGGACGCGTGTTGCCAAAGCGTGTAGCTCGTGGCCATGGGGTCACCTACTGTTTTTATCCGTCGCTCCGCAAGTTGCTGCATAGTGGCTTCTAGCATGCTTTGAACGACTACTTTCATTTGTTTTGTCCGCAGTCACTTGAAGCTTCTTGGCAAGTGGTCTGTTTCCATCCGTCGCTCCGCAATTCATGTCGTTGTAGCTTTAGACATGCTTCAAACAACTACTTTCATTTATTTTCTCCGCAGTCGCTGTTGCAAGACGCGTATCGCTTGAGCGTGTAGCTCGTGGCCAGTCGTCAGCTGTTTCCATCCGTCGCTCTGCAAGTCATGTCGCAGAGCCTCATGACATGCTCTGACAAACTACTTTCATTTGTTTTGCCTGCTGGCGCTGTCGCAAGCCGCGTGTCGCTTGAGCGTGTAGCTCGTGGCCAGTGGTCACCTGTTACCATCCGTCACTTCGTAAGTCATGTCGCGGTAGCTATAGGCATGCTCCAAACAACTACTTTCAGGACACGTGTCGCTTGAACGTGTAGCTCGCGGCCATGGAGTTAGGGCCAGTCGCGGCGAGCGACATTCCTGTCATATTAATTATGAGTAGTATCCAGTTCACGTGTGAGCCGTTGAGCCGTCGAGCTGTCGAGCATTCAAGTTGAGTATTCGTTTCACTTTTCATTGGACTGTTTACGTTGGACTCTAGCGGAAGTTTGACTGTGGGCCACCGATTTAGTTTTCATGGAAATGGCACTTCGATGGTTTACGAAATTCCCCTGTAATCGCCAACTTTTTCTAGTATCAGTGAAAAATTTTGTTGTCGTTTTCACTGTAACACAGTTTTTTGTAATTCTGGGTTTGCTGTTGAATTTTACACTGTTCTGTAAAGTTTTTGGAAGTTGTACTGAATGCGGCTAGGTGCTCATTTTTGATGGATTGGCTTTTAGTTCAGTTCGTGAATGTTCATAACGAGTTCGGACTGTTTGGTACCTTGATTGAGTGATGCGAAAAAAGGTTTTGGTAAACACGCCCATGATGTGATATGTGAGAAGCTGCGTTGATGAACATAATGATCAATTTGTTACATTTAAAACATGTTTAAGTATGAAGCTAAAAATAACATCTCGCCTTGTTTCCCCGAAGGGCTGGGTAGAGCTTTACCTACAGTACACCTACATTTCGCTAGTTTTGTTTAAGTCCCATGTCATAGGGGGCGAGCCTATTGCCATCAACCAGGCAAAATTTAATCTCCGGGCTCCTATTGAGAAATGCCAGAACGACAGACCGGCAATAGGATATTAATAATAAAACTCAGGCTAATATTCATTTTAAAAAGGATGATACATAGTAAATCGATATATTAATATTAAAATAACTGATTTAACACAAACAGACACCGTTACTTATATAGTTAGATGTTTAGAAACATTCATACCTACGTAGAAAAATAATGTAATAATATGTACTTATAAGCACTTATGTACTTATATATGTGATTAATTAACCTTACCTGATGATTTTTATGAATCTATAACTGATCTCTTTATAAATACTCAATTAATGTTAACATAATTATTGTCTAATATCTTTTTACTTTTTGCTATACAATTATGGAGCCTGTATACCCTACAGAGCCCGCAATTGTACCTTACCTCTAACCCATTACGCTGCAAATAAATATATGAATCTGTGACATATCACCTTTTGCAGACTCCATTAAGTACTGTTTGTTTTCGTCACCCGCTGTTTGCAAAATTAAAACAGAAAAAAAGACTGTTTACAACAATAGATACGTCATTATGTCGTATTCATGCTTTGAGCGTTTGTCTACCGTTGCCATCATCGAAAAACGAGATTAATCGAAACGAACAAGATGTCTCTGTGACGGCGATATCGTGTCCAGCGCAACCGAACTAGGCATGAGAGACAAAACAAAAACCAGGAGATCGGCGCTATGTGCTGTGTGGACAAGATCAAATATGTTTTGTATTGCCGGCAGATCGGCCTGAGTTTTAGCGGTTGCACTGAGCTACTTGACACTACGGCGATGGGGATGACAGCGCTCAGGTGACGGATGTGCGGTGGACGCGAAGCCATAGTAAATGTATATGTAGTTACTTCGACGCAGTCATCTCGCTGGCGGTGACGGTGGAGGTGGACGAACACCCTTACAGCCGCCAAGAATCAATAACAACGTTTTGACATACCTACTTCCATAACCACCTTCTATTGTCAAAATATCCGACGCTCCCCGCTAATGCTTCTACAAACAACATCACCTGCACCATCTAGTACCTGTGTATGAACGCGGACCATTTGCTCACGTAACTGTCGCCTCGAGAGCTCTACAAAAGCTCAGTCCAAACGAAACTTTGGTTTAGCCTCGCATGGCCGCGGCCGGTTTGTGATAGAATTTCTAAATTGCGTCGACTCTCGGTTCTTTTATAAACTTGTAGTTAGGTTGCTGATCAAACTTTGCTAAATGATCGAAGTTTTGTTGTAAGTAATTGTCAATATGGGTTTTGCTCCACTTTTTGTGGCGTTTTCCAACTATGTCGGACTCGGATGCAAGTAGAGCGACTGCCTATGTGACTTCCTCAACTCAGTTACAGGGATTTACGATACGCCTTGGTCAAACTTGTTGTGACATTCGGGCAACCGAGTCCAATGACTTAACATGCTTTCCAAGGCATGGTGCGATCTCGATATGTAATGGATCGATACTCATTCACGGACCAACTATGGCAAGCGTAACTTAACTTTTAATCAACCGGGTCCTTATACTTATAACCTTAAGCTTAAAATCTATTTATTTACATAAACAAATCTTTGTACCCCTTTTTATGAAAATTACGCGGACGTGACGCGGTCGAAAAATTGTTTTTTGCACAACTCCACATAAACGTTAACCGTGCCAAATTTCATACTCCTTGTATGAAATTTGGCACAGTCAACGTTTATGTGGAGTTGTGCAAAAACATTTTTTCAAATTATGGTTTAATTTCGACCACTGGTCCACCACTAGTAATTTTTAACCGACTTCAAAAAAAAGGAGGAGGTTATCAATTCGTCTATATATATTTTTTTTTATATTTGTTGTCTCATAACTTTTGACTGGGTAAACCGATTTTGATGATTCTTCCGAATGCTCCCATTTTAATTTGGTTCCATTCGGACAATGGGGTCCATGTGAAAACCATATAAGTCTTAAATTACCATTAAGTATTTGCGCGACAAATGAACGAATAACGCGATTAGATTAGTGCGGGGTATCTACCATAACTAAAAAGTTAAAAATAAAAACGTTTAACAAAAAAAAAAAAAACAACCGACTTCCTTTAAAAAAACACTACAAAGTCAAAAATAACTTTATTTTCGGAAGTCGGTGTCAAAAAACCATAAATACAGATCCTTAGACACCGACTTTCGAAATTAAAGTTTTTTTTGACTTTGTACTGTTTTTTTTAAGGAAGTCGGTTGTTTTTTTAATGAATCAGTTTAGCTTTTCGCAGATCACTATATTAATTTTTTTATTGTTTAGCCTTTAATATTCACTGCTAGCCAAAGGCCTGTCCCAAGTCCATCCAGGAATCATTGTCCCGCGCCATCTGTGAGTGTACTTTAGTTAACCTCTGCCCAACCCTTCGAGGAAACAAGGCGTGATGTTATGTGTGTGTTGTAAAGAGACTTTCTAAAGTATTACATACTTACATGAAACATGAACGCCGATAAATTCTGCGAAGCTCTCTCATAACTCATTAAAAATACCAATTAGCTACAAACACCAAATAAATTCAGCGAAGTCTTAAAACTTCGTTCATGAACGTCCGCGGCAAATGAAAACTTAAATGTTTAATAAGATCATCGCTTGAAAAAGCAAATAAAGAGGCAGAGAGGCATTACCGCCTGAGACGAAGCGTTAATGGAGCTCGCATACAAATGCAATAACGTCGCCCCGCTGCATTTTTCATCGGGAAAAGCATCAAAATTCAGTGAGCGGAGTATTCGTCGTCTCGTCCTGTGGGCTGGAGGGTCGAGCCTGCGAGCGGCAGTCGAACCGAGTGCTGGCGATGTCCCCCGAACGAACCTTTGTAATGTTGCCAGCTATTGTTACTCTGCTTTGCAGCTGGGAATGCAATTGTTGCTTCTTTTGGGGGTAATTTTTGTTTGTTGAAGAGTAAGTTGCTTTGTGGATGAACTGTTTTAAGTTGCTTTGAAATCGGTTTGTGAACAAAGTAATGTAGGCGGATAGCGTTTATTTTTTACTAAATTTTTATGTGAACTTGACTATTTCTGAAGTAGTAAACATGTGGATATATATCAAAATTTTAGTGTTACAGGTACTTGTAAGTTACACTAAATGATTAAACATTCCATCTCATATACTCAAATAATTCCAAACCACACAGTTTTCTTAGCAATGCCCTTCACAATGTAACAAAAGACACATCGTGTATATCAACCGCTAATAAGCTCTCCCAACAAAAATTTCCGACCACTTACTCGTGTTCTGGGAAATTTAATTTCAACTCCATTCCCGCTTGCAGGCTCGCCACCCCGACGCCCGTTCTCGTCGGCCAGTCGCTCAAAACCCGCCGGCACAACCGCTCGCTTCCACCCCTCCCACTTACTCTACACATGTGAACTTTTTTATAAAATAGTGCAGTGCTATACAGATTCCAAATTTGAATTTTATTTGACAGTTTAAATTTTTTATTTAGTGTTTATGATAATGGGTTATTACCAAGTGGCCAGGCGGAGCGTGTAGACTGGCAAAAGGTTTGTTCTTACGCTCTATGAATTTTTTTTACGTAAAAATGATCACTTATATTTAATGTAATTTTCTTTGTTATTTAATATGGTATTTTCTACATGTTTCATTTTTTTTGCAACATGTTTCTTGATTTTAATTAAGTTTTTCCACGGTGAAAGGTGTAAAAGCTTTTATACAAAATGTTTTAAAACGAATTAATTACTTTATATTAGTGCTCTGGTATAATTAGTTGATTAATTATACTTAGGTATTATTTATTTTAAATTAATTAAATATGCTACTACATTTATTAAACTGTAGTTGTTAGGTACTTCATTCAACCTACTGACCTTGAAATAATTATACAGGGTGATATAAATTAGTGTCAAACCTTTTATTTTGCAAAAAATAATGAATAATATAATTATATGTAAAATATTAAATTTGACCCTAATTAATTTCCGTGGTAGTGTTTCAAATAATTGAAACATTGCACTAAATACTTAATGAGCCAGACATTTGTGCTCAAATATTAATTTATGAATGACCAAAATATAAATTAAACTTTAACGCCCTTTACAAGTGTGTCATGAAAATAGGTCAAACTGGGACTAAGTACAATACACAACGAGTATCCGTGTTGTTAAATGCACAGCAGCGTACAAAACTACACTAATGCTAATAGTAATATAGCAATAGTAATACTAATGTACTATTTAATATAATGAAGAGATAAAATTAGTTTGTTTGTAAGTTTTTATGTACGGTTTAATCTTTGGCACTACTAGTCCGATTTAAAAAAAAATCTAGTCTTCAAGGGGCTATTTTTATTATTTTATCACGATATGAACCTAAGAGGTCAAAAATAGTAAGTGAGGACGCTAAGAGAAAACGGAGTATTATCGTTGGCGTACGACGCGATGCTATATGATATAAAAATTTTTGAGTTTAAAGTAATTTAAAAAAAAAACGGCACTTACTCTAAACTAAATAATTTATGCAAAAGCAATTTCGAAGAGGGTTAAATCTATTATTTGCAATAAAGACGAGGCTTTCATCACCTCGTATGACATCCATGGGAAAAAATGCGAAGGTGCTATTCTTTACGTCCGGCACCCACGGAACATGTTTAAGTAATGTTCTGTTTTTAAAGGGGTATCGCCGAGATGAGACTGCGACTTTGAACATTTTTAACCGACTTAAAAAAAAGGAGGAGGTTATCAATTCGACTGTATTTTTTTCTTTTTTTATGTATTTTACCACATAACTTTTGACTGGGTGAACCGATTTTGATGATTCTTTTTTATTTGAAAGCTGGTGCTTCCCGTGTGGTCCCATTTTAATTTGGTTCCATTGGGACAATGGGATCCGTGTGAAAACCATATAAGTCTTAAATTTGCATTAAGTATTTGCGCGACAAATGAACGAATAACGCGACTAGATTAGTGCGGGGTATCTACCACAACTAAAAAGTTAAAAACAAAAACTTTTTACAAAAAATAACAACCGATTTCCTAAAAAAACACAACAAAGTGAAAAATAACTTTAATTTCGGAAGTCGGTGGAAAAAAAAAAAAACTTAAATTCAGATCCTAAGCCAAAAAAGTTTTTTTAATTCCGCGAAATGACATCAGAAGGAATTGAACCATAATCTTTGTAGTAGCTGGAGCTTCCAAAGAAGGCACGGTAGTGACTTAGTTTATGCTACGCCGTAGCTGCCAAGAGGGTTTCAGTGCTACGCTGCTACGCTGTCGTAGTAGATCATCAGCCCGGTAATGGTAGGCTTTGTACAGGGTGATAAATGGCAATTTCGAAGTGGGTTAAATCTATTATTTGCAATAAAGGCGAGACTTTCGTGACAGTTATGTAGTTTAAAATTTGTTTTGTCATTACATGGACCTTTTGGCGTGTTTGTGGTATCGTGGCCACCGCGACCACAACGATGTGTGGTCCCACTGAGGGTGAAATTTAAAGGGAAGTAAAACGTGAACGCACCCTTAGCAATGTTATGTAAAACGATGATCAAAACTTCCATTATTATGTTGAAATAGGAAAACAGTACAGTAATTATCTTTGTATATGTTATGGACCAGGTGATTAATGCGGGCATTATACATAATGTACAAGCATTATGAATAATGTCTAGCTCTATCGGGCAAAGTGACTAATACTATCTTAACTTCATTATTTATTACATTGCACGGTCATTATTATATTGCTACATGATAATTGGGCAATTTAATAATAAAGCTAAATATGACGCGGTGTGAGGGCGGGGAGGGAGGCACGCATGGCGTGGCACGCTTTGACCACTCAGAGACCGCCATTATGACTTTCCTTAAGTTTTAAATGCAAAAACTAGTGAATTCTTAATGTAGAAGTCCTTGATTATTAATCCAAATAACGAGTCTGATTATTTAAATGGTTTAATATTTAGTTTATTTTAAGTTAAATGACAATAAAAATAGTAATTAAATATGGGAATTAATTTTTACAACTGTTTAATTTTTACAAGTATTGTCTTATAAATTCAATATGTTGTGCTGCATTTAGTGACAGAAACGAATCGCTGCAAAACCGACTGCACGTAGTCTTGTCTGCCCTACCCCTAGAGTGTAATTTAAAACCGCGTAGGCGTGGAGGGGCGAGGCGGCCCGCGAGCTAAGGAGCAGGTGGTTTTGACGCTCGCCACCGCGGCTGAGGCTGGGCGGCGAAGCCGGCCAGCGAGCCGAAGCTTGCATGCCTCATCGTTTATAGAACTGCTTAAAATAAAATTTATTACTAACCAATTACGATTTGTTAACTGTACGCGCCTAACCGCCCAGTTCAACTATTCCACGTCTCAGTATTTATTGAACTGCCCGTTTAGATTATTTTATGACTCATTTTTATTTAGTTTACTGCTCAGTTTTTACTGCTAAACTAGTTTGCAAACATGCGTTTTTATTTTTTTACCTACCATAACTCAAATATTGAACTGCTGCTTTAATTCTATGCCATTAAATATATTTGTATTACTCTGCCTAAAAGGTGATGGACAATATGTATAATGCCCGGTCAATTTGATTGATTGAATAATTCTTATCAAATTGCATTCTCATATTGGGCATTTTTCATAATGACCGGGCATTATGTTTAATGCCCTATTTCTCACTTGGTCCATAACATATATTATAATTCTACTGTATGTGTGTATGTCACTGAGTTCCTCCTAAACGGCTGGACCGATTTGAATGAATTTTTTGTATGCGTTTGTGTGGCACCCTGGATGGTTTAGATTCACTATTGGACACGGTAGGTGGCGCTGCTATCGAGTTCTAGGAAGCAGGACAACGTCTGTACGGTCAGCTAGTGTTATATAAAAATGTATGTCATGTACTAAAAAGTTCGTCATGAACATTTTTACCCTACAGTGGGAGAGGTAGTAATTAGCTTTAGCGTTCTGCTATTTCTTCTCTCATTCTTTTTAATATTTTTATAAAAATACAGAGGTGTTACTGAATTCTAAACTCGCGTTCAAGAAAGAGCATTCACTCTTCTTCACTGCGTGTAATTTCAGTAAGTTCACCTGTCCCTCCGGTCCCCTTAAGCGACATACACATGGCCGTATTAAAATCTTTTCGGGATTTTCAACCTACTGCATAGTGCCAAGAGTTTAAAATCGAACAGTAATACACACAGTTCGATTTTTAACGCGCTGAGATGTACTCTGTTGAATTCTGAATTCTTGGTTTAACACCGAGGATTGGAAATCCTTTGCGCGAAGAAATTCCGCTGCGATTTGTTTTACGTACAGACGCCAGCACATCAAGGTAACTCAAGGTATCTGAAACTGTCAAATTCTCCCAATCAACCTTGAACCTAATGCTTTAGCGATAAAGTTGAAAATATATATAAGACAATATCTCTGAACTTAACAGGAATTGTAAATTTTAAATAAACAATTGTGTTGCTCTGAAAAATAAAGTTTTATTTTAGTACTCACATATGTACACTAATAAGCTAAAATTATTCTATCTTACCTGAAAAATAAAGAAACGACAATAAAAGTCTATTAATTAATAACAATTCCTTTTTATAATATTCTAACAATAAAATCAATCAAATTAAAATGTCACGATGAAAACAATTGTTAACATCTATCCTGCTTTACTCGCCGATTTGTCTCGCGAGCAGCGCCATCTATTGTAATACTTATGTACTCAGTTCACTCGCTACCCACAGTGGTGCGCTCTAATAAACTAATTAAAGAAATGATTATTTCTTTACATATATTATAGAAATTTGACAGATTGTAGTAACTCGATGTGCTGGTCTCTGTACGTGTGAATATCGACTTCATCGCTTTCCTATACCTTAAGGTGGAAGTTCGTTTCTTGCCAATTTTTTCACAATAGATAATGACAAAACTGAACCAAATCCTGATGAAATGAAGTGCCTTTTTAATTTATCTATACTATAATACTATATATATATATATATACAACATTAATTTTTGTTTATGCGAAACCCGAAACACGGGTCTAGTATTTTTATGTAAAGAATCTATGAAAAAAATTTCAAAACTGTATCATTAATAATCACAAAGTTATAAGCTTGATAAGTTACCTGGTTGTCCACGCAAAAACATATGCAGATCACCACAAACAGCTAGTGTACGTACTATCTCCGTGTAATGGACGTTTGAATACGAGAAAGACATGATAATTTTAAAATCGAAACAAAACCCTAAGGCCCGCGACTTGGAAGCGTAATTAAATATTTTTGGTACAAAATATAACATGGTGTAAAAATTATTGGAATCGATTCAGTTACTGATTCTGAACAAACTATATTCAGGTTTCGCATATACTAAAAATAATCTTGTATATAATACTATATTTTCCCGTGTGGTGCCGGACGTAAAGAATAGCACCATCCCATTTCTTCCTGTGGGTGTCGTAAGAGGCGACTAAGGGACTTACTAGAGAATGGGCAGCATCTTTATGCACTATACCACCATACTGCGATCGCCAACCCGCCTGCCAAGCGTGGCGATTATGATAAACCCACCCAAATTGGGGGAGGCTTATGTCCAGCAGTGGACGTCATACGGCTGAAATGATGATGCTACTATAATATGATATAATAAAGCTGAAGACTTTGTTTGTTTGTTTGGTTAAACGCGGTAATCTCAGGAATTACTGGTTCGAAGTGAAAAATTCTTTTTTTGTTAAGTAGCCTATTTATTAAGACATGCTGTAGGCTATATAACATCACATTACGATCAAAAGGAGCGGAGCAGCAATTAATAATGGATGAATGATGGATGTTCCTTTTTTGTGTGCGAGAAGTTTAAATAAATAAATAAAACTGGCAGGCAATTCGATGGGACGGAAAGGGTCAACGGAGCAAAAATTTGACGTAGACGAAGTCGCGGGCAGAAGCTAGTGTAAAATAAAAGTACGGCGCCTGCGATTGCCTGATTGGTGCAGTAGGCGCAAGTGCTGCTACTGCTGAGCCTGAGGTCCTGAGTTCGGTTCCTAGGTCGAGAAAACTGTTATTAGGTTTTTCTATTAGGAATTTCTTAGTAGCAACCCGAAGTCTGGATTTCTGCCCGATTTATGGCAATAGTGTAGCCCCCTAGGCTTTAAAATAACTTTCGAAATATGAGTGTATTGAGTTAAATTAAAATCAAAAGTCATTCAAACGGCTCACTATTTACAAATATATGGATTACCTGCGAGGGTCGTAAGATTCGTTCGAAAGAGTTACCGTGGTCCTGGCATATGGGCAACTGAAGGAACACGGGTGAGTTTTAGTCAGTAAAAGTCTGACACGCCCTTCCGCTCCACCCTAGAGCGGGATACGTCGTATGATTTCCCACCCAAAAATCGGTGTTACACAAATAGGCTCTAACAACAGTCAGTCCCTTTATAAAGTACAAACTTAAGTTAATCAGACAACATGCAACAGGCTTAAAAGATAATATAATCAGTAATGCACTAATTAAATATACGGTTTAGACAAAATTGAGCACGATTGTCTCCGAGCGCGTTCATTACGTAGTAATTAACTATATTAACTTGATTATATCTCTGCATGAGCAGGGGTGGTAGGTTCTAGGGGTGCGAGGAATGATTGAGGTTTAGAATGTATGGGAATGTTATGTCGGCTTGTTTTGATTTAGAAAATTACCTCTAATGGCTACTACGCATGTCTGGGTGGGTATGATTCAGTTGGGCGGAAAAACAAGTTATACCAAGCTGAGTCGAACATTACCGGCGGGATAGTTGCGTAACATACAAATAGTAGGAATTATTTTTTAACCGACGAAAAAAGCGGAGGTTCTCAAGTTGACGCGTATACAATATATATAAGAATAAAGAATAAGAATAAGAATAAGAAATTTTTATTTGTAAACACAGGTAGTTACATGGTGTGTGAGATGTTACAATATACTTATTTACGTTCTCTGTGTTTTGCCAAAAAGCGTACAAACATGAACACATAAATGTCCTGGTTGAAAAAAAAAACAATTTGTCAGTGAGTGTACCATGCTTTGAGTAACTTTTGAAGCTACTACAGTCATTAGCTAAGAAGAACTGGTATGTAAGTTAACATATACATAATTGTTTAATGTAATTAAAATAATAATTAAAAAAAACCTATAACACATTTTCAGTCAATTAACTAAATAATAAAGAAAAAATAAATCAAACGGCGGTCAAAATAAAATATCATTAAATAATAGATGTCAGATACTAGATTATCACAACAGAATTAGAATAGGTATATAAATAAACAAATGTCAGTAAAAAAAAAAGTCAATAATTCAATCATAAACGTCACAAAATATCAATCGGATATTAAAACAGTAAATTGCAATAAACCAAAAAACAAACAATGAAACAGACATGTCGATCATTAAGATTATAGTAATATTTTTCCTTCAGAAACTCGTTTACATTATAATACGATCTACTTACCAGAAAGTTCTTTAAATGTCTTTTGAACAAATGAATATTTAATATTTTAATTGATTCTGGTATATGGTCATAAATAGTTGGTGCCATACAAAAAACACTATTATGCATCAGAGCTATTATGCATATATATATATACATTTGTATTTATGACCACGCATACCTTTTTACAGTGGTCCGATTTTGATAATTCATTTTTTTATTTAGACAGTTCAACAACATTCATTAGGTAGTTGGGCAGACTTTTTTGAACATCTCGAGCAATGGATAAGCAATTTCTTTCAAAATGATTCAGATTGTGGTTGATAGTGTATTACGCAATTACGGTGCTGGCTGGATGTCGAACAAAATTTGCCGATTGTCACGAGCAAAATAAAAGTAAGAATATGTGTAATTTTTTCGGGTCAGCTTTGTTTTCCATAAAATTGCCGAATGGAACGTGAGAAACTTCTGAAATGTGCTTTTCGACGTTCGTAACAGTTTTGTGAAATCGTCATAAGCAGCGTCTAATGTTCCCACAACTAGAACACAGGCGTCCTCAGCCCTGTGGGGGTTGGTAGCTGCACATGTATTCGAATCACCGTTTTGAAAGCTGTGGTGATGATTTTTTTATACAAAGTAAGCGCCTGCTTGGGATCGTACCGTGGCGCTTTTCTGGTATACTAACGATTTTTTACCAGTTGTATTAAGGGCTCTAGACGTCAGATAAAAAGTCGCTCTATCTATACTAATATTATAAAGCTGAAGAGTTTGTTTGTTTGTTTGTATATTTGTTTGATTGAACGCGGTAATCTCAGGAACTTTGAAAATTCTTTTTGTGTTGGGTAGCCTATTTATCGAGACAGGCTATAGGCTATATAATATCACGCTAAAACTAAGAGGAGCGGAGCAGTAATAAAAAATGTTGCAAAAACGGGGAATATCGCACGGGTAGGCGATTCGACGCGACGGGAAGGGTCGGGGGAGCAAGAAATTTAACGCGAACGAAGTCGCGGGCAGAAGCTAGTGTAAAATAAGGGTATTCCGCTGCATCTGGTTGGACTGGAAGCCAACCCCAACAAAGTTGCGAAAAGGCAGGCAGATGAAAATACTGTTGTAGACATAGCTCACAGAGTAAACAAGCAAAAGTGACAATGGGCCGGCCATATTAACCGTAGAACTGATGATCATTGGAGTAGACGTGTTCTAAGGTGGAGACCGCGATTCGACAAACGAAGGTAAGACGCTCTAAGGCTAGGTGAAGCGACGGTCTTCGCAGGGTGACTGGTACCAGCTGGGTTAATGAGAGAGTTAACGAGAATCGAGCTGAACGGAGACGCCTATGTTAGGAGTGTACTGCTGTAGACCGATAATGAGGTAGACAGTGATGACTTATGCTCAACTATAGTCCAAAACCAGAATCTGAAATGTTATCTTCAAAATAATCCTAAATCTTGTTGGCAATTCAGTAAAGCAAAATATTTATTTGGCACGAATACGAAGAAAGCGTCACCCCTGATCGCTTGTCTAAATACATACGTGTTACGTAAAATATTTGGTGGGTAACTAAAAGGGATTTTCGTGTAAATACAGATAAATGGAATGTTAGTTTCTTGTTTTGGTTTTGCTTAATAGAGATTTATTGGATCGTACACTTAGTAAGCGTTTCTCACATACAAAACCCTCACGAAATTCCGAGTATTTACTTAGTATTTTATCTAATAACTTAGGTACCTACATTCACAGGTGGAGCGACGATCTTCGCAGGGTGGCTGGCAGCAACTGGATGAGAGTTGCCGAAAATCGAGCTGAATGGCGCGCAATTGGGGAGGCCTATGTCCAGCAGTGGACTGCTATAGGCTGATGATGATTCACAGTTATTCATATAGAGGTCGAAGCTAAGAAAAAAACAGCCCCGTAAGGCTGTTTTTTCGACGGGTGACCATCTACACTCATCTACACAGACTGAGACTCCTCCGTGCGTCGGAAAGCACGTTAAGCTGTTTGTCTCGGGTGTAGTTGGTTGATCTTTGAACATGTCGTCAGTACCCCGAAAGTCTGACAACCAGTCTTACTAAGAGTTATCTTATTACCCAGTTACTGGGTTCTGGAGGTCAGACAGGCACTCGCTTTATGCAAAATACCGGGATTTGGTTAGACTGGAAGCCGATCCTAGCATGATCGGAAGATTGACTGATAGTTTTTCATAAATCAATCTCTTTGAAAAAATACTCGTTAACAATTAATTGCTACGCGCTTGCTACGTTAGTGCTTCTTTTTTTTTCTGTATGGGAAATCATCAAGTGACTTCTCCCGCTCTGGGCGGAGCGGGAGGGCGTGTCAGACTTTTACTGACTAAAACCCACCCGTGTTCCTTCAGTTGCCCATGTGCCGGGGCCACGGTATCTCTTTCGAACAATCAAGCGACCCCGGCAGGTGCTACGTTAGTGCTACGACAGCGTTACGGCGTAGCACGATCGTAGCACACAGAGTAGAAACAATCATACATAATATAAATAATATTATAAAAGTGAATGTAAGTTTTTTTGTTTGTTACGCTTTACGCGAAAACTACACAACCGATCATCATGAAATTTTGTACACATATTCTTGGAGGTATTAGAAGTAACATAGGATACATTTTATGAAAAAAAAAAATATTTTTATTGCGAGCGAAGCTGCGGGCAAAACGTAGTAACCAATAATCGCGAGGCTAAAAATATACGGACGCTGTTACATCAGATGGGGAGGATGCGGCACGCTATTACACAACAATCCCGTTCATTATGCTAACATTTACCCTTTTGTTTTGTCACTGGGCGAAAATAACAAAAAAGTATTTGTAATTTATTTATTTCTGCGTGTGGTTCTGGGAAAATTTTGGGAACGAAAATACTTAATAAAATTTATTTTAAGGGTAAAAAGTTTTTTCTGTGTCGTGTTTATAATGTCTGCCAAATGTGGGTGCAATTATTACTTCGGGACACGACTTTGTGGCTCACTAGCTTTTGCTAATTTTTCAGCCGCGAGAAAGTTCTATTCAATGACTACTAAAATGGACCCATCCTATTAATGAAACAGTTTTTGAAATCGGATCCGCAGTTCCCAAGATTACCCTACACTCGGGGCGAAACTCCGCTGCCGTCACAAATCGCGGCACAGCGGACAGAGCTCCGGTGTGATCTCATGGCGACATGGCGGTTACGATTGTCGGAACCCAGCGCTGGGCACGCCACAATTGCGGCGGTAAGTCCCCTCTTTGAGGAGTGGATAGAGAGGCGCCACGGCGTCCTCACCTTCCGACTGACGCAGGTCCTCACCTCATTTGTGTTTTGGTGGATTCCTGCTCAGAATAAAGCGGGAGGAAACACCAGGGTGTTTCCATTGCGAGGATCGTCTGGAGGACACGGTGGAGCATACGGTGGCTTGTGCCCTGTCTGGGCGGAGCACCACCGTGTCCTCGTGGAGGCGTTCGGCGGCGGCGACCTCTCGCGTCGTTCCCTGGTGCGAGCCATTGTACGGAGCGAGAGGGCATGAGAAGCCGTCACCTCCTTTTGCGAAGCAGTAATGCTTGCGAAGGAGGAGGCGGGGCGCGTGAGGGAGTGGCAGTCTCTGCGCCCTCACGTCCCTAGCCGCTGCAGGAGGAGACGCCCCGGGCGTCTCCTCCTGCTGAGTCGATAGCGGACTCCCGGCCACCGTAGGCGCGAGCATGCGGGCGGCGAGCAATGGGTAGCTCTCCGCCCGGTAAGGACCAGGCTCGGGTCGACGGCGCGTAGTGTTCCACGCGCGCCTCAAAGAGATGTCAGCAACACTGAAGGGGTCTGCTAGGGCCGATGCCTGCCAAGGTTACGAGATTCGTTCGAAAGAGTTACCGTGGCTCTGGCATATGGGCAACAGAAGGAACACGGGTGGGTTTTAGTCAGCAAAAGTCGGACACGCCTTTCCGCTCCACCCTAGAGCGGGAGAAGTCATTTGATGATTTCCCACCCAAAAAAAAAAACCGTACACAAACTCATGCATTGTACCTCTTGTTAATATTTGTATAGATAAGAAAACATAAATTATTTTGTGCATTCCTATTCACCGACATTTATTCGGTTAAATAGATGATTCTCCAAAGCAATGAATTTTTAACATTTATGTTCCGTTCCTGATAGCGGTTGGCTATCGAATTTAAAATCGAATATTGAATTCGGTGCAGTAACTATCTGCCCAGCCAAAATGTAGGTCCACCGTTAGTGCGTTATTCACATCTTTTCACGGCTTTTAATTGTAATAAATTTATTACCACTAGAATTTAAACCTACTAATATTATAGAGAGAAAAGATTCGTGTGTTAGTAAAATTGTTTGTAATGGATAAACTCAAAAATACTCAACCGATCTAATAAAATCTTTCACCTATGGAAAGCTAGATTATTCCGGAGTAACTGGCGCTATAAATTTCACGCAGACGAAGAACTTGCAGGCGAAGTGCTTGTGGTAAATAATACAGTCCCAAAATAAAAATCAAACTATTCTATTTTACATAAACCGACATGGACTTTTTAATTATCATATTTAGAAGCTAGGTGCTCGGTTCTATTGGTCGTTTTCTATGAAGAAAAGCCGGCAAGAATTTCCTACTCTTAAAAAAATAATTGGCTTTTACAATGTCTTCAAATATAGTGTTAACAGGTATGGGGGACAATACAGGCCTATCATCAAGTGCCAGGTATTTAACAAAATAGTAATTGGAACAAATTAAAACATCTATGAGGTTGTAACACTTTCATTGTTTTCACACTCACAAAATAGGAGAAAATGTATGGAAAAGAAAAATTCTACTTGTATTATATTGTTAATGTGAAAGTTGTTTTTTTTTACTAAATCACGCAAAAATGGCTGAAGAGATTTAGATGAAATTTGGCAAACAGGCCAGGTTTAACACATATAATATTTTAGTACTTTCCTGTGGGGCAATATCCGACCTCCGTGCGGGCAAAGCCGCTAGCAAAATCTACTACAATTATGATTATTTAAAAAAAAACAAAATATAAATTAAGTCTATCTATAATAGTTGTCTAGTTTTAGACCTTAAAACCGCAATATATTGCCCACTTCAGCTTAAGCATTACTATAAAATATGATAAATGGGTCTAGTCCTGACCTATTATTGAATTAATATATTAAACCAGTAAATATAGTTTGGTGTATGACCTTTGAGGAATGTAGACACCTCTAGGCCATTGCTCCGAGCTCCTGGACTGTAATATTTACGAAGCAAAACCAAAATATGGCTCGTGAGGGAATACAAGTCTGTAGTAAATTACGTCGAGAGATTAGGGAAAGAAATCACTTGCTCGTTTTAAACTTGCACTTTATTTTAATTGAAGCATTTTTTGTTGACTCTAACCAAAAGACATTAGATATTTTAGCTTAACCGGTTTACATAACTTCAAGAGATATTGTGGTAGAAAATACTATTTGTTTTGTGTTTCCTATATCGTCCCATTGCTACGTAAAAGCCTCTCGAGTCCATTCAGGAACTGTTTTCCTGTGTCACCTTTGTATCCAGGTCGTATCGTACCTTGTTCTGGGCCATCAATCATTTATTATAGAACCGTAAATTAACAAAAAAAAGGTGGAATTATGAATCATGAATCTCCTACTTGGCCTCAAAGTCGGATACTTAGGTATATTAAAAAAACACGTATAATATTGTAATATAATACGAGTAACATTTCAAACATTTAAACATTCCGTCAGAATAAAAATATTTCATACTAGCTTCTGCTCGTGACTTCGTCCGCGTCAAATTTTTGCTACCCTGACCCTTCCCGTCGCATCGAGTTGCCTGCCAGTTTGCGTCCATTTTGCTACTCCGCTTCTTTTGATTGTAGCGTGATGTTATATAGCCTTCCTCAATAAATAGGCTACCCAACACAAAATGATTTTTTCAATTCGGACTAGTCAGTTCCTGAGATAACATCACGCATCTAATCACTAAAAGGTTAAGCAGAGGTGTACCCAATCTTCACCCACATTTTGCCTAAAGCGTAATAGGAGAGAGCGTATTACCCTAGAATGGTCACAAAATCAGGATTGGCGCTCGGTTGAATCTGCACTCTAGGGGTGCTACTGACAAATTCCAGATGGAAAAACTCAATAATTTTGCTCGACCTGCAAAACTGTTTACAAGTATTCGAGAAGTTATTGCATGGAAAAAGCCTTGTATGCCTTGCTCCCAACAGTAAACAGGTGTCGTAAGAATCATCATCATTATCATCAACAGCCTATAATTTTCCCACTGTTGGGACACAGACCTCCTCTCGGTGAGAGGGAGTGTGCCGGAATCCACCACGCGGGCCCAGTGCGGGTTGGTAGATGTCACATGTCTTCGAATTTTTGGTACTAAGACATACCGGTTTCCTCACGATGTTTTCCTTCACCGCTTTGAGAGCAGTGGTGATGAAATAATTTACACAAAGTAAAGCGCCTGCTTGGCTTTGAACTCACGACCTACTTACTCGTAAGTCGCGGCCGTTACCACTGGGCCACCACTGCTCTGCTCTCACTGGTCGGAAGAATAGCAGTCATCTATTAGATTTAAACTAACAAAATTTTCGGGTTTTGTTGGATTTGTAAACAGTGTTTCTAGGACTCCTACGATAACATTCATTAATTTTTGAAGTACGAAAAGGAACGAATAATTGTGAAAAGGTATGCTGGGAAGTACCCTGTGGTGCCGGACGTAAAGAATAGCACCACCCCATTTCTTCCCGTGGGTGTCGTAAAAGGCGACTACGGGACTTACTAGAGAATGGGCAGCAGCGTTCTCTATGCATTTTACCACCATACTGCGATCGCCAACCCGCCTGCCAAGCGTGGCGATTATGGCAAAGCCCCCAAATTGGGAGAGGCCTAAGTCCAGCAGTGGACGTCTTTTGGCTGAAATAATGATGATGATGCTGGGAAGGACTACGACCTCATTCTCAGCAGTAGCATTTAAGTAACAAAGTTTGTTAGTAAACAAGGAAAAAGCATAACAATCATTTACTTTCGCCCGACTAAAGTGTGTCAATAACATAAGTGGACGAGTATTTAGAAATAACACAGAGTTATATTAGGGTCAGGGTTCTTGAGACCCAAAAGGGTTGGTTAACGCCTTTTGGTGGCAGATGACGGCTGAACGTTAATATTGATTACAGTATTATTACAATACTTTTGTGAGTTATTCTTAGAAATGGTACTTATATTTGACGTAAAAATTTCTTTTCTTTCGGTGTATTGCGGGGTGATTGCATCACACTAGGTGTACGCTGCCAGACTAGACCTCACAATACGATTTCAAGTGCGCAGTGGAAGTGTGATAATCGTGGGGCTCTAGAGACAAGAGTGGCGAGCGAAACTAGTCCGCCGTACGCGGAGCAGACAATACAAGTACAATTCAAGCAATAGGTACAATATACTTCAAATAACTCACCTACAATACAACAAAAGAACTTACCTGGTGGTTGAAGGACACTGCTTCTGGGGTTACCTGGAGTTATGTATGTAAGTGAGTGTATATGTATCGTGTCGTGTCGTTATGAGTAAGTATTCTCAGGAACAATCCGCAACAATCCGCCAGATGTCTTCATGGCACGCGGCTTCAAGGTCACTTTCACTTAACCTTGAAACTAACACAGGTATTTCCAACAAACAAAACCCGTGTTATGTCTTCAAATTGGGGTTAGTTGCAATCAATACGATTGGGTCATGACAGATTGTCCACAAAACGACCGGTTCTCAGGGATTAAGGGATTACTTTACAAAAGATCGCGAGATACCAAGCGGCGACCATCCCTTTCAAGAACTTCAGTTTTAACAAACGTAACCCGTATTATTACGTCAAATTGGGGTTATTAACACTCAAAGCAACTGGATCACGACTAATTGTCACAAGCGGATCGATTTAAAAGGATTAATTTCAACAAAAGCGTCGCGGGGGTTCCAAAACGCGACGGACCTCTTTTTGCGCCAAACCAAGAAGAACTGTCAACGTCAAATTGACAAGTCAGATGTCACTTCGCTACACGCGCATTCCGTTAGGCGCACAGATAATAAACGGGACAGAACACTAGGGGCGTTATCACACTAGCGGTTCACGAGCGTCTTTAAAGCGGAGCGAGTGCGCAGCGAATACGTCGCGAACGCGCAACAAATATGCTACGTATGTGCCGCGAAGACGTCGCGGACGCACAGCGAGATCGCCGCAGATAAAACCGTTACTGAGGGTATTTTACGTCATAAACCAGCCGCAAACAGGTGTCATAAACGTTGCGCAATTGCAATGCACCCGCGGCGTCTTCGCTGTGCAGCCGCGACGTGATTGTGACGTATTCGCTGTGCGCCCGCTCCGCGTTATTTACGTTACTGAGCTGACAAATTTTTCGTACATATGAAGCAATGGGTTAGCAATATCGTTAATGATTCAGATTCTAATTGATTGCTGTTACGCGGTTAGAGCAGTGATGCAGTGGCGAAAGCACCATATAACACGATTCATGTTATGGTGAATTAAATACACTACGGGTATTTAATTCACCATAACATTCAAACAACAAAAAAGGTTATTTATAGCTTTGTATTACAACAAAGAGAAATGTTCTAAATTAACCCGGCGCCAAAACGTCATAATCGGAAAGAGTGATGGCCTAGTGGTATCGGACCCGATTAACGAGTTCTAGTTCATGGGTACGATCCTTATTTTAGGTAAACAATTTCATCTGCCACTGCTCTCAAAACGGTAAAGGAAAACATCGTGACGAAACCGGCATGTCCTAGAACCAATTCGAAGACATGTGACATCTACCAACCCGCACAGGGCCTGCGTGGTAGATTATAGCCCACACCCTCTCACAATAAGGAAGCCTGTGTCCCAACAGTGGGAACATTATATACGATGATTATGACGATATCAGAAACATCTCTGGACTTTTCTTTAAGAAAAAGGGAAAGCACTTTTCAAACGTTTCGCAGGGGTGCGTAGATATCCCTACTACGCCCTACTCTCTCTCACCGAGAGGCCGTTTTTTTATTTTTTATTTTTTGTGGTTGTGAAATTATCAAATGACGGTTCCCGCTCTGGGCGGAGCGGGAGGGCGTGTCAGACTTTTACTGACTAAAACCCACCCGTGTTCCTTCAGTTGCCTGTATGCCAGGGTCACGGTAACTCTTTCAAACAAATCTCGCGAACCTGGCAGGACCGAAGGAGGCCTGTGTCCCAACAGTGGGAATAATGACTATGATTGACTGACGGTTGATTGGCTGATGGCTGATTATGACGCAATTAAAGTGCTGGTGACCAGTTCAATATTTATGACCGCCAAAAACATTTAACATTTCACCGGCTAATAAATGCGAGAGGTTTAGTGCTTGAGTAGTGGTTGAGCATTTAAAAGACAGTCATATTCATAACAATTTTGAGGAAGGATACAATTTGCCTATTATGTCTCATGACATGCCTGAAAAGTGATTTGCCTTTTATGCATTAGGTATGCTTATTCATTTAGAATGCATTTATTAAGACAATTCTTTTTTAATTTCAGGTCATCGATCGTAGAGCACAATGTTTTCCTTATGCCGTCGCTTCAAAGATGATCACGGTAAGTAGCATATCATATCTATATTCCATACTAATATTTTAAAGCAGAAGAGTTTGTTTGGTTGAACGCGCTAATCTCAGGAACGCTAGGTTCGAACTGATTTTTTTTTAGTATTGAATAGTCCGTTTTTGAGGAAATCTACAGGTTATATAACATCACTATAAGACCCTTAGGGCCCGAGTAAATAGAAAAAAGTACACGAATACTAAGTACTTGCACGAGCAGGCGATTTAATGCGACGGGTTGGAGGAACAAGAAATTTGACGCGGACGATATCGCGGGAATAAGCTAGTACGTTATAATATTTATCATCAAAAGTTTGTTTTTTCAGTGAGTTTTAATGATGGTCTGGCAATTTGAGTACTTTATGCTACCCTTATTTTTTCCTTGTTTTTTACTGGGTGGTAAGTCATCAAATTACTCTTATTAAACTACCCTCTCATTTAACTAGTCTCCCGCTCTGGGCGGTGCGGGAGGGCGTGTCTGAGTTTCACTGACTAAAACCCACCCGTGTTCTGGGGTCACGGGAACTCTTTTGAACAAATCCGCTATCCGCTGCCTGATAGGCAGCGGCCTTAGTGGACTCCTTCAATACGTGCTGACATTTCGTTGAGGTGCCGTGAAATACAACGCGCTGTTGAGCAACCCATTACTCGCCACCCGCAAGCCTGCGCCTGCAGTGGCCGGGAGTCCGATGCGGTCTACCCAAATGTCCTTCCTTTGATATTGTTATTCGAGTCGTTGTGCTCCGTAATGACCACTTACAAATGCTTGCACTGACTGGTAAGGTTCACTCTAAACTGTGATAAATTTTAGATGTGGACCATGTGGTCTTCATGTAATCGGACCGAGATGAGGTATGTCTGGACTTTAGAAGACAGTGTAACCTCTGTGTTCTGTGTCGGTCTTACTTCTCTGAGTTTTAAACCATACATTACTTCTGGTTTCAAAAGATTTAAGTTAGTTTTGACATGATTTGGTGTTTATATGAACCGATTCAGACAAAATAATTTATTATGTAATTATAAACATATATTGACCCAAGTAGCTTTTTGCTCCTTATCTATATTGTCAAACTGTTTTATTTGTTTTAAATTTAATTACAAACTCACAGAAATATCTGAATATTCCGTGTAGACGTGAAGAATAGCCCCATCCTATATCTTCCCATGGGTATCGTAAGAGGCGACTTACTAGAGAATGGGCAGCAGCGTTCTCTATGCATTTTTCCACCATACTGCGATCGCCAACCCGATTGAGCCAGGCCAACAGTGGACGTTTTTTGGCTGAAATTATTTATTTTTACGGAAATATAATAATTTATCATTTAACGTGTTTGAGATGAGATTTTGTACGTTTTTTAAATATGTTCAAAATTAACCCAATTTCGAGATTGATTAAGAGTATGGCAGCGTGAATGTTGCCATACTCTTTTTTATTGTGCATTAATGAGAAATCCACTGCAAACCAAGCAGTGCTGTAACCTTGGCACTAGTCTTGTCCTACTTATGGCTAATCGTTGGAGAGATTTGGAATAGTGCCATCAAAATTTCGAGCCTTCTTCCGAATCGGAACTATGGGTTCTCGCGTTTTATACTATTGAATAATGTCACTGGTTTATACAATAATGTAAGCACTTTAGAGTGCACCGAGGTTTTGGCGCTTGTTGTGAAGCGTAACGGCTCTGGCTAGATTGTTCGCGCGCTAATCTAGGTATTTCTTTTATTTTACGTAAACAAATACACATTTTGAAAATATTAAATTTGAACGATAAAGAAAACATGCAGTTTTACTGTTATTAATAAACTGATCAATTATCTGAAGTATTTATGCCGTACGAGATTACATTGGATTTTTGTTTGTTTTGTCGTTCGTTGATGTCGAATCTGCAGGTCGATGATCAGACGGTCGATTAAATATTACACAAATTCGCCCGTTTGTTTGCAAAATCAAGTTGTAACGAAGCGTCGAGCGCTTATTGTTCGATTCAAAGAGATATTTCGGTTCGTGAAAGCCTGACAAAATAGAGCGGCTCGATGTTCTGTTTAAGTACTCCTGCACGCGTAGCATGACCATCATAAAAATGAGTTTTGTCAACGGAAGAATAGACAAAACGGCACGGCGATGATAAAACTGAAGTCAGTCGACAAAATTCTACGATGTCGAGCATGGCGGCTAATTTTTCTCTACTTTTGAGTTGGAGTTTCAGTTGGGGGTACATTTTTTTACAGGATTATATTAATTATAATCATCAATACAATACTTCAAGATCGTTTAATCCCACTGTACGACTATTCAATGAAAAAGTCCTTAGCGGATCCACCTTAATTACATCAGTTATCAGTCTCTTGCTATGTAAAGAATAACTGTCTTTGTCTTCATACAACCCGAGTCTACTGGTCGCCCCGTGTTCGGGCCGAAGATGTCGAATTGAATAGAAAGAACTTTGTCTATTCTTGGTAGAATAGAGACAGAATTGGTCATGCTACGCTTGCTGCAAGGCTCTTGTCTATACTCGCCTTCAGTTGTTCATTTTTCAGGTCTTAGCCTTAGAATGTTTTTTTTTTATTCAAATCTAATTCGATAGTTCTAAATAATTAATTGCCATCCATTACATAACTCATAATTTCTAAAATAGGGGCGCCGTCTCTCCTCAGGCCGAGGCCGGCCCAAGAGTAGGTAGCGAAACGATCTAGACGCGTATTTCAAGGGTTGGATCGAGGTGGCCCTGGAAAAGGATGCGTGGAGGGATTTAGGGGAGACTTTTGCTCAGCAGTGGTGTAAGCTAATTTTAAAATATTATATAATACGCGGCGAGCCTAATACCTTCAATCGGACACAAATCCAGACTCTGGGCTGGTACTGACAACCCCATTAGTTTTGTTTTATTTATGAATTTACGAAATAGAAATGTATTCAAATTGGAATTAGGGCAAAAGCGTTTAATCGAATTCTGAGTTTGTATTGAAAATTTGAATTGATTCGTTATTTAATTTTCAGCGTTCGTCAGCTAGAAAACATTAGTGTAAACTAGTCTTAAAATTAAATGTCTTTAAAGATTACCTTTTCTTCTCAATACTTCTAATTTCACCACACTGAACTGTATACAAACATGTTAGACAGGAAATAAGTTTTTTTTTTTTTGGATGGTAAATCAGATAATGACGTCTTCCGCTCTGGGTGGAGCGGAAAGGCGTGTCAGACTTTTCCTGACTAAAACCCACCTGTGTTCCTTCAGTTGCCCATATGCCAGGGCCATGGTAACTCTTTCGAAAGAATCTTGCAACTCTGGCAGGAGGAAATAAGTCTTGAAAACGGATTTATTTTCCAGCTATTTTTTCAGCGATTTTAGAAAAAAGCTACCAAGTGCGAGTTGGACTCGCACACGAAGGGTTCCGTATCAAATCATATCATCTCATCATCAGCTTATAATGTTCCCACTTCTTGGACAGAGGCTTCTTCTCCGTGAGAACGGGAGACGGGAGTCAATACGGCCTCATCGCACCACGCGGCCCCAGTGCCTTTTGGCCTCTATCTACACCATAGATATCTAGAGATATGCTTTCATTGCGGAATAGTAAGAAGTCTTGTATCGCCGCTTATCTCCCACACAAAAAATTACAACATTAACAAATAGTGTACTGACGACACACACTTAAAATTTGAACACGCACACCAAGAAGAAAGCAGCTACACTGAATCAATTTCTAATAGCACACATACATATAATGGGCGGGGCATTCACTTGTAAACACTCGAACATCCAATGCACACGCATGCAATTAGGGAGTCGAAAGCGATGGTCGATTATTTTTATCGATATTTAATTTTAGCACATTCTTGTATTATAATATTTTCGTTTAATTTTCTTTAAATAATTTCTTTTTTTTTATATACCTATCCGAAAATAAAGAAAATCAACACAAATAAACAAAATAAAAACAAGGCTTTGCGCTGTATGCGTGTACTCACACAAGGATTTGGGAGCGATTACTCGTTCGCATACTAAGTTGCAAGTTACGTACGTATATAGTATAGCACCACTACCGCTGCAAAATATGCGTTTCCAATAGGGATTGCTTGTCGATAAAATGGGTAACGATAATAATTCATATATCTACGATTGAAAATTAAAACAAGAAACTTCATTAAGTTACCTTCGTAAATCGTAATACAATATAAATAAACGCACACTTTTGTAGCCCCACACTAGGATCAGTTTCCTTAATCTACAACGACAGTATTCACTGTATCGACCGCTGTACTATCACAAAAACGTCATGTAGATATGTATTAAATATCTGACAAAATATAAAAACGACAATAAATAATAAATAACCATTAATATAATAATAATAATACTGTATAGTAATATCTGCAATATCTTCAGATGTCACGTGATATATTTAATATATAAATATAGCCTTAATATATATTTCAGCATCTAAAGGTATCACGTGACATTTTAACGATTTCGTTCAGTATCTTAAGATATTGTAATATGAAAATATTTATTATATTCGCAGGCTGTGATGCTCCATTGGAATGTATAGTGAGCGATTTAACAAACATTATAGCATCTTCAAAGTTTGTAACTCGCTTCGCCATTCAAATATCTACCTCATCAGACAGGAATCAAATCCGGGGCCATTTGAGCATCCGTTAGTCGTTACACAAATAAATGAAATTAAAATTTTGAAAATGAATAAACGCTTAGCTATAATACTTTTTTATTATAACTAACACTTTTGCATATAATGAATTATAAATACTTAATTTTCAGTTGCCAATAGAAATATTATCGACATGGTCACACTCGAAGACTATCGAGGCACATCACTAACTGACGACTGCGAGCAGCGGCCGCACCATGTTATTAACGTATTTTGTTAGTTTCGATATATTCATTATACACTGCGGTGTTAGAACTCAGCGTTCGAATTTTCGTTAATACAATGCAAGTATTGTAAACTGGCATAATATAATATTGCCACTATCATTCTGCCACATAATAAAAAGATGCAAAAGCAACAAATCAATCTAAGTAATAATGTTTTTGAATTTATATTTAGAAAAACACATAATTTTCAATAATTACCGATGGTATGTGATTCCATTTGACTTAAAGTTACTGGTATTGCTTCGATTTTTGCAAATCACTATAGAACAACACGGCATTTTTAAAGAATCCCGGCCGACGGTCGAACTTCAACTAAACGTGCCGCGAGTAATGTGTTCTCCTTTTGCGCATATTGCTGAGACACCGGCCCCGCCCCCTTTTCATATCTCCCTTTAGTTTCTGTTATCTGTGATCTACACCCAGTTTTGAGAAATTGACGTTTGAAGTTGAAAAGGTATTTTTTCATTCTTTTATTTTTTATTTTGTCAGTGGAATATTAACACGTTTTGTTTTTATGAGTAATACCTTATATTAACATATCTCTTAGAAATACTAGTTAAGAACCAGAAATGTGATTTTTTTATCCTGAAAAAAAAAAAAAAAAAAGAAGTGCCATACTATTGGTTCTAAACTTTAAGTAGGTATACGAAAAATAAAGCTATTTTTAGCTAGATCGTTTTCACTAACCCGTAGGATGTATAATTTGGATCAGTTTGGTGCATTTAACTCAGTTTTGACCAAGTTGTGGATTGGATCCTTTTTGTTTAACTACGTCCAATTAACCATACATTTTTTTAAGTAATGCGTTTTTTGTGGTCTGCTATAATATTCACTCTATTGTATGATTATTATTGGATGTTATAGCGGCCATAGTTGCGACGCGACCGATTTTCACAGAATGTGTATTCTGTGAAAATTTCAAGTGTCCTATTATGGTTCAAAAGATGTGACATACGGACGGACAACGAGGCATTAGTAATAGCACGGTCTCGTTGTTACCCTTTGGACACGAAACCCAAAAAAATGAAGCTTTTAATTAATGCGTTGATTCGAGGTTTAACGAGTAATTTAAAGACAAGAGATTTTTTCTTTGAAATTGAAGTTTTTCGCTGTACATTTTAATTGCCTCTCATTGTTCCCCCATGGGAAAAAGTAAAAGGCGGGAATTTATTTTTGTGTATTTTTATTTTCTTTAATCCGTTACATGTAGGTTTGTGTTTTATCCAATATTATGATTTAGTTTCTTCATTCTCTAAATACATGTTACAAAGGAGACGGATCGTGGATCAATTTATTTATTTATTTATTTACACAATTCTTACCTACACTACCATTACAGATCAGCGATCCAATGCGATAGCGTGGCCTTACATGCTAAATCCTTAATATAATATAAGGACATCCTTTAATAAAAACAAAAAAAAAAAAAAAATATCTTAATTATATAGATATTTAATTGGTTTAAGCTGTACAATATGTTATTTCTAATAGATTTAATTATTTTAATTGAATGAATCATCTGGTGACAGCATCTTCTTAAATAGTATGAACGTTAATCGATTATAATTTAATCGATATTCCATTTACTTGGGAACCTTAACTTAATTTTTGGATTTCTCATTTTCCAGATTGTAAATTGAGTTGATTTTTCAGATTTTGGTATAGAAAAATATATGATTTTTTTTAAACCATTTCTCCACTTATTACAATTTGGCCCAGAAATGCCCGTCTCTTTTAAACAAATATTTGGTAGGTAGACACAGTCAAGAAAATCAAATATGAAATATCTATCAAATTGCATATTCTATGATAAAATCAGCCTATAAAGTGCCCACTGCTGGGACACAGTCCTCCTGTCTGTGAAAGAGAGTGTGCCGTAATACCACCAGGCAGGCTCAGAGCGGGGCAGCGGTTTATTTTTATCGCCTTGAGAACAGTGGTGGTGAAATAATTTACACAAAGTGCCTGCTTTGGCTTCGAACCTAGAAGCTACAACTCATAAGTCACGGCCGTTACCTCTGTTCTTTGTGAGAAATGAATGTTTGTTACTCTTTCGCGCAAAAACTACTGAACGGATTTGGATGAAATATGGCACACTGTTTATAAACTTGATTAGTACATAAATCTAAAGGACACGGTGGAGCATACGGTGCAGGTGTGCCCTGCCTGGGCGGAGCACCGCCGTGTCCTCGTGGAGGCGATCGGCGGCGGCGACCTCTCGCGTCCGGCCCTGGTGCGAGCCATGGTACGGAGCGAGAGGGCATGGGAAGCAGTAACCTCCTTCTGCGAAGCAGTAATGCTCGCGAAGGAGGAGGCGGGGTGCGTGAGGGAGTGGCAGTCTCTGCACCCTCACGTCCCTAGTCGCTGCAGCAGGAGACGCCCCGGGCGTCGGGAGTCGATCGCAGACTCCCGGCTACCGTAGGCGCAGGCTTGCGGGCGGCGAGCAATGGGTAGCTTGCCGCCCGGTAAAGACCAGGCCCGTGTCAACGGCGCGTAGTGTTCCACGCACGCCTCAAAGAGATGTCAGCAGCACTGAAAGGGTCTGCTAGGACCGATGCCTGCCAGGGTCGCGAGATTGTTCAAACCAGATACCGTGGCCCTGGCATATGGGTCACTGAAGGAACACGGGTGGGTTTTAGTCAGTAAAAGTTTGAGTCACCCTCCTGCTCCGCCCAGAGCGGGAGAAGTCATTTGAAAATTTCCCATCCGAAAAAAAAAATTGTACATAGAGTACTTTTTTCCCGGTAGTACATTCCTGCGGCATCATTTCCGAAAACCGCGCGGGCAAACCTGCTTGCTAGTTTGAAATAAATGTTTTGACGTTATCGAAATCCGTTCAATCATTAAGGCTTGAAAAGCACCCTAACATACAGACAGAATAACTTTCAAATTTATAATATTATTTACTAAGGCCTTATAATATAGCTATACCTATTATAATTATGGCTTTATTATAAATACCGAGAACTTGATGAAATACTTTTAACCTTGGAAATTGTTTGGGCGTTTCTTTCCAAAGTATTAAGTTACAAATACCGACTCCATCTTCAACTTTCGACGAGGAAAATAATTCTTTGTAACTTACTTAGGGAAATTGAAGTCTTACAAGTATGCGTAATCAGTCTATAATGTTTCCACTGCTGGGACAATGGTCTCCTCTCTGCACGCGGGCTAGTGCGGGTTAGTAGATGTCACATGTCTTCGAATTTTTGGTTCTAGGAAATTCTGCTTCGCTCACGATGAGTTTCTTCAACGTTTTGAAAGCAGTGCTATGGTGATGGAATAATTTACCCAAAGTGAAACGCCTGTCTAGGTTCGAGCTTGCGACCGTAAGATATAGTCTTCAATAGGTATAACCAGGAAAATTAAATAACAAAAACTCACGTCTTCTTCTCATGGAGGTGAAACTACAGAGCGACCTGCTACAATCTTTGTACAGTCCTTTTGCGTCACTTGCATACATAGAAAATATTATAGAAGCTTTCTGGTAAATGCCTTTCATCATCATCACCATTTTAGCTGAAAGACGTCCACTGTTGGACACAGGCTTCCCCCAAGCTTCTGTCCTTCCCGCATCCAGTGGATTACTGCGCCCTTCACCAGGTCATCGGTCCACCATGTTAGAGGCCTGCCTACTCTACGTCTTCTAGAACGCGGTCGCCACTCCAGAACCTTTCGGCCTCATCGGCCATCTCTTGTCCGAGCAATGTGCTATCCACTGCCACTTTATTTTGTTCCTCCCAAAATCTCAATTGGGAACACCACAAAATGTCGTCTTCTTTAATACTTCTCCATAATTTACATATCAGCTACTTTTTAGCCAAATCGTAATTTACACAGTCCATCCATGTTTTCTTTTATCGTTCATGGGTCGGTAACGCAATATAACGAAAATGAGAATGAAATATGAGGAATTATAAACTCTAAAAATATTTTTAAGTAAACCACGTGTTACGATTGATACGAAACTGAGAAATTGTTAAGTAAGCTTGCTTGTATTGTTAATAACTTACACATCATCAAAAAGTACGTAATTATAGTCACGGGTACGTAAGTTGGCGAATGATTTTGTAGTGACGGTGGAAATATACCTACATATGTACATACCTACATGCTTATTCATAGGTATATCAGTATAGTGATCACAAATACTTAAGTTATCTGTCTTTACCTTTAGCGGGTCAAGAAAAGGTACACTTTTTCTGAGTATGACCCTCATACTATTGAAGCCATCCAAATTCATACTCAAAATTAAGTAAATCTTAAGCAATTAGCATGTGGACGTGTGCGTATGAAGCTTGTTCCGTATGTTGCCGGAGGTAAAAATAGTAGCATTCCGTTTCTTCCCGTGGGTACCATAAAAGGCGAGTAAGGGACTTAATAGAGAATGGGCAGCAGCGTTCTCTATGCATTATACCAGCACACTGCGATCGCCAACCCGCCTGCCAAGCTCAGAGATTATGGCGAATCCTCCAAATTGGGGGAGGCCTATGTCCAGCAGTGGACGTCTCTTGGCTGAAACGATGAACGACGACGAAGATGTGGACGTACAGGTAATTTGCATTGATAAATAATACTATATAGATATGTTTTCAAACCTTCAAAGCGAAAATTGAATTTCAGTAACGTTTATAAGGTATCCTTATTATTCCGCACGAGTTTCCAAGTCTCATATTCTTGTCCAAGCATTGGCTTCTTGCGAAGATATTCGTATTTCTCTATTCAATAATGCATTCATATTTTTATGTGGAAAATAAGATCTTGTCATGCACAGAACAAAATTCCAAATCACTTTGAACACCTTATTTTTAACGAAACATTTTGAATGTATACTCAAATCAATACATAATGTGATATATATTTTATAACAAGTTCTTGAGCTATATCCCATCTTGACAGGTGTGAAAATATCTATTTTAATTAATATATTTCTTACATGAATCATACATTTATCTATTACAAATCACAAAACTGGAGTGTTTATCTTATATCTTTAAACGAGCAATTCTTATATATATATATATATTGTATATATAATCTGAATCTCGGAAACGACTCCAACAATATTCATGAAATAATCTGAATCTCGGAAACGACTCCAACAATATTCATGAAATAATCTGAATCTCGGAAACGACTCCAACAATATTCATGAAATAATCTGAATCTCGGAAACGACTCCAACAATATTCATGAAATAATCTGAATCTCAGAAACGACTCCAACAATATTCATGAAATAATCTGAATCTCGGAAACGGCTCGAACGATATTCATGAAATTTAGTATACAGGGGGCTTTGGGGGCGATAAATCTATCTAGCTACGATTCATTAAAAAAAAATCGTTTTATTCGTGTTTTCAATGACCAACTTTATCGATAATCAACTTGAACATAAACTTATTATTTTAAACACAATTTACCAAAAAATACCGAGCAAAGCTCGGTCATCCAGATAGGTATTTTAAATTTATTATAGGTAGTGTTTATAAGTACTTATTTAATTTTATTATTTATCTAAAAAAATAAAACAGCAATTATTATAATATTGACAGTATAATTATTTTAACATGATCAAAATCAAAAGTCATTTATTCAAAGTAGGCTGAGCTGAGAGTCAGCACTTTTTGAACGTCAAAGTTACAAAATACAGTCCCCCCAAAACGCCCGCCCTTCGACACTTCCTAGTGCTTTAGCTGGGAAGAAGAAGTGGCGGAACAAACTCTCCAGCAGCACAGCTGTCTGTTAAGTTAGAATTGAAAGTCCTTCCTTAGAGAACCTTTAAATCGGTTGATACGGAACTGGTATATTACAACCTTCATTTGAAACTAGTACTTTGGATCCAGAACCGAAATGTTATCTGAACCGGAACTGTGACGAAAAGTAGAACTTTTTTATAACCCGAAATGAAGAACCGGGGACCCCAATTGTCAATTTGTCACCAGTTTTCAATCCCTGGTTACAACAATATACATTATGTATACAGCCCATAATGTAAACAAAACGGTCATATAATTTTATGTGGTGGCCTTGCAGTGATATTTTATTGACATAAATCCCTTCCTGCTCGGCAAAGTTCGGCAATAATCGGCTACGATCGTCAGCGCTTTTGAATGTGTTTGTGTGAATAATCTTACCATCTCGTTTGAATGGGATGTAGGTATCCATTCAATGCATTCATCACGCCTTGTTTCCCCGAAGGATTGGCAGTGGTGTACACTCACATTTCGCCAGTTATGTTTTAAGTCCCGTGTACATAATAGGGGGCGAGCCTATTGCCATCAAACTGGCACAAATCCAGACATGACACTAGTTCAATTTTAATAACCGACTTAAAAAAGAAGGAGGTTCCCATTTGTTCTGTTTTTTTTTTTTGTGTTCCGCAATATCTTCAGCATTGTGGATCGTTTTTTACACGCTTTATATTAGCTTATTTCATTTTTTTTTTTCATTTTTTTTCATAATCAACAGGTTTTTAACAAATAAGTTGTAGAGGCCTCCTTTTAAGTATGGAGATACCTGTAGCAGAAGACCTCAAAACTTCCTGCATCACTTGTATGTTTGTAATTTCATAAATTTGTGCCATTATGCTTGCCAGGGTTACCAGGACAGCAAAAAAACTATCTTCTAAAACTACGCTGACATACGTCACAAACTACGCTGACATACGTCTCAAAATTCGAAATACCCTAAAAAATTGAAATTAATAATAGTTTTAAAAAAACTAAAAAACACGCTTCCATAGAAAACCAAACTAAAAGTAGAAAATAATGGAAAAAAAGCGTGGGGTGCCTGATCAATAAAAAAATATCTTAAAAAGCACCCCCCACGCTTTGTTTCCATTATTTTCTACTTTTTAATTTGGGTTTCTATGGAAGCGTGTTTTTTAGTTTTTTTATTTTATAGATAGGGTCATTTCTTATGCGTCCCATATGAATTTTAGTAACTTTGCTTGTATAGTTTTGCCTAAGCTTCGATGACCCTTGTGTAATCCACTTTGTGTATCTTGATGAGGTGTCACTTTTGTTTATAAGCTACATAGCAAGTAGTATACAAATTGGTGTGTGGTAGGTATTTTGTACTAAGTCCGTGGGTACGTGGACTTACAAACAAAAAAACTTACTTTCGGATTTATACAAGCAAAGTTAGGATTGCAGTTTCTGTCGCAGTTACTCAAAACTCATTGCCAATGCACACCAGACAAACCAGACTAGACACACGAACGACGTCCGTCGTCTAGACTATTGTTTGATTGATTGACTGAAAACATACACCAAAATAAAAACTACATAACGAAACCTCTGGCTAGGGTAACGGCCTTTTGTTACCCCCAATTTCGTCCCTTTTCACCACCAATTACGTGCATAAACCACAAGCACTAACTTCATTATAAACTCGATTACAATTTAGCCGTTTTCAATTTTCCATCCACCAAAGTTCGTTGCCCTCACAACCGATGCATATGCAGTACGCTTCACTGGATTGATGTGTTTTAAAGTAAAATCAGCGCTTTTTCGCTCAAATCCTCTCCGTTTTGGAGCGCTGCATATTTCATTGTTGTAATGAGCGTATTTATTCAGCCCTGCGCTTTATAAATGACCCCTGAATGTATTGCTTGAGTTTGTTCGGGTTTAAGGGATGAACGGGGTTTGTGGTTGTAAAAGATATAAATATTGTGAAGCACTGAATTCAGACATGTTGTTTTTAGTGAATTTTCGTAGTTATTAACCGACTTCAAAAAAGGAGGAGTTTCTATGTTCCACTGTATATATACAGGATAAGTTTTAACCAGCACGTGTAGCATGACCGCCATAGAAACGGAATTTGTCGACGGAAGAGAAGACAAAATGATAGATTGTATCGTAGAAAAATGTGTGAAACTGAAAAGAAGAGATGTTTCTGTTCTTCAGTCGACAAAAATACGATGTCAAGTATGATGACTATTTTTCTGATGAGATAGAAACATTTTTACAGAATTAAAATACATAAGGAACTTTATTTGTTCTTGGTAGAATAGATATAGAATTGGTCATGCTACGCCGGCAGTGCGCAAATTTTAACAAATTAAACTTAAACGAGTTATAATAACCATGCAATTTTTATTTTGATATAAATATCTTAGTACAAAAAAAAATAAGTTATCGTTCACGAAAGATATTTATTTTGAAACTGGTTTTTATGGTAACTTACGCGCGGTGCCGGCGTGGCGGCGAAGGTACCTACAGCTGTTCGATTGGTCAAAATTCTAAAAAGTTTGAAGTACCTACGCCGGCGCGCGGTTACTGACCTATTACTATATCGATAATATATTATGAAATATGTAGGGTGTCCACAGTTTACTGATTTAAGGTGGGATAAAATAAAAAATAAAAGTATTGAAAATATATTTGAAATATGTTCTAGTACTAATACTGAACCAACAAAAAAAAAAAATGACCTCTGGTTAAAATAATCCTGTATATTTTTTAAATGTATGTCTATCGATTTCTCCGCCTACTGAAGACCGATTTCCGAAATTCTTTTTTAAAGGTTAAGTTATGCTTCAAAGGTGGTCCCTTGTAAATTTTATTGCCTTTGCTTCGGTAGTTTTTGCGTTAGCTTCGATAATACGTATTTAATCCACTTTGTTAATCATTATGATATTCTAATACTTTCCGTCACTGCTATTGGCCAGTAATGTTATACAAATAACTGAGGGGTAGATACCATAACTAAAAAGTGAAACCTTTTTGTGACAAATATGAATTACTTAAAAACTTGGACAAAGTAGAGGTTTCTTCTTTTGTATTACTGTGGTGTTAAATGGCAGCACCAGATGTTCAGTCATTGAGATATATTAAGTACAGTACTCATGGGTAAAGTGGCTCATAGAAATTAAAGATGCCACAGTTGATTGTAACTCAGCGCCATTTAAAGACACTAATTTCACGGTTCGACTGTTGGAAAACCAAGATTAGATACGTACTGTCGTTCTAAATTTAAAATTCCTACGTCACACAGTTTCCAAGAAAAATATCTGTGGCAGACATTGACGTAGGGCGGTTGGCCACATAGTGATAACAAAGATTCCGTATTTTCCTTTGCTTACGTTCCTTTGGACGGAATAAAATCGAGTGGAATATTTTGAAAATTGAACAGTATAACATAACATAATATTTATTCAAAAATAAAAGGCTTAAAAATATGTACAGTTTTGCTCATATGTAAATTATATTCTAAGATTTACGTGCCTGAACTAGGCAATCCTGTGTTTCAGGCAAGAAGATGCTAAATGGTCTTATAAAATAAATAAATAATCAAAAGTTGAGAGTAGTCAAATTATTATATAGGGTAAGGTTGCGATCGTTGGACCACTGCTTTGATCGGACCACTTCAATATCTCGTAAACAATTGTTTTTAAAAATCGTTAATTATAACGGCTCACAAGCTTTACGAACCCCCGCCCGGCCCTAGTACCGCCAATGTCGGCGAAGGCTTGGTTCAGGAGAAATGCGTGTCGTCGTGTTTTCCGTGCTGTTAATATATAATTCTTATGATATATATTACCATGTAAGTATAGTGCCATTAAGTACTTTCACGTCATTTTTTTTTTATAAGATTGCACATTTATCGTCGTAGCTAAATATTAAAATATTTTTTTTAAAAACACTTCATTTTTTTGTTAATTATTTCTTGAGTGAGGTACTATCAAATTGCCATCAATGGACCATTGCATAGCTCTTTGATTGAACCGGTCCAATCATGGCGACTGTTTTAAATGATTGATTTTATTATGTTTTATTTTTCTTTCAGAATGGCGACAAGATGGCAGGATTATTCTTAGAATGAGACCAATATGGATTTATCGTTGCAAACTTTACGTAAAGGAGAAGTAGGTTAAAACGAAGCAAGCAGGATGTACGCCGTGCCTAAAGCGATACAGAAAAGTCGATACGGCGAAAAAACACGAAAGCCAAAGGTTGCAAACAAACTGTTGATTCAGTAGGAGATCTGACTCCAAAAGTGGACAAAAAGCTTGTCGAACATATTTGAGAATTGGAACAGTGTTTATATGGTGTAACGTAACAGACGTAAGAAGTTTGGCCTTTAAAATAGCAGAAAGTTGTATAAAGCATAGGTTTAATAAAGAAAAATAAATGACAAAAAATGGTACTACTCGTATGTATTTTTGAAAATCTTAAAAATTATGAGTCGATATAGTGATTTCTTATTTAAATAAATAAGACTTAACTATTCCTATTTTAAAATGTTCAATAAAAATGTGATTGCGAAAAATAGTTTTATTTTTGTTTAAAGATTTTATGTCCGTTCAAAGTTAAGTGGTCCAATAGTAGCAACCTTACTCTAAATGTTAAGTAGTTTATATCTTAGTTCCTAAAGTTTAATAGAATTAAATACTTAACGTACATAGGTGAATACTTACTTTAGCACAATTAATAAATTCTCTGTTTCTTCGTAAGACATACTTTGGAGAGCATCATTGAGAGTTCTCTTACAATTTGTGTAATTCAGTGAATTTTCTGCTATAGAGTTTAATCTGTTATAGAGGAGGGGATCGAGGTACACATAAAATTTGGATATAAAAGCATGTTTTATAGTATGTCATGTACATTCGATGTGATGGGTTGCTCTCTGTTGGATTATTTTTTTTTTTTTTTTTTTTTTTTTTTTTTTTGGATGGGAAATCATCAAATGACTTCTCCCGCTCTGGGCGGAGCGGGAGGGCATGTCAGACTTTTACTGACTAAAACCCACCCGTGTTCCTTCAATTGCCCATGTGCCAGGGTCACGGTATCTCTTTCGAACAATCACGCGACCCCGGCAGGCATCGGTCCTAGCAGACCCCTTCAGTTTTGCTGACATCTCTTTGAGGCGCGCGTGGAACACTACGCGCCGTCGACCCGAGCTTGGTCCTTACCGGGCGGCGAGCTACCCATTGCTCGCCACCCGCAAGCTCGCGCCTTCTGTTGGATTCTCAATTCTTAGTTCAACGTATAGAGTCCAAAATTCAGTGCGTGATCAATCCCCGACACGATTTAAATACGCCGTTGTGGACATCGGCTTAGAGGTACAGACGCACAAGCTACCCGAAACTGTCAAATTTTCCCGATCAATCTTGAACTTAATGCTTTGGCGATAAAGTTGAAAATCTACTATTGAAATTTGACAGATTGTAGTAGATTTAAGTGCTGGCGTCTGTAGTAAAAACCTGGGTAGGTTTTCGTTCACCGTCTACCAACGATGATCCCGTTCTTCGACCTGATATCTATAATACCTTATTCGGGTTCTATTACACCCTCGGGGTGATCTGTTCTTGGCTTCTGAATATAACACGAGTATTTATTAGTAGTATCTACCGAAATATTTATCGATAGGTACTCGACTAGGCTTTGAAATAGGATTTTTATGTCGGGATTTCTTTGAAAGAGAACATTTTCATCCAGGTTGAAGTATGTACAGACATTTCTGCGCAATAACCAATCAATATAAACCAGCCAAGTGTGTGCTGGACCAAACACACTGAAGAGTTCCGTAATTGGGATGAATTTATCTAATTGTGGTCCAAAAACATCGACCATATATTCCAACTGTATATGTCGAGTATTTCTCGTTAACTCGTAAAGCCTACTTAGCTGTGTTAATTTTACTTTTTACTTCGTTATACATATGTTTTTCCGATATGCAAAAACAACCATTTCGTTGCCAGGAGGGGGGGAGACAAATTCAAGTTAATCGTTTTTTTTTCCCTAAAACCAAAAACCAAAACAATACTATGGGGTAGACGAGAAAAATAACATTCCCAATTTACGCGTAGAGGTTACTACCCAGTTATGTCAACGTATGTCTAAAATACTCAATACAAACATCATTATCAAAATAAAAATAATTATTTACAATACGTACATTTCAGATTCAATTAATTTAGGAGAACCCCTGTCAATTTAAAAATAATTTACTTAAAAGTTTATTTAAATCAAAATATGCTTGACTAACTAAAAAAAAATACTGTCCTTTTAAATGCTCCTACTCTTAGCTCTTTCCAGCTATTGGGAAGCCTATTGTGAATAATGGGAGCCATACAAAAAACACTGAAGTGCAGTCTCAGACCTATGTTGACTGTTATCCCGTTTATTTGTAGAAAACCGGTCTGCCATGCGGGGAAATAACTTAGGATTTATTTGAATAAATATCGTGATTTTCAAAATATAGATTGATGGTGAAGTCAAGATGTTGTGGCTTATAAAAAAGGTCTCACACCTAGTAGTCATTTTTAATTTAAATATTAATCTAATGCACGTTTTTGGGCTTTAAATGCGATATCTCTATCCTTAGAGAGTCCCCTAAAAATAATGCCGTATCTTATAATGGGCTCTGCTATGTCATAGCAGGCGGTTAATCAGTCTGTATCCGCGATAGTTTATTGAATGCCTGAGGGCGTCTCACCTTACATTTGCCGATTGCCGAGGTATTTACTTAAAACCACGTCTATGGTCATCGATTTCGCGGCTAATATGGCCAGTAATGGTTATCTTGCTTATTCTGTGAGCAATGTCGACAACTTTGGTTCTCTGCCGGATGCCATCCCTCAGAGTAAAGCGTTAAGAGCCTGCAATTCTGCTCTTTAAAAAGAGAATTTTTTCTCGCATTTACGTAATGCAACTGAAAACAAATTTTAAATAAATTCAATACATTCAAATTTTTTACCGTAGGTATTTACATTTTAGTGAAAATATGTTCCTGGCTCTGAAAGCCACGAGTTACGATTGTTACACGTGCCTTGTGCTTCATCCACCTTTTTTAATTTTTTTTTTTTTTTTTTCAGGATGGGAAATCATCAAATGACTTCTCCCGCTCTGGGCGGAGCGGGAGGGCGTGTCAGACTTTTACTGACTAAAACCCACCCGTGTTCCATCAGTTGCCCATGTGCCAGGGTCACGGTATCTCTTTCGAACAATCACGCGACCCCGGCAGGCATCGGTCCTAGTAGACCCCTACACTGCTGCTGACATCTCTTTGAGGCGCGCGTGGAACACTGCGCGCCGTCGACCCGAGCTTGGTCCTTACCGGGCGGCGAGCTACCCATTGCTCACCACCCGCAAGCTCGCGCCTACGGTGGCCGGGAGTCCGCTATTGACTCCCGACGTCCGGGGCGTCTCCTCCTGCGGCGGCTAGGGACGTGAGGGCGCAGAGACTGCCACTCCCTCACGCGCCCCGCCTCCTCCTTCGCGAGCATTACTGCTTCGCAGAAGGAGGTGACGGCTTCCCATTCCCTCTCGCTCCGTACCATGGCTCGCACCAGGGCCGGACGCGAGAGGTCGCCGCCGCCGATCGACTCCACGAGGACACGGCGGTGCTCCGCCCAGGCAGGGCACACCTCCACCGTATGCTCCACCGTGTCCTCCAGACGATCCTCGCAATGGAAACACCCGGACGTATCCTCCCGCTTTATCCTGAACAGGAACCCACCGAAGCACCCATGCCCGGTGAGAACCTGCGTCAGGCGGAAGGTGAGGACGCCGTGACGCCTCTCTATCCACTCCTCAAAGAGGGGACTTACCGCCGCAATTGTGGCGTGCCCAGCACTGGGTTGCGACAATCGTATCCGCCATGTCGCCATGAGATCACACCGGAGCTCTGTCCGCCGTGCCGCGATTTGTCGCGGCAGCGGAGTTTCGCCCCGGCGTTTCGCCTCCTCGTGCCACTCCCACATGTTCATCCACCTTCATAAATTCATTGATGTCCTGATATCTACTAGGTAGTAGGTACCAGGGCATCAGAGAATTCACGAAGGTTTGAAGAATGCACGCTTGTTCGGCTTGTGATGTCTGTACGTACGTATGTTCCTGACCTTGTAAAAATGTTTTTACTTTTTATAAGATACACGTGTATCAGTGGGACGGAATGAAAGAGGGGCTTGTGTCTAAGTACAGTGGAGCGTCGATTATCCGAACTAATTGGGGGACAGGAGTGTTCAGAAAACATTTTTTTTTTTTCAGATAATCGAATTGAATTGATTCAGCCATACATATTTATGTACAGGTGAATGAAAACCTTATGTTTAGACATATGAAAGGCTAATGAGAAGGTCACATTCACCAAATTTGTCAGTGTTGACATTTAAAGTTTTGATATAATTTTATAGCTAACTTAAAAATATTTCTCATCTCATAAATAAATATAATTGATTTTAAAAGGAAATATACATAGTAAGTTATCGATATTGGGATCGTCATCTCCATAACAATTACCCGTTTCACATTCGCTTTGGCAGGGAAGGAAGTGGCTTAGTCATGGACAAAGCTAGTTATTCCCTATTAAATCCAAAGTGCAGCCTAATTTTTTAAGTGACCCAGCGAGTTCTTGCCATGTTTTAGATACGCGTATGGTAAAATGTGGATTTTTGTGACCATAGACAGTAAAAAATCAATTAGAAAAAAATGTGACTTAGCCGATTCTTCCCCTTAGCCCTTCATATCTTTAACTAGCTTCTGCCCGCGACTTCGTCCGCGTCAAATTTTTGCTCCCCTGACCCTTCCCGTCGCATCGATTTGCCTGCTAGTTTTCGTCCATTTTTCGTTGCTGCTCGCTCCTTTTGAGTTATACTGAGTCACCCTTAAAAGATAGACATATGCTCTCGCGGACTTTTTTTTAGAAGTTTTTAAAAGGAACAATTCCGTCATACATGATTTTTGCGTTACTTTAACCGTTTACGCAGCGCACGCAACGGAAACTCTCAAAAGGAATAAATTTTCCCCGTTTTTGCAACATTTTTCATTACTGCTCCGCTCCTCTTTGTTGTAGCGTGATGTTATATAACCTATAGCCTGCCTCAGTAAATAGGCTACCCAACACAAAAATAATTTTTCAATTCGGACCAGTAGTTCCTGAGATTAGAGCGTTCAATCAAACAAACAAACAAACAAACAAACTCTTCAGCTTTATAATATTATTATAGTATAGAAGTATAGATGACAAATAGTTTCTTACACGCGGTAAAATGTACTTAATCAACTAACGGCTACTTGGGGTCGGGAGTGACATATGAGTACATACAACTAACAGTTCGAAACAATTTCGCGTATAATGTAGCGCGAGAGGAGGATAGCACGCGCGAATCGGGCCAGCGTAGTAGTTCGGATAAGCGGTCGTTCGATTGATCGACGTTCGGATAATCAAAGCTCTACAGTAATAACAGCCGGGTCCATCGATCAGGTTAAGTTTCGATGGTCTCGGTTGGTACGTGAGCAGGTGGGTGACCATAATTTTATACTCCGTGCCTCGGAAGGCACGTTATGGTTGTCATTCGTAGCGATCTTTGCCCGTCGTTAAGGGTATTTAGAGACCCGAAAGTCTCACAATCATTATTTTAAACTTAGTTACTGGGTAATGCAATACCCCTTTTTTTTGGATGGGAAATCATCAAATGACTTCTCCCGCTCTGTGCGGAGCGGGAGGGCGTGTCAGACTTTTACTGACTCAAACCCACCCGTGTTCCATCAGTTGCCCTTGTGCCAGGGTCACGGTATCTCTTTCGAACAATCACGCGGCCCCTGCAGGCATCGGTCCTAGCAGACCCCTTCAGCACTGCTGACATCTCTTTGAGGCGCGCGTGGAACACTACGCGCCGTCGACCCGAGCTTGGTCCTTACTGGGCGGCGAGCTACCCATTGCTCGCCGCCCGCAAGTTCGCGTCTACGGTGGCCGGGAGTCCGCAATCGACTCCATGCAATACCCCTTGGCTCACATGTATTACCCATAAAATGTTGAAATTTCGTACAATCATTCCTTTTCCTGTTCATTCGTGAATTACGTAAGCCCGAAAGTCTGACAACCAGTCTTACCAAGGGCTATCATATTACCTAGTAACTGGGTTTTGGAGGTCAGATGAAAGTCTATCCGTTTAAAATACTTGTATTCAGCTACATCTGAATAGACTGTAATCCGACCCCAACATAGTTGTGACAACAGACAGACAGACGCTAGGCAGATTGACTCATAAATGTTTACCTGTTTGTCTGGGAAACATAATATCGAAGTTACGGAGTCGTATTTCTACTTCTTAATAATTTACTTAAATCTACATACATATAGTTACTTCAAGGTAATGTTCAAGGTTCTTTAGAAGAAAATCTCTCTAGAATTTCTTGTTCGAAAACACGCCACGAACTTCGCATTATGAATGAATGAAGTTCCGAGCAGAGCGCGTCGATGTCGATGTTTTCGCTCAATTAGTTTTATCGATATTTCTGCTTATTGTGAAAATTATGATAACAAGAACCTGTAGATAATGTAGATTATATTACTAACTAAACATATTTCAGATACAGATGTTAAAATATGTCTTGATGCTAAGTTGAGACCCTTTGGCGTTTTTACCGTTTGCAGAAACAAAACGCCAATAATCGCGTTTCTATTTTCATTTTTTACAATTCATTTCTGTACTAAGAATGTCAAAGTAGCAACGCTACAGCATATTACGCAGTAAATTAACAAAGATAAATAAAAGTACGTAAATTGTAATTTTACACATTACTCCCTTCTCCCCTATTTGAGTTAATCGCCTGCCTAATGATCACGTCACAAATCAGCTGGCTAAATTGGTACTCTCTCCTGGCTGAACTAGCTCCAGGTGTGACAGGGGCCTGAAGGCGGGGGGGGGGGGGAGGGGGGAGTGCGAGGGGGGACTACCCAGCGAGAGCGAAGCCAGCCATTCATAAAACTAAGCCCGATCGATATAAAACGTCTCACCTACCCCGAAATGTCACTCGAAATTACTACATCGCCATCCCGGCGTTCATTGCTTGGTCAACGCACTCCCTCCGGTAATAAGACGCCACTAAAAAGGCAATGGATTGTGTACATTGCCGTAATATAGCGTCTGAGTGAGGGGAACGTGTTGTTTTTGGTAGATTTATACTTTCTCAAGCTCCTAAAGTACGTTTCGAGGTTTAGTTGAGATTGGATTGTTTGGTTGGTTTAGTGAGCTCTTCGACTAGTCTGGCTGGCTCTGTATGCTCGGCCAATTAAGTTGGGGACGAACAAAAAGAGTGAAATCTTCACGAAGATAGATATTGGAAAAACTGGGGATATCTACTCATTAGTAGACGCTTTTTCTTAGATATTCAATTTTAAATTTTCTTTATTGAAATAATGTCTGGAACGATTTATAATATAATTTCTGATTGTAATTTTTGCCTAGAGACACGTCAAAGGCTTTTTATACTTACATGGAGGGAATGAGCTTTTTGTAAGATTCCTTCATATTAAAATTGTTCCTTGTTCAACAATGTCCTGATATTATTGCGACCAAGGGACTCTAGGAAAGCAGTGATGACCTAGGGGTAACCAGCGTGACTTACGAGTTGTGTCGTGGGATCGAACCCACACAGGCGCTTTACTTTGCGTAAATTATTTTTAACCAACGAAAGAAAAAACGGAAGAGGTTCTCAATTCGATGCGTATATATATATAATATCTGGATGACCGAGCTTAGCTCGGTATTTTTTGGTAAATTTTGTTTATAATAAAAACTTTATGTTCAAATTGATTATCGATAAAGTTGGTCATTGAAAACACGAACAAAACGACATTTTATATAAAAGAATTATCAAAATCGGACTACTCTGTACAAAGTTATGCGTGTTTATACGTTACAATCAGTGAGTGAACAATCAATCATCCCCTGTTTTCCAACCCTTAGGGTTCGATTTTGTTTTCCAAATTTATATGGAACCACCTTGGGAGTATACCCTTTCCAATAGAAGAAGAATTGTCATAATCGGACCACTATGTAAAAAGTTGTGAGTGTCAGTGAGTGAACAATCAATCATCCCCTGTTTTCCAACCCTTAGGGTTCGATTTTGTTTTCCAAATTTATATGAGACCCCTTTGGGAGTATACCCTTTCCAATAGAAGAAGAATTGTCACAATCGGACCACTATGTAACAAGTTATGCGTGTTTATACGTTACAATCAGTGAGTGAACAATCAATCATCCCCTGTTTTCCAACCCTTAGGGTTCGATTTTGTTTTCCAAATTTATATGGGACCACCTTGGGAGTATACCCTTTCCAATAGAAGAAGAATTGTCACAATCGGACGACTATGTAAAAAGTTATGCGTGATCATACATAAAAAAAAAAAAAAAAAAAAAAAATATACGCGTCGAATTGAGAACCTCCTCCGTTTTTTTTCGTCGGTTGAAAAATGAATTCTAGCTAGATCGATTTATCGCCCCCAAAACCCCCTGTATACTAAATTTCATGAAAATCGTTGGAGCCGTTTCAGAGATTCAGATTATATATATATATATATATATGAGGACAGGTAGGGCATGTCTTCGCTACCTTGTTGGTCGGTCATGATGGAACGTGGAGTCCAACGTGAAATAATACACAGGCACTGTTCGGTACACTAAACTTTACTGTTTAGAACACTTTACAATTAAAAATAACAAATGATTGAAGAACTATTTTCGCATTGAAATTAAATAAAATGGAATGTAGTGAGGTTAGCCAAGTTAACCGTTCGTCACCATGATTACAATTTGAATGTGTCAACTGCACAAGTCAACCGCCTTTTTATTCACATCAAAAATGACCAACGATAACTTTAATCGACTAAACACACTCAAGCATTGCTATACCAAAACTCAAATCAAATTAAACTAAATTAAAATTAAAAAAACGCTTGACATTCCATTATGGGATCTGCGACATATACAACATTAGTTTTTGTTTATGCGAAACCCGAAACACGGGTCTAGTATTTTTATGTAAAGAATCTATGAAAAAAATTTCAAAACTGCATCATTAATAATCACAAAGTTATAAGCTTGTTACGGTACCTGATTGTCCTCGCAAAAACATATGCAGCCTACCGGCGGGCACCCACGCCAGCCGCGCGCGCTGCTCTCACTCTCACTCATTGATAATAAATTGCCACAGTGATTGTTTATGTATTAGTTGGTGATAAACATTTTCCATCACGCTTGCTGGCTTTGGACTGTCGTAATGGTCAAGTGTAGGTAGATATTATTATGTAATTTATTCGTAAATGCAGTAGTAAGTGGTAAAATGTAATCAATGCCATTTGTTGCACCTTATGTCAACAACTTAAAGTTCAAAATGGATGAAAATTGTTAAACATCGCATTACTGAACCACAGCAGGCTGTAAACAAATAATAAATTTGTACCCTTGACTATCTTTGCGTGTTTAAAAATGTTAATCATCACTATCTACAATAATTGGCGTAATCACTATTTACAAACTGAAGCAACTGTTCGAAACTTTCTTGTATGCACTGCCATGCCAGGGAAATGTTATCACCACAAACAGCTAGTTTACGTACCATCTCCGTATAATGGACGTTTGAGTACGAGAAAGACATGATAATTTTAAAATCTAAACACTAGCCCCGGGGCCTCGGCGTCCGCGCGCTCGCGATCCCGTATTGTTGCGTGACGTGACTGATACGTGCACATCTGTCCGTAGCATTCGGGCGACTGAAAGAAGGGGGGGCGGGGCGCCGTCGCGCGGTCCCGCGCCTACGCAGCCGCGCCGCCGTACGCGGCCGTTATGAACTTTCGTGACCCCTGTGTGCAAACAGATGATTGCGGATACCAACTTTTAAGCGTAATTAAATATTTTTGGTACAAAATATAACATGGTGTAAAAATTATTGGAATCGATTCAGTTACTGATTCTGAACAAACTATATTCAGGTTTCGCATATACTAAAAATAATGTTGTATATACAAGAATTGCTCGTTTAAAGATATAAAATATCTGGATGACCGAGCTTTGCTCGGTATTTTTTGGTAAATTGTGTTTAAAATAATAAGTTCATGTTCAAGTTGATTATCGATAAAGTTCATCATTGAAAACACGAATAAAACGACATTTTATAAAAATGAATCCAGCTAGGATTCATTTTTATAAAATGTCGTTTATCGCCCCCGAAACCCCCTGTATACTAAATTTCATGAAAATCGTTGGAGCTGTTTCCGAGATTCAGATTATATATATATATACAAGAATTGCTCGTTTGAAGATATAAGATAAGATATATTTTTTTTATGTATGACCACGCATAACTTTTCACAGCGTGAACCGATTTGTATGTAAACTATGTAAATTTGGAAAGAAAATTTTAACCCTAAGGGTATGAAAACAGGGATAATTTATTGTTCACTCATTGATTGTAATGCATAACTTCTTACAGAATAGTCCGATTTTGCAAGCATGTAAGTAATTAGTAGATTATAGCCACAAAAATTATAAAATAAAAGCTTTTTAACAAGAACCTCCTCCGTTTTTTTTCGTCGGTTAAAAAAAATATACCGCAGAAAAGTCGGCGCTTTGAGTGATTTTTCTCATTAATTGTTTGGTGCCGACTCAAAATGTCTGAAAGGTTTATTATTTTTTGCTTTTCCGTTTTTTCGGCGGTTTAATTTTTTGTTAAAAAGTTTTTTCACTACTGCTCTCAAAACGGTGAAGGAAACAAACCATCGTGAGGAAACTGGCATGTGTCTTAGAACCACAAAATTCGGGGCACTAGGCTCGCGTGGTGAATTACGGCCCACTCCCTCTCATCGAGTGCAGATTTGTATCCTAGCAGTAGGAAAATGACAGGCTGATAATGTAAGGGACTCTTAAAGGTAGTTTTAAGGCACTTTCAGACTAGCGCGACGCGACGGTCGCGCGCGAATCGGCGATTTATATTCGTAGAACAATTTCTATGACCGTGTCACGGCGCGACTGGTCGCCCCTGTCTGAATTGTCGCGCGCGTTTTCAACGTGCGTTCTGAGGCAAGCAGAGGCGTATGTATGTTAAAAATGGTGACCCATCCTCAGACCGACCGTGGCAAGCGTAGCTTAACCTGATCGATTGACCCGTGCGGCTGGTATTACATAACCACGAGACCGCCTGTTCTAAAAATATGATATACAAAGTATGTGATGACACTAAGTGTCAGCATCACTATTTTATGTCTTCATTTTTTTTTCTTTTTGTTTATTGGCATGTTGTACCTACTTAAGCTAAATTGTAATCACGTTAAATTATAATTTAATCGTGCTTTGTACGTTGTTATGTCTTTTGTGTGCACCAAATAAACGATTTATCTATCTCATATAACAAGGCCAAGGTATGTTTTGTCTGTCCTAGCAGTGAACATGAAGATAAAGTTCTATTGAAATTGACGCCATTCTATAGAAATCACGCATAATTTCTATGGTATTGTAGATCTTGTTGAACCAATAACAACAACTGATTTCGAATTAATTTATATGTTATTACAGGGTTACTAAACAATAATTCTGTTTAAATTCCACTGAAAACCACACATATACTTAGTGTGTGTGAAACAGTTAGCAATAGTACATGTAAACACAGATTTAGAGCCTCTAACATGAACGTAACGTAAACGTAATGCAGTCGTAACGTAGACGCCACGTAGACGTGACGTAGACGTCACGTAGACGTAACATAGACGTAACATAGATGTAACATAAATTCGAACGATACTAAATTAATTAGCAAATTCATTTAACTGATTAACTAAATATCCATACTTAATATTATAAATGGGAAAGTGTGTGTGTCTGTTTGTCCGTCTGTCACGGTAAAACGGAGCGACGAATTGACGTGATTTTTTAAGTGGAGATAGTTGAAAGGATGGAGACTGACATAGGCTACTTTTTGTCTCTTTCTAACCCCCCACTTCCCTAAAATGGAGGGGGGATGGTGTTTAACGCTAGCGAAGCCGCGGGCAAAAGCTAGTTAAAATATAAATGTGATACTCCTTGTATATTAATACTCACCACCTGTATACATTATGGAATGCAAGGAATATTTGAGATTTGAATAGATAATAGTTAGTCGTTTTGGATAAAAATTTAATTACTATACTGTAGCATTTTCATTGAATTGCTTTCGTTAAAAATGAGTTGCATCCGTAGATAAGAATACATTCTTTATACTAAATAGGTATTATGTGCAAAACGAGTACTCTCAGTAATAAAATCGTACGAATTTATGTAAAGATTAAATTTAGCGATCATGCTACGCCACAATTCGTGAAATTCTCGACGAACAAGTTACAAAACATTTCATAGCTCTGTTCGTCGAAGTGTTCATTTACATGTTGTTGCAGCCATTGGAAATTTCGCGAATATACGTGTTGTAGTCACTCAATACTCTTGATCAACTAAATCCGAATCTGTTTAGCTGTTTTTGTATGATTAAGTAACAAACGTCAACTTTGACATTTTTATAATATTAGTAGGATTGTCAAAACCACAAATTTAAATTTTCATATCTTGAGTTTTTCATACAAACTTTAATACCCTATATTATCACCCCCTTACGGATTATTTTAGATCAAAAGTAGTATTTTTCTTTCCCCAGGATGCCATTATCTCTAAGAAAAATCTCCTCATAAAAAGGTAACAGATAGACAGAGTTGAGTAAGGTACTTATGATAAAATGAAAGTCATTCCTAGTATCGGTTTGTTATGTAATTACCCTTCTATTTACCATTGGTAGTGTTTTCGATTAATAACTAAGAGAATCTTAAAAAAAAAAAACGTATAATGCCCAAGATGTAACTCTAGCCTGCGGCTTCGTTTCCATGACAAACTTCAATCACTATTTGTCAAATCCAAACATCTTGTCTGAGTGCATACACAGCAAGAAAATTTACCCTTTCCACAAGTTCAGAGTGTTCGATAGCCACGAACGAAGCCATTGAACGAAAGAAGCCGCAGTGTTTATACTTACCTACCAATCAAAACACTTTGTAACCCCACATCGTCGGCTACCTGGCACCCGGAACGATGAGAGGAAAAGGTCTCGCAGAACTTTATTTATCAGCCCATATCCCCCATCGAAAACTTTTCCGAACCCCGTAAAATACCAAATATGTGTCTCTATAAAGTAATCATGTTTATTCAAGCCGTTTAAGTGACATTTATCCGCATCTCTATGAAGTGTAAACAGAAAAGTCTCTGCCGTCTGCCTCCCTGAGATAACGACACTCTCTTTCCAAACTCCTTTGTGATGGTAATGAATTCCCCTTGAAGAATCATTTTTAGAGATCCATTCCGCCGATGAAAGGTTTAAGGAGATAAGTCGGTTTTGCAGAATACGGTGATTTTTTACGGGAATTAGGTAAACTATTTTTATAGGGATTTGGTTCAGTTTGTTTTTCAATTAAGTCTATCAATCTGCCTTTTCCCAACTATGTTGGGGTCGGGTTCCAGTCCAACTGAATACCAGTATTTTATATGAGGCGCCTGCCTATCGGACCTCCACAACCCAGTTGGTAATACGATACCCTTGGTAAGACTGAATGTCAGACTTTCGGGCTTGTGACGACCCGAAACGCCAAAGATCCACGAATAGCCGGTACCAACGGTGTAACGTGCTTTCCGAGGCACGGGGGTCTTGGTATGTAGAGATGGTCACCTATCCACTGACCAACCGCAGCAAGCATAGCATAACCTCATCGATTGACCCGTGCATAGGGTTGCCAGGTCAGAAAACCGAAAAGCCGGACAGACCTGCCAGTTTACCCGGACATTTGGGTAAAAAAGCCGAACATCTTTAATTGTTTAGTCAGTCTTAAAACAAAACTAAACATAAGACTAATTAACTAAATACACTTTAAAATCTTTGTAACATAAACTAATTAATCTTTTTGGTTGGGAGACACTTCCATTTTCCTTTAAAATTGAGTAGTAATAACGCGGAGAGGACAGAGTGCTAGTTCGCTCGCTTGCGCTAGTGATACAAAATGAGGCAGGTGAAGACAAAAATTATCATATCTAAAAAGCCTAACAAAAAGCCGGACAGACCGGACACCATCTAATTTAGCCGGACATGCAACTAATAAGCCTGATTGTGTCAGGCTTTATCCGGACGCCTGACAACCCTACCCGTGCAGCTGTTGTTACATAGAAGAAATAATGATAATATACGGAACCCAGTTATAACGTACACGGCCGAACTTGTCTGGCGGTTTGAGTAAACAGGGCAATTCGGCCCAAACGCAAATAACACGTAGATACTTATTAATAGCTACTTATGGGAAATTCATGGTGTATGTGTGATTTAAGGATTTGTTGAAGATATGTGAAGGGCATTGTGGTATGGAGCCACTTTGTCTGCTTACTATGTGTGGGGAAAAAAATTACTCTCTTCCTCGGAACGACATAATCGTGACATTTTGTGAACACTTTCGAGAAATTCACTGAGAACAAAAAAAAAAACATTATTAGCCGACTTCCAAAAACGAGGAGTTTCTCTGTTCCACTGTATATTTTTTTACTAATGTATGTTCTCCAATTTCTGCGTCAACTGTGGACCGATTTCAAAAATTCTTATACATTATGCTTCAGGGGTGGTCCCATACATTTATTGACTTTGCTTTGATAGTATCACACTAGAGCCACTGTTCGACTCTTGTCGGCAGATTGCGAGATGGTTTCAAGTTCACGCAGTTTTTATTTTATACTAGCTTAAACCGTGGGCGGAAATTAACGCAGCAGGACGTACTACCGCGGTAAGAATGTGTTAATCCAGGTTATATAGATAATAGCTGTTACCCGCGACTTCGTCCACGTGGTATTGGACAAAAAGTTTTTCATTAGTATTTTTTTTTTTCGTGAGATCTATTTTTTTTTTCTAAAATAAAAGTAGCCTAAGTTACTCCTTGTTACATCAGCTATCTGCCAGTGAAAGTCCCGTCAAAGTCAGTCCAGCCATTTCAGAGATTAGCCGGAACAAACAGACAGACAGACAAAAATTGTAAAAAATGTTGTTTTGGTATATGTATGGTGTATACGCCCATATACACTTGGTAAAAAGTGGTTATCTTAATATTACAAACAGACACTCCAATTTTATTTATTACACAAATAAATAAAATGGGAAAAAAGTGATTATATGAGTATAAACTCATATAATCACTTTTTTAAACATACTACCTACTTTGAATAAACAACGTTAAATCAATATCGGCCATTATAAAAACCAAGCAATAAGTTTTAATGGTATCAAAAATCAATCAACTCTCAATGTATCAAACGTTAAGCTTTAAAAATTGCGTTAAACATAAGTCATATCAAATAACAAAAAATGAACAGAGTATATGATAATACCAGAAATAAAACCTTCCCACAAAAAAATAAAATAACCGAGTCTATATAAAATAATATGTAACAAAGCCAGTGGAGTCACAAATACCAAGTCCCAATAGGCGTTTCATTGGGCGTATCAGGAAAATACCGGGTATTTCATCCCGGGTATTTCATCCCCGGACAGCCCCGTCCGGGTAAATAAACATTAGCATAAATCCAATATCACACTGCTCAGTCTCTGGACACCTGCCTTGCAAGTTTCATAAAATTACTTGCGCTCCTATATTCGTGCGGTAAGAGGATTTCTTTGGAGTTTGTTCTCTGGATTGCTTTTCAATTGTTTTAGGATCGCCTTTTAATAACGTGTTTGAAATTAGTTTTTTGGGATTCATACAGAAGGTACTTGAAGTTTTATGAGATCCTGGGTACAAGCGCCAGCACCCTAATTGTGGTTGTGGTCAATGGTAATTCATAGACTCACTTACAACAAAGGGCTTAAACATAACATGTGGTTTCTGCTGACCTCTCCGAGGAATATAGTCGTTATGTGACTAATTCAATCAATTATTAATACTATATTCTTAACCAATCGTGGTTCCTGACAGTCTTTCCGAGTCGTCAGAAGCCCGAAAGTCTTACAGCCAGTCTTACCAAAGGGATTGGTATTACCTAGTAATTGGGTTGTAGAGGTCAGATATTATAATATAGCATAATATAGCATAATATTAATAGGAAGTCGATCCGGAGCTTGATTTCAACATAGATGGAAGAAGGCCAGGCAGATAGACTTTAACCGCACTGGTGCGCTTCGCTGGACAACCCAGAACCCAAGCCCTCATACTCTACGAGCGGGACATCACAGATCTGTCTGATGAAAACACAGTCAGTTGGAATCAAATAAATACCCTTCCACTTATCCAGAACAGAGGGCACACAGGAAGACTTCTTTGTGAAATACAAAGGTAAACCACCAAATTAATTGGTGCATCCAGGTGTGAGGGTTTCATTTAAATTGTCAGGTTGATCATGGAAGCTAAGGCTTGCTTCTAGCTACATATAGTACAGTTATATTCTATTTAATATAAGAATTAGAATAATAATAGACAGTTTTTGAGTAATATTGTTAAAATAAATGCATTTTAAGGAACATTTAAAAGAAACTCCACCGTTACTCTTTTAAAATGTTTTACAGAAATTGCGTATATTAATTAAATAATTATATGTACAAACGATGCACCTAGAATATAATTATCATACCACAATAGGTAAAAGCAATTCAAAATGAAGCAATAGATACATGGTGCTAACATTTTTACATATATATTGTAAAAGTAAATACATATACGATATTCTTAAAATTTTCACAAACATTAAGACACTTAATAAAAACATAAATTATATAATTTAATTGGCCACCAGTTTCATTTTGTCTAGACTAGATTGTCCTATGGAGCAGGACCAGTATGTTTCCAAGAATTCTTATCTTAGATATAATCCTCTAATCTATATCTATATCTATACATATAATAAAACAGTAAAAAAACTGTGTCTGTACATTGAATATATTAAAAAAATAATAATTGAGGGGGGTTTAGAAACAGTAATAGAACATGAAACCAAAAAAAAAATCTGTCTGTTTGTCTGTTTGTTTGTACACGCTAATCTTCGGAACTACTGGATGGATTTGATTAACTTTTTTTTGTTGTATAGATATTAAGTCTGGGCAACATATAGGCTATAATTTATCTTGAAAACTGGAACACCTGATGCAGAACCGCAACAGACCAGCTAAACTATAAGAGATACAAAAATGGTACCATAGCAAAAATTGTTTCACGTGATGAGCATTTTCTGCTAAGAGAATAAATTTGAAGATTTGGAACACCTGATGTGGAACTCCAACAGCCCAGCTACACTATAACATATATAGGAATGACGTCTTAGCAAGAGTTGTTCAGCCTGATGAGCACTCTCTGTTGTCGTATAAAATTTGAAGATCTGAAACAGCTGATGTGGAACTCCAAGAGCCCAGCTACACTATAACAAATATAGAAATCACGTCTTAGCAAGAATTGTTCAGCCTGATGAGCACTCTCTGTTGTCGTATAAAATTTGAAGATCTGGAACAGCTGATGTGGAACTCCAAGAGCCCAGCTACACTATAACAAATATAGGAATCACGTCTTAGCAAGAGTTGTTCAACCTGATGAGCACTCTCTGTTGTCGTATAAAATTTGAAGATCTGGAACAGCTGATGTGGAACTCCAAGAGCCCAGCTACACTATAACATATATAGGAATGACGTCTTAGCAAGAGTTGTTCAACCTGATGAGCACTCTCTGTTGTCGTATAAAATTTGAAGATCTGGAACAGCTGATGTGGAACTCCAACAGCCCAGCTACACTATAACATATATAGGAATGACGTCTTAGCAAGAGTTGTTCAGCCTGATGAGCACTCTCTGTTGACGTATAAAGATTGTAGATCTGGAACACCTGATGTGGAACTCAAAGCTACTAATTTCACTGTATAATTATAAAATAACATAAGCTGGGAGTACCTCCACGCGGTGAAGGCGGTAACAGTTTAGGACTGACTTTCGATGAAAATTCTATGAATCATTGAAAATTTGACTCTACTGGCTAAAACTCCCATTTATTATTTTATTTTATTGAAGAAATATGCCTTCGGGCTTATGTTATTTGAGTGTTTAATTTCCTTTTCCATTCATCTTCGTGACACGGTAGCCTACCCGGTAACGCAGGGGAGCAGTCACTTAGATTTTAATTGATCAGGTATCTTCAAAATAAAACTTTAACCATGCCTAGAAAGAGGTCAAATCTTTCCCAACGTTCCAAAGGAGCTAAAAGATTGAGGATCATAAGATCCCAAGAATCTACCGAAGAGCGTCAGGATAGACTTGATGCTGTTCGAGAACAGCAGGCTGCAACTCGCTCCGTAGAAACATCGCGATCATGCACAACTTCGGATCGCGAAGCTCGCTTGCGTTCTCAGCGTATTTATGCATCTACATCCAGGTCTCTAGAGACCAGTGAAGAACATGATGCGCGACTGTCCGCTGATCGTGAACGTCACGCATTGTCTCGCGAGTCGGAGACGTTCACTGATAAAGAATTGCGCTTGAGTTCTCAGCGTATCTACGCATGCTGCTAGGTCTCTAGAGACAAGTACGGAACATGATGCGCGACTGTCCGCTGATCGTGAACGTCACGCATTGTCTCGCGAGTCGGAGACGTTTACCGATACAGAATCACGCTTGAGTTCTCAGCGAATTCGCACATCTACTAACAGGTCTTTAAAAACGAGTGATGAACGTGATGCGCGACTAACTGCTGATCGAGATTATCATACATTGTCCCGAACACGCACACAACAAAATATTCATAATCAGTTAGAAAGTGAGAGAGAAAGAATTGCTGGAGTACGGCATGAAGAGACCGAAGAAGAGCGCAACGAACGTTTGAATTCTGATTGCCTTCGACATTCTCCGAACAGAATGTCATATCATCTGAAGAATCGGATGTGTCTCAAGATATCGCCGTACGGCATGGCGACCTTCCTTGGGTTGATAAGGAACGGAGTGCATTTACATACACTCCTATAATTGACTACGCCACATATTCCGCCATCGGAGGTGTGGTTCAAAATTGTACATTTTGTGAAGCTGTTAAATGGCAAAAAGAAACAAACGGTATGTGTTGCTCAGGTGGGAGAGTACATATTGAAATATTACAAAATCCTCCAGAAATATTAAGATCACTGCTAATCGGTGACCATCCACAGTCATAACATTTCTTGGACAACCTATTGACATACAAAAATGAAAGATCTGGAACGACTCCAATCGTCTCGCTCATCCCGTTGTTTTCCCATCCCCGGGCCTTAAAATTCTACATCAGACGTTTCAGATCTTCGATTTTGACGACCCCGTTGTCGCTGGCATAAGCAACAGGATCCGCGTACGAAGTCGCGGGCAGAAGCTAGTTTGTAATATGCTTGTTTTAAAAGTGTAATTTTGAGTTTTTAATTTTCTTTAATTTCATTCGAAAACAAGATGGATATTTTCGAATGAAATTACAATTAAACTTGAACCATATCCAACGACCCTGGTTACGTATCTCTTTTGGTAACTATACATACTACCGTAAAAATAAGAAGTTTATATAGATTTTATTTTTCCTTTATCCGTAGCACGAGACGGTATATTCCAGGTATAAGCCGGATTGGGTATTTGAAAGTGATTCCAAGTGTTACAGGTAAATATTGTGGGACGAAAAAATATCCCTAGGGCCGAGGAAACACACACACACACACTTTATTAGTCATTTGGAGACCGGGTCAGGGTATAAGAGTATAGACGTGTAGGTAGATCAATGGATTGATTTCAGGTTTCTACAACATGTAACAGAAACTCTGTCGGGTCCGTGAGGATGCTGAAAACATTCAAACATGTGTGCTGCCTTAAAGCCATATCATCAAATAGCATGTTAAAAGTCAATTTTTAGTATTATAAACAACCATTTTTTTATTAATTGGTGTATTTTACCTGGTTATAAGCGGGTGGCTGTCTCGTTGCAGAAAATTTGCAACTTTTTGATGAAAATGGGGATCAGCATCCTAAATGCTATTGCTATCCGTTTTGACTATTCTTTCCAAAATCACACGGCATCAGGGACAGACATAGGCATCAGTTAGGGCTTTTAACCTTACTAACTCTCGAAATGTGCCCACAGCCCAGACGATCAATCTGCTGAACGCCCTGATGTAGTAAATGGTTGTTTAATGTTTCAATGAAGTTTTTTTGATTATGATTATGTTACTAATATGGAGATTCTTTGAGTTTAATAATAATAAAAAGGATTGTGTGGTTTTTATGAAACCACGGTAAAAGTGAAACTTTTTTTTACATTATAGACATTTAATTAAAAATTTTCGGTATATATTTAATATTCATACGAAATAAGTTAAATAGCAAATTCAAGCACTCAAAATTGAAATAAATCCACAAACAACAACATGCACCAGCGAAGGCCTTTCACATCATCCCTACTCCGCGGCCGACCGTCACGCGACATGCAACACACAGACGAAAAGTTTGAGACGATGTAATAAATGTTTCACTTTAAAATGGTAGAAGTTGCATGTCCTAGAACAAAAATTCGAAGACACGTGACATCTACCAACCCGCACTGGGCCCGCGTGGTAGATTACGGCCCACTCTCTCTCACCGAGAGGAGGCGTGTGTCTCAACAGTGGGACCGATATAGGCTAATTATGTATGTATGTATGTATAATTTGCCAAACTCTCACCCCCTCCTCGTTGAGGTTCCTCCCTCCTATCCTTTCGCTATGCCCTACAGGGTCCATAATGATCTAAATCATGTATATAGTTACCACCCAAGCCACCTATTATCACATGTGGGAGTGGCGCGAGGAGGCGAAACGCCGGGGCGAAACTCCGCTGCCGCGACAAATCGCGGCACGGCGGACAGAGCTCCGGTGTGATCTCATGGCGACATGGCGGGTACGATTGTCGCAACCCAGTGCTGGGCACGCCACAATTGCGGCGGTAAGTCCCCTCTTTGAGGAGTGGATAGAGAGGCGTCACGGCGTCCTCACCTTCCGCCTGACGCAGGTTCTCACCGGGCATGGGTGCTTCGGTGGGTTCCTGTTCAGGATAAAGCGGGAGGATACGTCCGGGTGTTTCCATTGCGAGGACCGTCTAGAGGACACGGTGGAGCATACGGTGGAGGTGTGCCCTGCCTGGGCGGAGCACCGCCGTGCCCTCGTGGAGGCGATCGGCGGCGGCGACCTCTCGCGTCCGGCCCTGGTGCGAGCCATGGTACGGAGCGAGAGGGAATGGGAAGCCGTCACCTCCTTCTGCGAAGCAGTAATGCTCGCGAAGGAGGAGGCGGGGCGCGTGAGGGAGTGGCAGTCTCTGCGCCCTCACGTCCCTAGCCGCCGCAGGAGGAGACGCCCCGGGCGTCGGGAGTCAATAGCGGACTCCCGGCCACCGTAGGCGCGAGCTTGCGGGTGGCGAGCAATGGGTAGCTCGCCGCCCGGTAAGGACCAAGCTCGGGTCGACGGCGCGCAGTGTTCCACGCGCGCCTCAAAGAGATGTCAGCAGCAGTGTAGGGGTCTACTAGGACCGATGCCTGCCGGGGTCGCGTGATTGTTCGAAGGAGATACCGTGACCCTGGCACATGGGCAACTGATGGAACACGGGTGGGTTTTAGTCAGTAAAAGTCTGACACGCCCTCCCGCTCCGCCCAGAGCGGGAGAAGTCATTTGATGATTTCCCACCCTGAAAAAAAAAAAAAAAAAAAAAAAAAAAAGCCACCTATTATGGTAATGCAATAAAGATATTGAGTATTGAACTCGTAGCCAAATTCTGGGCGGACACCATAAATAGATTGCTATCGACACGCTAATAAATATGTTCTAATTGAACTAAATTAATGATGAAACGTTCTTGTTTAACGTTGAATGAGAACTATTCACAGTTGTATATTCATTCATAAACTTCACTCATTCATTTCTATAACTCTCAAAGGAAATCATGCCAACAGCTCAGGTGCCACATGTAAATATTAAGGTAACTTCGACAAATGTAGCGTCATGTACCTTTCTGTACCTTTTTCATCTTTCATTAGATACAGGGTAGATTTGTTTTTGGTTCGAGCGGTGGTACAGTGGGCTTCGAAACTGGTTGTGATGTACTTCTCTGATTGTAGTGTTGTTTGTTTAGAATGGACTTTTGTCACTCGTTGGGAATGCGAGACAACTTCATGTTAACTCTAGTGAACGAATGACGCGATAGCATTGTGAATTAGACGCCGCGAATCTCTTTGTGAATTTTACAAACCACGGCACAACAACCATGATACTATTTCTGCCACTATGTGACGTCTGTCTTTTTGTAGAGAAAATAATAAATAATTAATCTCATTGTACAAAAGAACACATACACAGAACATACCTTATACATTACATATTACATACACATAATCATACACAAATACGAGCGGGCACTCACACACACACACACACACACACACACACACACACACACACACACGCACACACACGCACACACACACACACACCCACACCCACACACACACACACACACACACACACCCACACCCACACACACACACACACACACACACACACACACACACACACACACACACACACACACACACACAACCCACGGTACTTGCTAAATGTTCTGACTACAAACGCAGATATTTACTTTTCAAAAGCCACCATCTCTAAAATGTTACTGTGATATTCTATCAATAAAAACGTTATATTTTTCCCGACACAAACCAATACATTCAATCATCTCTAAATACCTTACACAAAATATATCAGCAAACATTTTCCTCAACATTCCACCGAACGTTTAAAGGAATTACACAAAATATATTAGCTGTAACAATGATGGATCATGCTTCTGATTAGTCTCTGTGGCGGCGTTGTAAAGATCCCTTCACACAGTCCGCCTGCCGGGTATTCATCGCCGGATACCCGGTGATGAACACATGTAATACTTACCTATATATGTATTAGGACTTTGTGACTAAGTAACTGCTGAACGGGTCGATCGATCTGGTTAAGCTATTCTTGCCACGGTTAATCAGTGGATGGGTGATCATCTTTACACACCAAGACCCCTCCGTGCCTCGAGGATGGAAAGCGGAGGCTTAGTAACAGCGTCCCGTTGGTTACCTTTCGGGTACAGAACGCTAAAAATGGTGGGATATCGTTTTTATTTTTAACAAGTCATCTATTTAGTAGTATCAAGACAGTACCTACCAGCGGAAGACTACAACTGTTACAACCTAAATATTTTATACATAGTTATAAAGTTCTTGTAAAATCTCTTCCCTCGAAGAAGTTTTTCCCCGACCTTATATTATTATATGTATGTTTTACCATCGGGTAACCAGTTCTGGCGACCCGACCTGGCAACCGGATCGTGTGAATAAAGGGCTAAAGATCCTTTATATCCTCGTAAGTCCGGTCCGTACGTCACCACGGGAGCGCGACGGTATTTCCCTGTGGTGTCATTCGGTGCCGTTTCATTTGGGTTGTTGTAAAATATGATATTAAGTTTTCTCGTGTCTGTTATTTTTAGAAGACAGATTTTATATACTACATGATGGCTTTGTGGTTGTTGAAGCCTCGTGTCGTCTATCATTCACGAGATAGGTGGTTCAAATGTGGGCAAATACTGATGTGATTTTTTCAATTCACATGTAGGTTTTCTAAGGGGGGCTCGTAGTTAAGTAATAACAGCCGCACGGATCGATCGGTCAGGTTAAGCTACACTTGTCGCGGTTGGTTCGTGGATGGGTGACCATCTTTGCATACCAAGACTCCACTGTGCTTCGGAAAGCACGTTATTCCGTTGGTCCCGGCTGTCGTTTGTAGATTTTTGACAGTCGTTAGAAGCCCGAAAGTCTGATAACCAGTCTTACCAAGGGGTATCGTATTACCCAGTAACTGGGTTGTGGAGGTAAGATAGGCAGTCGCTCTATGTAAAATACTGGTACTACTGGTTAGACTGGAAGCCGACCCCAATATACTTACGAAAAGGCTAGGCAGATAATGATGTAGTTATTTTCTAAGTGTATTTTCGACGTTACTAACATCGGTGAAGAAAAACAGCGTGAGGAAATCTGGACTTAGAGTCAATATAAGGCTAAAATCGCTGCGTCTTTAGCAAGTGTGGTGATCAATGCTTATGGTATTCTTGTTAGGGAGGAGGGCTTTTCCCGACAATGGGAAAATGATCATTATTTAAAGATTTTATGAAATAATTTTTAGACAGGATTATTAGACACTAGTTTCTGTCTGCAACTTCGTTCACGTCAAATTTCTTGCTTCCTGACCCACCTCGTCGTATTGAATCGCCTGGCCGTGTGAGTAATTCGTATTCGTGACGTCTTTTTTCATTCTGCTTGGCTTCTAAGGATTTTAGCGTAATGTTAAACAACCTATAACCTTTCTCGAGAATTGACCTATAAAATGCTAACATATTTTTTTAATTCGACTGTTACTTCCAGAGATTATCGCGTTCAAAGAAACAAAAAAAACTCTTCATGTTTATTTTATTATTATACTACCTTCTGACAGCGGCTTTACCAGTGTATTATGCATGTAAACCTTTCTCTTGAATCATTCTATCTATTGATGGAAACCGCATTATAATCCGTTGCGTAGTTTAAAAGATCACGTACCTCTCACAGAAATGAGGCACTTGTCCCGGCTGGAACAGGATAGGCTGTTGTTTCGCACCTAAATGACTTTAGTATTCTTTCTGTAATAAAAGGGATACCATAGAGTACATTCGATATTTCCTGATTATTTTTATCTTCAACGTACACACGCACTATCACCAAATATTAGGCATATTGGTTACCATGCCCTTATGTAATATTCCAATGTTTTTGCATCTAAATCTGGCGACCTCTGCAATATCTTCGGAACATCTGGCAATCTGATATTGAAACGCAAAATATACGTGAAATGATAAACAGACGCCACACCTTTTAGTTATTAATTTATTTTAGTATTTAGAATTTCGATTGTATTTTAAAGAAGATTTAGATTTTTAAACAATTAACCTTATAAAGGGGTGTAAGGGGGGGCACACAACATCCGGACTCCCCAAATGTCAACCTCACCTGCACGCGGTACACCCGGCCACTGACAGACGAGGCGCTGGCGACCGGCTGATGGCGGTATAACCATCCAAGAAGCCAACCTAAATCCTCCAGAGCGATGGCGGGCAGCAGCGGCATCGCTGCGAAAGGATTGGCTCTGCGGTCACCAACCCGCATGCCCAGCGTGGTGACTACGGGCATTATTCCTCCCAAATGAAAAAGGTGCGAAAACAACGGCCCCCAGTTCCCGGTGGTCCCGCTATTCCTGGTCAAGGTAGCGGTCATGGTAACGGCGGGACGGGGGGTGCGAAGAATCTCCGGGTTACGGCAGGCTACCAACGACGACTACATCTGGCTGCGTATAATGGACGTTCGATGAGGCTGGACCATCACCTTGCCGAACTTGAGGTAGAGTTAGGGCGCATTAACTGGCATATACTAGGGTTATCCGAAGTCCGAAGACAGGGGGAGGATACGGTAACTCTGGAGTCAGGCCACCTACTCTACTTCCGCGAAGGTAATCAGCTCTCCCAAGGCGGTGTCGGCTTCCTGGTCAACAAGGAACTCACTAGCAGCGTTGTAGAAATCAGTAGTGTGTCGACACGGGTAGCGTACCTTGTACTAAAACTCACGGACAGGTACTACCTGAAAGTGATACAGGTATATGCGCCGACTTCGACATGCTCTGACGACATAGCTGAGGCCATGTACGAGGATGTTGCCAAGGCAATGCATCGTACAACTAAGGCCCACTACAACGTTGTTATGGGGGACTTCAATGCCAAAGTGGGATTACAGGAACGCGGCGAATCGAAAGTCGGACCGTTCGGTGTGGGGCGCCGAAATCACAGGGGGCAAATGTTGGTCAACTTTTTAGAGTCACAGGGGCTCTTTTTGATGAATTCATTCTTCGAAAAGAAACCCCAAAGGAAGTGGACCTGGCAGAGCCCCGATAACGTGACAAAGAACGAGATAGACTTCATCATGACGGATAAAAAGCACATATTTAGAGATGTCTCTGTGATCAGTAGGTTTAATACCGGAAGCGATCACAGACTTGTCCGAGGCACTCTAAATATCAATTTCCGAGCTGAGAGAATCCGCATGATGAGGCCTACCCTCCGACCTACGCAGCTCCAAGCCGCGCTAGGGTCCGAAAAGTTCCAACTGGAACTTCAAAATCGATTCGCCCTACTGGAAACCACTGGTACTGTTGACGAGAAGGCCGACGAGGTGGTCAAAGCACTGCGCGACATGTCCCGCAGACTTTTCCCGTCGCAGCGGAAAAGTAAGGTGTCCAAACTTTCCTCGGAGACTCTCGGACTTATGAGGGAAAGACGAGAGTTGCCATCCACGCAGCCGTCTTCGTCAGATAAGAGGGCCTTAAACTTAAAGATAAGGAAGCTGACGCGACGCGACCTTCGGTGCGCCGACACCCGCGACATTGAAGTCGCGATTGAGCAAAATCGAGGGTCGAAAGTGTTCGCTCAGCAACTAGGGAGGTCCCATCTGACGAAACTTAAAACTGAGGATGGCAAAATCGTTACTTTAAAGTCCGAGATACTTGAGGAAGTCGAGAATTTTTATAGGCACCTATACTCAGCGCGGACGGTGAAACCAGCAGGACATAGTGCAGATGACCATCGAGCCGAATTAACGCGCCACTACACGGAGGACATCCCAGATGTCGACCAGTGCGAGATTAGAGCGGCTCTCGAGCAGCTTAAGAACAACAAGGCACCTGGGGATGACGGAATCACGACAGAGCTCCTTAAAGCGGGCGGGGCTCCAGTCTTGAGAGAGCTCGCGAGTCTCTTCAACTCCGTCATCCAAGAGGGTACAACGCCCGAAGCGTGGAGCAGAGGTGCGGTGGTTCTGTTCTTCAAAAAAGGTGACAAAACCTTGCTGAAGAACTATAGACCAATCTCACTTCTGAGCCACGTATACAAGCTGTTCTCGAGAGTCGTTACGAACCGTCTCGCCAGGAGACTTGACGAGTTCCAGCCACCAGAACAAGCCGGTTTTCGAAAAGGCTTCAGTACCGTAGACCACATCCATACTGTTCGGCAAATTGTACAGAAAACCGAGGAGTACAACCAGCCGCTGTGTATGGCATTTGTGGACTACGAGAAAGCCTTCGACTCTATCGAAATATGGGCAGTTCTGGCCTCTCTGCAACGATGTCGAATTGACTGGCGCTACATCGAAGTGTTGAGATGCCTGTATGACGCTGCCACGATGACTGTTCAGATCCAGGATACGAAAACCAGTCCAATCCAACTGCTCAGGGGGGTGAGACAGGGGGATGTGATATCCCCGAAACTGTTTACCAACGCGTTGGAGGACGTATTCAAGACGCTGGACTGGACTGGACAGGGTATCAATGTGAATGGCGAGTACATCTCACACCTTCGCTTTGCCGATGACATCGTCGTTATGGCAGAGACGCTGGAACAGTTGGACCAGATGCTGCACAGCCTGAATGGAGCCTCCCGGCGGGTTGGCCTCGGCATGAATTTGGACAAGACGAAAGTCATGTTCAACTCGCACGTCATGCCGAGTCCAATCCGCATCGAGGGTTCGCTTCTCGAGGTTGTGAAGGAGTACGTCTACTTAGGGCAAGTCATCCAGCTCGGTAGACACAACTTTGAGAAGGAAGCCGACAGGGGGATCCAGTTGGGTTGGGCGGCGTTTGGGAAACTTCGTCAGGTCTTCTCGTCGCCTATCCCGCAATGTCTGAAGACCAAAGTCTTCAACCAGTGCGTCCTGCCCGTAATGACATACGGTGCCGAAACATGGACACTGACAGTTGGGCTGGTCCACAAATTCAAGGTCGCTCAGCGTGCTATGGAGCGGGCTATGCTCGGAGTTTCTTTGAAGGATAAGATCAGAAATGAAATTATCCGGAAAAGAACTGGAGTTACCGACATAGCTCGCAGAGTAAGCAAACTGAAGTGGCAGTGGGCTGGCCATGTCTGTCGAAGGACCGATGGCCGATGGAGCAGACGAGTCCTGGAGTGGAGACCGCGTATCGGCAAGCGTAGCGTGGGACGCCCCCCAGCTCGGTGGACCGACGACTTAAAGAAAGTGGCTGGGACAGACTGGATGCGGAAGGCGGAGGACAGGGTGTTGTGGCGCAATATGGGAGAGGCCTATGTCCAGCAGTGGACTGCGATAGGCTGAGTTGATTGATTGATTGAACCTTATAATGAATAATTGTAAATTGTATCGATTTTATCGTAACTATACACATGAAATTATGGATTAAAATGTACAATTATTTAAATATGTATAATCTAACATTATATTAAACTTTTTCTCTTCGACTGAGAAAGGTATAACTTTGACATCAATCAATTAATTTAATCAATAAAAAATATTATTTGTTATAGCCGCCTTTAAAAAAATAAGCATTGTGCAGGATGATATTAAATGCGAGTATTTAATACAGCATATAAAATGGTAGAATATAAAGGGACCATTATAGTTATAAAACCATACATTGTAAACCTAAATTCTGGTAAATCAATGAATTTGATTTGAATTAATTTAGTATATAGTACTATGTGTTTTTTTTTAAACATTATAGAAACTTACCATTTGGTGGAACATGGACCTCTACGTTTCAGTCAAATTTATTTTGTAATGCCTTTTTAATTGAATTTCCGCAGACCTTTTATTTTAGTTTTTTGAATTGAAAGAAAACAAGTTTAAGGATATTTACTAAAGAGGGCTCAATAACCCAGCAAAAAATCAAGTTTCACCGGCGCTTCTTGGCTTACCCCTCTCATCAAACACAACGAAAACAAAACACAATCCCTTCACGCCAGTAGCTACTTTTCACCCGGCTTAGGTAATTATTTGAATTTTATTTTGTAGTAAAGTATTTTCGACTATTTGAGTATGTATGTCAATAAGAGCCGGAAGACCAAAGAAATGGTGGATGGATTGTGTCAATGATGATATGGATAGAAAGGGGGTGACTACTGAGATGACGACTAATAGAGAAGTGTGGAAGGAAAGAATTTTTTAACAAAAAATTAAACCACCGAAAAAACTGAAAAGCATAAAATAATTAACCTTAAAATTATGAGTCGGCGCTTTGAGTGATCTTTGTTCATTGATTTTTCAGCGCCGACTCAAAATTTTAAGGTTTATTATTTTACGCTTTTCAGTTTTTTCGGCGGTTTAATTTTTTGTTAAAAAGTTTTTATTTTATAATTTTTTGTGACTTTAATGTACTCATAATACTTAGCAAGGTATCCCTATCCAACAAAACAATAATTATCAAAATCGGACTACTCTGTATAAAGTTATGCGTGGTTATACATTACAATCAGTGAGTGAACAATCAATCATCCCCTGTTTTCCGACCCTTAGGGTTCGATTTCGTTTTCCAAATTTATATGGGACCATCTTGGGAGTATATTCTTTCCAATAGAAGAAGAATTGTCACAATCGGACTACTATGTAAAAAGTTATGCGTGGTAACACATAAAAAAAAAAATTAAAAAAAGTACGCGTCGAATTGAGAACCTCCTCCGTTTCTTTTCGTCGGTTGAAAATACATGTTGTGTGACTCCAAATAAATTGGGATAAGGCGAATGATAAGTAAAGTATTTTCGAGAAAATATTCTTACGGACGATTGTTCTCTAGCTATTATACGAATTTATTTGTGAGTTTTTTCTTCCTCACCTCTCTATCATACATATCATCGACTAGATTCTGGCTTTGACTGGCCTGTTGGTCTTGTGGTTAGTGACCCTGACTGCTATGCCGGAGGTCGTGGGTTCGATTCCCACCCAGGACAAATGTTTGTGTGATGAGCACGATCATTTGTTCTGTGTCTGGGTGTAATTTATCTATAATATGTATGTATTTAGAAATATATAGTATGTTTATCAGTTGTCTAGTACCCATAACACAAGCTCTGCTTAGCTTGGGACTAGATGGCGTTGTGTGATAGTTGTGGAATATTATTATTATAGCTTCTGCCCGCGACTTCGTCCGCGTTAAACTTGTTCCCCCGACCCTTCCCGTCGCGTCGAATCACCTACCCGTGCGATTTTCCCCGTTTTTGCAACATTTTTCATTACTGCTCCGCTTATCTTCGTTGTAGCGTGATGTTATATAACCTAAAACCTTTCTCGATAAAAAGACTATTCAACACAAAAATATTTTTTCAATTCGGAACAGTAGTTCCTGAGATTAGCGCGTTCAAACAAACAAACAAACAAACAAACTCTTCAGCTTTATAATATTAAGTATAGATATATCTCAGTATTCACCCCTCTTCGCACATTTCATCCATCGCCTTTCTATCACCCACAAGACATAGACATTCCCTACTATTGGAAAAGATGAATAGGGGAATTCACGTTTTACAATACCCATGGGAATAAAAGCTGTATTCAATTCTTTATCAGAAACCGCGCGGTAAAACGGTCCCGGTTAGTATGTAGGGTCCATTTACCGTGTTATTTCGTATTCGTCTCACGTCGGCTCGACGGTTTTGGTTCGTCTCGTTTCGTTTCGTCTCGTCGGAACTTTCCTGTTTACCACAAATAACTGCTTTTGTTAATATTCCCGACGGTTCCCTGATACTGTTAAATTTTCGTTTTTTGCCCTCGCAATGTTTGTTTGTTGGGTTTTTGATGATTCTGGCTTTTTTTGGGTGTTTCTTTTTCGATTGGTTTGTTTTTTTAGGATCACTATCAGTGAGGGTACACGCTGATGAAATCTTCCAACCAATCTTAATTTATAAAATAATACTAATAATTTTAAACCGACTATTTCACTGAGGAATTCCAATACATTTATAATTTTCGAATTCAATAGGTTTAAATAATTGGATAAACTAAATTTCGAACATGCCAGACGTTCAGTTACAAGTTCCAATTAAAATTACTGAAATCTGTTATTTGTTTCAGAACATGGCGCAACACAAATCAAAGGCGGCTACATGCTGCGGTACAAACGTAAGTATCAAAATAGGTCGATTTAGAACCTCTTCTTTTTTTGAAGACAATTAAATGTCGCGAAACGCATTATGTAAGACAAACCAGTCTTAGTACATTCGAAGCGTAACCCCTTCGTAAAAAATCCGTAGCACTCCTGTAGCATTCTCGTAGCCCTTTAGTAGCAATCCCTGCACGCTCTCGTAGCACTTTCGTAGCAAATCCTTAACGCTCTCATAGCCCTTTCGTAGCAAATCCTTAACGCTCTCGTAGCACTTTTGTAGCAATCCTTAACGCTCTCGTAGCCCTTTCGTAGCAAATCCTTAACGGTCTCGTAGCGCTTTCGTAGCAAATCCTTAACGCTCTTATAACCCTTTCGTAGCAAATCCTTAACGCTCTCGTAGCACTTTTGTAGCAATCCTTATCGCTCTCGTAGCCCTTTCGTAACAAATCCTTAACGCTCACGTAACCCTTTCGAAGAAAATCCTTAACGCTCTCGTAGCCCTCTCCTAGCTTATTCTTAATGCTCTCCTAGCTCTTTCGTAGCAAATTCTTAAGGCTCTCGTAGCCTTTTCGTAGCAAATCCTTAACGCTCTCATACCCCTTTCGTAGCAAATCCTTAACGCCCTCGTAGCACTTTTGTAGCAATCCTTAACGCTCTCGTAGCCCTTTCGATGCAAATTCTTAACACTCACGTAGCCCTTTCGTAGCAAATTCTTAACGCTCTGGTAACCCTTCGTAGAATTTGTATAAATTCAATATTGAAACCTCATTTTTCAATTTCACTTCAATCTCTGTTCTAAATCTTCGATTACATTTAATAAAGTTTGAGACAATTGTTTTTTGGAAACTTAAAAGCATTTGGTCGTAATGAAAAAAGTAAATATAAAGAAGATAACAAAGGTGAACGAGCCTAACTATCGTAGAACAAGAAGTTCTAAAAAGAACTACCAACCTGTTTTTCCCTTTTTGTCCCGTAACAACAAACTCGGTACGGAGGGTAGTCCCAACTTGTTTATAGTGATCTCGTAAAACTCTCTTGCCAATGAAAACATCGTCACTCAATCATTTTCGAAGCCGAGTCAATAATCTTGAAGAATGTAGGCCACATAAAATGGGCGTAGGATAGGGTTGGTAACATTCCTTATTTACAGCCTTTCAAAAAATCTCATATGTGAAAAATAGTGCACATAACTTCGTGCCTATCTTCCCCGAAACTCCAGGTAGATAATTTTTACACGGAATAAAAATATAACGACAGTTGTATTTTTAATGGTCTGTTGTATTTTTAAGCCAAACGTAAAGAGAGAAGAGATTATCTTATCATAAAAAAATCTACACACCAGTATATAAATTGTATATTGTTTTGTACATATTTATTTATAATACTAGCTTTTGCCAGCGGCTTCGCCCGCGTGGAGGTCGGAAAATATCCCGCGTGAAAGTACCGCCGGAATAAAAAGTAGCCTATGTGTTAATCCAGGTTAATTTTTTAGCTCGAAAGCGCATTTGAATCCTGCTTGTTTCAAATTTATCGTCATTGCTCGGCTCCTATGTGTCTTAGCGTTATGTTATATAGCCTATAACCTGCCCAGTTTGTTTAAAATCCCTTCAGTAGTTTTTGACCCATGCGTGCACATACTGACAGACAGAGAGACAGATTTTTGACACATGTCTGCACATACAGACAGACAGAGAGACAGACAGACAGACAGACAAAAAATTTACTGTTTGCATTTTTGGCATCAGTATCGATCACCATTCATCCTCCAATATTAATTTTGAATATATTTTCAATGTACAGAATTGACCTCTCTACAGTTTTATTATGAGTATAGATATAGGTAAGACGAGGAATTTAATATTAAAATTTAGTTCCCTTTAGTTTTAAAGTATATTAAAATAGTGAAGAGTAATTATTATATTTTACTTTGAGGTCAAGAACTTTATGGATTGATTATTTCCGTAATAAAAAATATTATTCACTAGCGACGCGTCCTGGGTTCGCCCTTCGCACGGGTGTACTCTGTAGGTATATGTGTCGGCGGTCGTATAACTATAGAACCTCCGACCCCGTTTTCGCTGCGAGCGATTAATAATTTTAAACTTGTGATATCTTTTAAGATATTTTCTTAAATGATTTACTGTAACGGTATATTTACACAGGCCTGTTGGTCTAGTGGTTAGTAACCCTGACTGCTATGCCGGAGGTCGTGGGTTCGATTCCCACCCAGGACAAATGTTTGTGTGATGAGCACGATCATTTGTTCTGTGTCTGGGTGTAATTTATCTATAATATGTATGTATTTAGAAATATATAAGTATGTTTATCAGTTGTCTAGTACCCATAACACAAGCTCTGCTTAGCTTGGGACTAGATGGCGTTGTGTGATAGTTAAAAAAAAAAAAAAAAAAAAAAAAAAAAAAATATTTTGATCTACGTCAAATGCACAAAGTATCTGACGTACATATTTAATTGGAGGAGGATTAATACTGTATAGTTTAAAAAAGCTTCGTAAATAATCCTTTATTTTTTTGCAGTATGTAAAGGATAATAATTGTGACTGTGGGATATTCTTAGGAGACATATACCATCGTGATTTTTTCTGTAGACCTTGTTAAGATATACAATTCCGTAGTACATTATTTTGATTTATCTCGCAAGGTTTAGTCAGCGTTAGCAATGTATGCGCCCAAAACTATAATTTTTACGACATCATTACAAACCTTTGGAATTGTTGGCTTTTTTCTACTACAATATGCATGTATTAAACAAATAAACCTTCCAGCGGAAATTTTCTAAATGACAGTGCAAATCGTTTTAAATCCAATGCGGGGTTTCGAAGAAGTAAGCGGACAAACGGACAGACGAAAACAGTGACCGTACACTATTTAGATATTAGAGAAAAGATAAGAATAATTTCCATATGCAGAAAGACATATTTCTCAATAACCATATCTGTTAAATTCCGTCTCTACAATTCTGTCTATCAAAATATAAAGGTTGTCAAACATTTAAATCCCCGTAGATTGATCTGCTCATTTAGTTTACCATTCAGTAACCTTACAAAGTCGCTCGCCAGCCCTACGCTTAGGGTTAATTCTCATTCGTTCATAAAACAAAGTTTCTTTACGACACTTGGCGAAGGTTTATTTCAACTGTTATGGCATAGGCAGTAACTCACGGTTTATGATATCGAGCTGGAGGACTCGATCGAGTAATGTGGTGATGCGAAAATTATGAGAATAATTTACTAATGGTCCATTTCATCATCAGAGGATTAGATCACCATGAAATGCGAACTAAGCATCACACTGACTCCATTGCGAGGATCGTCTGGAGGACACGGTGGAGCATACGGTGGAGGTGTGCCCTGCCTGGGCGGAGCACCGCCGTGTCCTCGGGGAGGTGATCGGCGGCGGCGACCTCTCGCGTCCGGCCCTGGTGCAAGCCATGGTACGGAGCGAGAGGGAATGGGAAGCCGTCACCTCCTTCTGCGAAGCAGTAATGGTCGCGAAGGAGGAGGCGGGGCGCGTGAGGGAGTGGCAGTCTCTGCGCCCTCACGTCCCTAGCCGCCGCAGGAGAAGACGCCCCGGGCGTCGGGAGTCGATAGCGGACTCCTGGCCACCGTAGGCGCGAGCTTGCGGGTGGCGAGCAATGGGTCGCTCGCCGCCCGGTAAGGACCAGGCTCGGGTCCACGGCGCGTAGTGTTCCACGCGCGCCTCAAAGAGATGTCAGCAGCAGTGTAGGGGTCTACTAGGACCGATGCCTGCCGGGGTCGCGTGATTGTTCGAAAGAGATACCGTGACCCTGGCACATGGGCAACTGATGGAACACGGGTGGGTTTTAATCAGTAAAAGTCTGACAAGCCCTCCCGCTCCGCCCAGAGCGGGAGAAGTCATTTGATGAATTCCCATCGTGAAAAAAAAAAAAAAAGCATCACACTGACTTCAAGTAAAACTTCCTACATTGCACAATCAGAGTTTACCGCGCAACTAACATAAATAAAACATCCCGACATCAATCGTCGGGCAGTTCATTCCGATCCAGCCCGTTTCTGGCTGCCCTCGACCAGCGATGCCCTAAGCCGAGGTTGGACAGGAGGTGCCTTTAGTCTCTCCAGTTTTAAGTTTTTTAAGCCCCGGCTGGAGGCCCTAATTTATTAAGGTAGCCCTAGGCAAGTCCGGTTGAGCAGCCGACAATCTCATAGATTGACCTGCGAGATGTCGAAGCAAAAAAAAAAAAGAAATCGTCGGGCCGTTGCCCACCGGACACGACACCGGTATGGTCGGAGTATTCTCCCTTTTCTATACGATCTATACACCCTGTAGCTCATGTCTTAATACTAGTGACCCCGAAAATAAACGTCATCGCAGCCCTCGTGCAACTTCATAAGCGTGACGTCAACATCATCACTTCCTCAAGTTCGACTGTCAAAGATCCTCGAATCTTGCAACCAACAACCGGCAAAAAAACTCGCTCTCATTGCCCCAGTCTTAGATTACCACAAAACCTTTTATTTCAAAGCATTACATTACTTCTCACGTCTGTACTGTACTACCAACTGGCGCGAAATTGCCGATGTGAGTAAAAACGCCAGCTTGCAAGCCAGTTACTCGACTATTAAGTAGCTGTGGAGAGTTATGATCAACCCTCACATGCGTGACAGGGATAGAACGATGAGTGAAAGAGATACTATCTTTTCATGACGTCAGTTTGTGGTGATAGGGACAAGAGACTATTTAGTATGCGTACTAGAATGTGAATGCTCCTAAACTTTGAATTTCGAGATAGTTTGAATTGCCCCTTAATGACTATTCTATCACAGCACAGACTATTGAGCAGAAGTTGTAAAATTAAATTAATGTATTTTAGCTCTAGCAACACTGATGAGAATTCTATGCAAAGAGTTTTGTTGGGATATACTTACGTTGGTTCCTAAAAATATTTTACAAGTATTTTGCTGAAAATATGATTGAATAATAATCATAAAATACCTTCATTTTTGTTGTCCGGTATAAAAAACCAAATTTGAGGAAATTCGAAGTTTGAATAAATTTTGCTTCAAGGAAGTTTTGATGATATAGGTTAGTTAGTTACCGAGATGACGACTTATAGAGAAGTATGTATGAAAAAGCCATGTTACGCCTACCCTAAATACATATGAAAAAGGCTAGGAGAATGTTGATGATGCTTGAAAGAAGTTAACTTTTATTGCCAAAACCTGTTAATACGCTTTTATTAACACATACCATCTTGTTTCAGGGAAATACCTATGGAACTCCTGGTCAGAAGAATGGGTAGTTCTGTACGATGACTCAACTATGGCTTGGTTCAAGGTAAGTACTTACTTTAATTTATGGCCTCGCAAAGGTCTTCAATATTTTTGCTCTTTTTACTATTTTGTAGGTTTTTTTTTTTTTTTGTAAGTTTTAATGTTCTCTTTAGGGGTGCTCATGGAACTTTATAATAATTCTTCGCTGTCCACCCGTCCATTTGTTCGTCTATCCATCCGTCTGTCTCTGCCAGGGTCATGAGATTTGTTCGAAAGAGTTACCGTGGCCCTGACATATAGACAACTGAAGGAACACGGGTGGGTTTTAGTTAATAAAAGTCTGACACACCCTTCGCCCAGAGCAGGAGACGTGATTTGATTTTCCACCAACAAAAAAAAAAAAAAAACTCCGTCTGTCTGTCAGCGGGCTACATTTTATGACCCGTAAAAGGTCGATAGTTGAAATTCACACAGTGTGTACTTCTATAGCCGCTATGACAACGAATAATATTGTGAAAACCAGTTAAAAATGGTTTAAAAATACGCGATCAAATATTGTTTTTGTATCCGAAGGAAAACGCGGGTTTCAGGATCGCTAACTGAATCCATAGTAACCGTTTCTGCGTCATTCCCCTGTCACCTTTTCATAAAAATTAAATGTTGTTCACTGATAAGCGCATCACTTGAGAGCCGCTAGATCGATTTGTCTATTTCAAAATGTTCATAATAGACCCGATTTGGTTTTAATAGGTAGAAACATCTATATATTAATACGTGCAGCAGAAATTTAGTACCCCTTTCTAAGTAAATTACGCGTAAGGAGGAGTATGAAATTTGATATAGTTAAAGTTAATATGGAGAAGGAGTGCTGAATTTAATATTAAAAAAAACAAATTCTATTGAAATATGGTCGAATTTCGACTACTGGGCGACCACTAGATTAAAAAAAATCCCAGAACCTATCCTTTATATATAGAATTATTATCTGAATTATTATTTAGACAGGACACCGCATTTATCGGATCAGATAGTTAAGAAATAAAAGACATCACTACATAGTATACAACAAAGTCGCTTTCCCCGTCTGTCCCTATGTATGCTAAATCTTTATAACAACGCAACGGGTTTTGATAAGTTTTTTTTAATCGATAGAATGATTCAAGACGTATAATACGCGGGCAAAACGCTGGCAAAAGCTAGTACTATATAAAAGTCGAAATATTAATCGAAATAGTGGAGTATTGCTGTTGAAACCAATTGTATTCTAGCAAATACCTAGCTAAAATCACATGTTTCTATTCAACTGCTGAGTAATTTTCCTGAAACCTGAAACCCTTCAAATAAATGTGGTTCGAAATTGAAACTAACGTTACACAACTACCTCTACAGGTAGGAACAAGAAACTTGGCGTATCGACAGGAACTCATTAAAATAGTTTGACGAGTATGATACACTTCCGCTTTTCATTAATATTTGTACCTATCGCGAGAGGGACGGTGGTGAGTGGAGAGGTGAAAATATTTATATCATCATTTATTTATTTGTTTAAATTTCTCGCAGAGAAAATGGGTACAAAGGCAAACTTAAAGTCTTAGGCATCAACCAGTCAACCAAGGGTGGTGAAGAGATACGATGTTAGGTACCTTGGTTGAGAGGAACAATTATTAAAAAACTCAATACTCTAATTGGGGTGTACTAGGTCTTTCGTTAATTATTTTACACTTTGTATGACAAAATTTTTTAAAAACACTTTTAAACATTAATATTTAAAAACTAGATGGCGCCAGTATTTCCTAGCTGACTAATCCCGAGAAGAAAAGCCGAAACAAACTCAACAGCCATGGTCTCTTTTAAAGTCTAAAGTACCTGAATGACCGAGCTCTGCTCGGTAAATTTTTTATTTTTTGGTAAATTCTTTTTTTAGAAATTATATTTAAATACAAATTACATCTTATTACTTTTCTTCCATTAAAAAAAAATGTAAGTTTATGTTTAAGTTGATTATCGATAAAGTTGATTATTGAAAACACGAAAAAAGTGACATTTTCTAAAAATGAATCCCATATTGCCCCCGAAACCCCCTGTATACTAAATTTCATGAAAATCGTTAGTGCGGTTTCCGAGATTCAGTATATATATATATATACAAGAATTGCTCGTTTAAAGATATAAGATATTATATTATTTCGCATTATATGTGAGTGATGCATGGCCATGTCTGGAAGGGGGTTTGGAAGGTCCTTTAAGAATATTATTATCAGTCAATAATTTTAGAGAGAACACAAAAACATTATTTAAGAACATGAGTCAGCCATCTCTGTAATATCATAATCATAATCTCAGTCGATAAACTTCATTGTGCGAACTTACGACAACTTTCTATTTGTTGATTAAGAAACTTGCCAGAGTCTAATCGCTGTAGGAATTTACGATGGCGTTCGATCGTTGCTTGTGTGAATATATGGACCTTCTGTGGTGTAAGGGAGGAGCGATGAGCGGGAATACTGTGAGGAAACATGTGAGGTAGTTGCTGCTTTTTTGTATAACTAAACGTTTTAGTTTTCTTTTCGTATTACTTATTGGGTCTGCTGTTGACCTCTAACGGTGGTTAAATTAGGCTGGAAAGTTAAATATAATTTTAACACGGATCATTATAGCATAGCATAATCAGTCTATAATGTCCCCATTGTAGGGACACAGGCCTCCTCTCTGTGGAAGAGAGTGAGCCGTAAATCACCACGCGGGCCCAGTTCGGGTTGGTAGATATCACCTCTCTTAGAACTTTTGCTTCTAGAACATGCCGGTTTCCTCACGATATTTTCCTTCAGCGTTTTGAGAGCAGCGGTTATGAAATAATTTACGTTAGCTAAAACCTAAAACGCTTGTCTGTGTTCAAAGTTGGGCCACCACTACGCTGTATAATTATGAGTGTTGGATATAACTTTATTCGTTTATCTATTACTTTTCTCGCCCAAACCCCTGAACGCTTATCGTTACTAAGTTTAACAGATTGGCCGCCTTGGACCTGGAGAAATACTTAGGTTACTTTTTAACCTAGATATCTATTAAAATTATGATACATAAATTGTACGCAGACGACGTTGCGAACAACAGCTAGTATTTTATACTTAACTGTTTCACCCTAGCTAGCTCACCCTTACCAATTTCCATACTGATACTGTCTAGTCTTTGGATTCACAAGTATCGGTACTTGGCCACACATGTGACTTCCAAATCAAAGCTGAGCAGTCTGTGTCCAGTCACTTGTAATTGGTATCCATTACACATTTCATTAATGGCCAGCTGATAGGGTAAACCTGTAAGAAAATTAAAATTTAGATGGTTCCATAAAAAAGTCCTTTCACCGCTGTCTCTTATAACTTGCAACATGCTCAATGGTGTGTACACAGCGCAAAGGGACGCTTTATTCACATGTCGAGTTCGGTAACAATCAGGGGAGGCCCGACGTGAGCCCGAAGTGGGCCAACGTTGGCCCACCTTATCCAATTGTTTGCGTCGCTTATTCTTGCAACCACTGCTGCGAACTTAGTTTAGGTTGCTAGGAGACGAATATACTTTGTATTTTATGTATATGTAGGTACTGGGAAATAAATGTGAGAAGGAGAAAGAACTTTCTCTAATTTTCAGTGGATTTATACAACATAACATCACGCCTTGTTTCTCTGAAAGGTTGTGCAGAAGTATATCTATACTAATATTATAAAGCTGAAGAGTTCCTTTGTATGATTGAACGCGCTAATCTTTGCAGTTGGAAATGAAAAATTCTTTTTGTGTTGGGTAGCCTATTTATTGAGAAATGCTATAGGCTATGTAATATCACGCTACAACCAAGAGGTACGGAGCAGTAATGTAAAATGTTGCAAAAACGGGGAAAATCGCACGGGTAGGCGATTCGACGCGACGGGAAGGGTCGGGGGAACAAGAAATTTAACGCGGACGAAGTCCCATATTTCGTCAGTTATGTTTAAGTCACATTTAATAGGGGGTGAGATTATTGCCATCAACCAAACATTCAGTCAAGTTACGAAATGAGGCAGTTAAGTTTTTAATTGATTTGATATCTTCACGACATCACCTACAGAGTCAAGAAGACTGATCAAATCTTACGATAACTGCTGTGATTGATTTTTCAAAGTACCCAACTATATCCATATCTTAGAAGCAATTATGTAAATGGTTGACTTATATGATACCTAAACAGGCAGGTTTTGAAGAATCCTTAAGTGAAACCATATACTCGTGTATATTTTAAAACATGAGATTTAACAACAAATTGTATTCAAAAGACTTTCAGAAATTGTAATCAGATCTTTGACAGTCGTTACGGGTGATTAGAAGCTGACCAGTAACTGAATTGTGAAGGTCAAGTTGGCGGTCGCTCCTTGCAAAATACTAGCAGTCAGCTACATACGGTGAGACTGGAAGTCGACCCGAACGCACTTGGGAAAGGGCTAAGCAGATTGGCAGGCTTTCAAAGTTCATGTCTTCTTTATCAGCTTATAATTTTCTCACTGCTAAGACACACTCCTCCTCTCGGTGAGAGGGAGTGGGCTGTAATGTACTACGCGGGTCCAGTGCGGGTTGGTAGATGACACGTGTTTAGTCCCGAACGATTTGTTTACTCTATGCGCCTACGTTTCTAAACGAGTAACAGAGTGACATCTCTCTTGACAGTTTGATTTTGACACTTGACATCTCTCTTGAATTTCGGTGGGAAAAGGGGGAACGCGTGGCCGGTTGTATTTCGCGATCTTTTTGGAAAGTTATCCCTTACCCCGGTCGTTTTGTGGACAATCTGTCATGACCCAGTTGAGGTGAATGTAGCTAACCCCTAATTTGACGTAATAACACGGGTTTGGACATATCTTGTTGAAATGGTTTGAAGGTCAAGTCAAAGTGACGCTATTGGGAATGAGTGATTTGAAGACCGCGTGCCATGAAGACATCTGGCGGATTGTTGCGGATTGTTCCTGAGAATACTTACTCATAACGTCACAACACAATACAGATACACTCACTTACATACATAACTCCAGGTTGGCACCAGAGCAGTGTCCTTCAACCAACAGGTAAGTTCTTTTGTTGTACTGTAAGTGTTTGATTTGATTGTCTGCTCCGCGTACGGCGGACAGTACGCTAGCCACTCTTGTCTCCTGGACCCCACCATAATATCTTCCACTGCGCTATTGATATGCTATTGTAGGGGTCTAGTGTGGCAGCGTACAACACGTGTCTTCAATTTTGTAGTTCTAGGACATGTCGAGTTTTCACGATGATTTCCTTCACCGTTTTGAAAGCAGTGGTGATGAAATTATTTACCCAAAGTAAAGCGCTATTAGAGTTCGAATCTACGCCTAGAGAATTAGACAGACGACCGCTCAACAGATATCGAGCGTACCGAGTAATCACTTAAATGATAAATGATTTTATTTATGTAAGTAGGTTTGTACAAACATTTTTACACGACAATTACTCTCCTCCTCCTCCTCTCCTCCTTCTCTCCAAGTTTTATTAAATCAAGAAATAAAAAAGTTATAGGCAGTAAGTTGAACCGGAATAGCAAGATCAGCTTATATACTTCATGTTTAAAGTAAATGTTAATTTAGCTATACAATCCATCGGCCTTTGAACTCATTGTTTTACAATATTCCAGTTCAAAATATCTGAACACGGAAATAATTAAAGAAGCCATTTATTTTGTTGTTTTTATTGCCTACTTTCAATGAGAGCAAAGGAAACCTGAGATGTTTAGAAGTCCATAAATATTTTTTTGTCATCTACACATACCTATAACTATTGTTTCTGGCTACCCCCATGAGAAGAGGGCGTGAGTTCATGTCTGTATATATCTCTTTTCTCTCCACCTCCCTACTCTCTTTCCACTTCTCATTGTTTAAAGCTGCTAAAGACTAGTTCTTGTTGAAGGAGTTCAGCTCATCCCACCGTCTTGGCTAACCCCGATCTCGCTTGCCATTAAGAGGGACCCATTGGATCACACGTTTGACCCATTGGTCGTCTGGCATGCGGCAGATGCGTGCAGCCCAATTCCATTTTAGCGCATTTGACCGCTGCCCAGCTGCTGGTGACTATTGGTCATTTCTCAGTCAAACTTTTCGGGCTGATATGACAAAGTACCCCTAAATGCATACTCCAAGCGACTGCGGATAAGTATTTCAATAAAAATAAAACTTTTCGACGTTACCCTGTTAAGAAACTCGACTCAGCGATCGTTGTAAAAGATCCCGTATCCTTCGTAATCCAATGAAAAAATAACCTTATTTTCGTTGATGCAGAGTTTAATTTACACTAACGACTGTGTTGCTCGTAGTCCCTATTAAATATGGATTTCTTTATCTCGTCTCGAGCGAAGTTTCTTGCCGAATCGGTGATATCTAAATAATATTAATAAAAAATCTTGTCTGTCGTCTGTGTTGTTTGGAAACAACAAAAGTATGTGGGTAGTTATTATTGTAACAACAAATATCGAGCTATAAAAGTATAGAGTAAGGCATTAGGACACGGTATTGTAGATTATGTACGAGAATGGCGTGTTTTTCTTATTTCGGTTTATTCTCTTTTAGAGATCTTTATGTCAATTGATATTATGTTTCTGTATCAATGTTCAGTTTTCGTAATATTGCTGAGTAAAGTTTACTTAGCTTATTTTATCTCGGTAAGAAATTGTATTTTAATGGTTTTTAAGGCCCATAAAAGTTCAAAAAGAAATTGTATTCTTTTAACCTTTTGTGGTTTAGTAATTTTATTCAAAGTGCACCAACTTCACATAAATGACAAAGAAAAATGTATAAAATATTGTAATACGTTTTAAAATAATCACGGTGGAGTTTCTGGCCCATTCTTCTTCATATGAAATTACCCTTTGGAAGGGGAACAAGTTTTTTTTTGTTGTTGTAAGTTTACCTTCAAAAGTGGATTTAATAAATACTGCCTATTTGAAATAAATACTTTGACATTATTGTGTAAGATGTAAGAGAATTTGAGTGCTTTCATAATTCTCAAGGTCGATTAGAATTAGGATAGTAGATATAGGTACTTATGTATTATATAGAGGTAATGTAATTTGTTTGTAAACGTTAATCTATATGACATTAGAAATTACTTATGTACAGCATCCACGCGGACGAAGTAGCGGTCAAAATGTATATTCCTTGGAGAGGCGAAAAGTGATAACTTTTTAACCAATATTTTTTTCCCCTATCACATGATCTGATTATGTCTGGACATTAAAGGGACGGTGACCCTAGAATTTCTTTCGGCCTTCCTTCTCAGAGTACTCAAATAGGAAACGCGATCCCATACAGACGGTTAAACATAAAATAGTTAAAAAAAAACTAAAAAACACGCTTCCATAGAAAACCAAACTAAAAAGTAGAAAATAATGGAAAAAAGCGTGGGGTATTTTTAAGGTATTTTTTTATTGATATCAGGTATTATTTTCTACTTTTTACTTTGGTTTTCTATGGAAGCATGTTTTTTAGTTTTTTTAAAAACTATTATTTATTTTCTATTTTTTAGGGTGTTTCGAATTTTGAGACGTATGTCAGCATAGTTTGTGACATATGTTAGCGTAGTTTTCGAAGACAGTTTTTTTGCTGTCCTGGTAACCCTGGCAAGGATAATGGCACAAATTTATGAAATTATTGTATTGTCATTGGTCCTCGATAAGTCTACAGAGTTTAAATGAAATCTGGTCGTTTAAAGTGGGTCCAAATCGCGCTATAAGGAGTCGGTTACAAACATACAAGTGAATCTAATATGAAGCGTGTAAAAATACATCTTTGCATTCTTCGAAGATTAGTATAAATACAATAATGTTTTGAACTTTATTATTCTTCTGATTCGTCTCAAGTTGACCTCGCTTCAGCCGAAACCTTTGACGACGCCCTATTTCTTTCTTTTATTCTAAATTTAGTTTCATTTCTGTAAAACTTTTCTTTTTTATGTGTATTTCATTGTATTTATTCATTGATTGTATTACGCTTAATTGTATTTTGTTTCGAATTTTATTATTTGTTTTTGCGGTATGTGCACGTATTGTTTCTTATTTCATTTCTGTACGATTTCATATAAAATTGGATTTTGGTAAAATCATAAAGGAATTTACTGCCACGAAAGTCTGGTGGGTGCAAATACAACTGCTGTGCTCAGCATAGGTCGTTGATTTGAACCCTGGGTCGATAGTTTCCGTGGACTACATTAAAAAAAAATCTGTTTCATAAATTTCGACCAATAGAATTTGCTCTTTTCTATGAAACAGTTGGCTTTTTTAAGACGCTTTTATTAGGTCGACCTGTATGTAACTAACTATGTAATGGAATCTAAGGTAACTAATTAAACTATCTTTCAAGGATTGTAGCGTCATGAAAATTGGCAGCTGTATGTAGTTCTGATGACAATATAATGATATGGTTCTGTTGAACTGATCTGATGATGGAGCCGGAAGATATGAACTGAAACTTCATGATGGAAGATGCCACGCGGGCGAAGCCGCTGGCAAAAGCTAGTATTATATAAGTAAGGATTATATGCATTTTTTTTTGGTGAGAAATCATCAAATTACGTCTCCCACTCTGGGTGGAGCGGAATGGCTTGTCAGACTTTTACTGACTAAAACCCACTCGTTTTCCTTCCATTGTCCATATGCCAGGGCCATGGTAACTCTTTCGAACAAATCTCGCGACCCTGCCAACAGGATTTTATGCGTGAAGTATTAAAGATGAAGATGAGTAAATAGGAGAAGCAATTGCGTACCACGGATTTTACTCTCGAAAACTTAATTTAAAAAATCAAAAACCCGACTACATACTGACAATTTAAAAGTAATACACTGAAAATACTGAAATAAGATTGAGAATAGAAAATATAATATCTATATCTACTTTTTAATCTATACTAAAATTATATATGCGAAAGTAACTGTCTATCTGTTACGCTTTCACGTCTAAACTACTAAACCGAATTTGGTGAAATTTGGTAAGTTTGAACCCTAGGAAAGGACATAGGCTACTTTTTATTCCACGACTTCGTCTACTTCCGCGAAAACCAACATATACGCGGTCGGAAGTCGCATACAAAAGTTAGTAGAAAATAAAATATTATCAAAATAACCTCTAATTCTTCAAACTGATGATACCTTAACTGTCGAAATCCATTCAGCCATTTAGACGATACGAGGTAATTAAGAAATTTTCTAAACAAATAAATACACAAGATACACGCAAAAAAACTTAAGCCTTCCTTGGCAATCGGGTAAACATCTATGAATAATGCAATTCGAACGAAATAATTGTCTGATAGTAATTGAAAATAGCGCACTATCTCAAATATATACAATGCGATTGTTAAATATATCGTTTCTATACATGTAATAACGTTAGCCTTGAACTTCTTATCCTTGAAAAATATCTCCTCAATTCCTCATGGATACTATTTACCCCAAAAACGAGGTCAGCATCCCTACATTGTCAAACCAGAGTAATTTGTATGTAAGTAGAAAATGTCGTCATCATTCTACCGACCTTACCCCCAATATTGGGGACGGCTTACGACAGATCGGGGGCTTACAAACGTCACCCAAATATGATAAAACGCCTCTACGATCGGCTCGTAGCCACGTAGAACGAGCTACGCGAACGCCTACGCCCCGTAGGCCGGCTACGAAACGAACTCGGAATAAACTTAGCTCCGGTTACAACTCTGTAATTTAGATGTTTTTTATATTAATAGATATTTTGTTAGTCTGTTTGTCAATGCTATTCTTGTAAGGTGAGATTATTTTTGGCGCTGACGCTGTTTTTATTTATTTGTGACGCTAATAGATGTCTTTATTGCGCTTGAAAGGTTGTTTATAAATATTTATTTAAGAACTTTTGTCATAAAAAAAACTTGAGAGGTTTCAAGGGACACCCGGATGGAACGAAGTTCCTTTCGATTAATTGCATTTATTATTGTCTGTATAAAATCTCTACTTACTCTACTCTCCATCAGCAATATCCGGAACTTGTGCAGAAACACTGTCAGGATTCATTTTGTTATTATTTTTTATTATTTATTATGTACAAAAAACCTGTATACACTCAACAAAAACTATCGTCGCGACACCACACTGTTCAATGCGAAATAGAAAGAAGAAACGAAAATAACTGGCTTGCTTTCTAAGAGAGAGAAAGAGAGAGAGAGAGACAGACAGACAGAAAAACACGCGCACGCCGCACGGTTACCACTATAGCAAAAAGTGTCGTTACAAGTTTTGGTCTTAATTTTTTCCGTCTAGCCCCCCCTTTCGCAACGCGCGATAAACTTCGTTCCAATATTTATACCGTTTTGGAGGATAAATATATATTGCTTTAATATTTATATTTCAATAAGTTTATTTTTCAATATAGTTTGAATTACGTAACATGCATACAATGGGAATCGTTTGCAGTGCCTTTTATGTTGACAGTTCAGCCACGTTTATTGCGTAATCTACATTATTGAGCAAACAAATTTTAAAGCTATGAAGCAATTGATTAGGATTTTTCTTCAATACCCTCGGATTTTTAAAATGTGTGTGTGTATATATAAATACTACTATCCTTTTCTATTATCCTACACTAATAATCAAAATTAGAAAACTATTTAATATTTGGATATTTCTTATTCAATCATGTAAAAACACCTGCCAGGATCGCGAGATTGTTCAAACGAAATACCGTGGCCCTAGCATATTGGTAACTGAAGGAACATGGTTGGGCTTTAGTCAGTAAAAGTCTGACACGCCCTCCCACTCCGCCCAAGAGCGAGAGGCATCATTTAATTATTTCACATCCAAATAAAAGGCTCACACATAAGTTTATAACCACACGTACTTCTTATTCTGGTAGCACGATCCCGTGCAATATTTTTCGACATCCACGCGGCAAAAGCAAGTCACACAAAAAGATAAAAACGGATAAAATTCGCTAATGGATTGGCAAGCTGACGCCAGTTATCTTTATCAGCCATCTTTTGTGTTCTCTCATTAACGCTGCATACATAATGTACTCACTGCGTTCGCGGAAACACTCGCGAGTGAGTGTTTATTTACCGGGGAGCAAAGCACTTTATATGCTAATAATCCGGGGTAAAATTCATTCAGAACTGGTTACCCGTTTAAGCGTGATTACGTTACTAATCATTTGTAATTAGTGTGCTTGACATCTTAGATGGATGTTGTGAAACCAAGTGTAAAATTGTATGGTCTTCCTTTTATTCAAGATGATATGGTATTTAGAAGAAATAAATATATTTATTGAGCCTTGGGATAGTAAAAGTAAAGGATTGTTTTAAACATTTAGCGGATTCGATACCAGGTTCAAACAGGCGACGATTTTAAATTCTTTGAATGTAGTGCATATTGTTTGTAAGATACAAAATTTAGTATTCATTCAGTAAATTTTTCTACTACAGTATTTGAGATACGTGATTTTCAACAACTGTTATCCAGCTGCTACCGGCCACCTTGCGTCTTTTCACGTAGCATGAAGCCGTATTTCAAGGCAATAAGACTCAATTTATAATGCATAATTCTTATTTCAGGCTCTATTTAAAATGCATAAAGTAATGCTACGGTCAACATGATTTTCTCAATAATAACAGTTAACTTTAAAAAAAAACAGTTCTGGCCGTTGTTTTCTGTTTTTAACTCAATACTCTAAATGCGGTGTATGAGGTCTTGCATTGATTATGTAACACGTTGTTATAAAAAAACGAAGAAACACGCCTCATTCGGTTAGGTAAACGAGTTAGGTTCAGTCGCGCCGCCATCGGCGAGATTATTGCGACAAAAGTTATAATAACTTTCAGGGAGAGGATGGTGTAAGCGAGGATCGGAAGCAATTTGTGAATAAAGGGTGATTGTGTAGTCTGTTCGCTTCTCTAAATAGTTGTATGTTTCTCTGCTTACTACTTTTTAAACACTCAATGAATGTTGATACGGTTTTCACTATCATTTAGAAAATTTCCTCCGAAAGGTTTATAAGTGTAAAAGTCACATACATGCACATTGTAGTAAAGAAAGCCGAGACATTCAAAGAATTGTAATGATGTAGTAAACATATTTTTGGGCAATTCCCTGATAAAATTTGAAAACTTTTGAACGAAGTATAATACAATACTACGCTATCATTTCAAAAACAAAAAACGAATTATTACTCTTCTAAGCTTGTTTGTGACAATTTTAATAGACTCAGCCAGGCTTTTGTCTACAAATTAGAACATATTAATTAATATCAATTCTCGAAACATAGAGGCTTGTGGCTAAGTAACAGCCGCACTGGGTTAATCGATCAGGTTAAGCTACGCTGGCGTTGGTCCGTGGATGGGGGACCATCATTTCAAACCATTCCGTTACCAAGGGGTACCATTATACCCAGTAACTGGGTTGTGGAGGTCAAATAGGCAGTCGCTCCATATAAAATACTGGTATTCAGCTGCGGGATGCAGCAGACTGGTTAGACTGGAAGCCATTCCTAACATAGGTTTTTGGTTGTTCATTAAAGGGGTAAAAGGCTTGGCAGATGACCTTTTGTCGAAACTTACTAAGATCGCTTCAGCTTATAACTCAAAGATCACAATTTCAGAATCAGTTTACACGGGACGTTTCCCCGGTAATCTTTCCGTTGTGGATGCGATATCTACTCGGCTACTATTGCGAGCACGATTTACCACCGAATGCAATTTAAACTCTTTTGTCGAGTAATAAAAATCGACCCGTGTGGAACGGAGCGTATGATGAGGGAAATATGCGTGATACAATTTTTTCCTCGATAATATTTTTGAGTTCATTTACGTTGTGGATTTTTGCTTTAGGCGTAGTCAAAATGTGACTTATTTGTGGAGTTTATTAAGAAATCTTATAGGCAGTCTGAAACTGGCACCGATAACTGAAAAGTTGTGTGGTAATCAGTTGTGATGGTACGGACACGTGATACGGAGGAATGAGCAAAATGTCGTGAGGAAAGTTTTGAGTATGAATGATGGTGTCTATAAAAGTAGGGAGGAGACCAAAGAAACGATGGATGAACAGTGTGAATGATGATATGGATAGAAAGGGGGTGACTACTGAGATGACGAGAAGTATGAAAGAAAAAGACATGTTGCACCGACCCCAAATAAATTGGAATAAAGGGCAGGAGTCTCATGATGATTGTCACGTTACCACGTTGGATGGACACAGACAGTACAGCTTATGGACATGCTAAAAGATATGACAATCTATACTAATATTATAAAACTGAAGAGTTTGTTTGTTTGCTTGATTGAACGCGCTAATCTCAGGCACTACTGGTCCGAAAATGAAAAATTCTTTTTGTGTTGGGTAGCCTATTTATCGAGAAAAGCTATAGGCTATACAACATCACGCTATAACTAAGAGGAACGGAGCAATAATGAAAAATGTTGCAAAAACGGGGAATATTGCTCGAGTAGGCGATTCGATGCGACGGGAAGGGCAGGGGAACAAGAAATTTAACGCGGACGAAGTCGCGGGCAGAAGCTAGTGTTGTATAATTATTTACATTGAGCTTGTAGCAGCATCTTTACCGCCATGTGCGACCTACGCGTCACACTGACGTCACGCAAAATTCGACATCGCGCAAACAGAGTTTACCGTGCAACTAGCATAAATACAACGTCCCGACATCAATCGTCGGGCAGTTGCCCGTCAGACACGACACCCCTCTTGTCGGAGGGTCCTCCCTTTTCTATGGAGGTTGAGTGAAGTTTACACCCTGTTTCTCATACACCCATCATCTGCGTAGTCTTTTCCCAACTATTTATTTTAAACTAGCTTCTGTCCGCGACTTCGTCCGCGTCAAATTTTTGCTCCCGTAACCCTTCCCGTCGCATCGAATTGCCTGCCAGTTTTCATCAATTTTTCGTTGCTGCTCCGCTCTTTTTGATCGTAGCGTGATATTATATATCCTTTAGCCTTCCTCAACCCTTTGGCTACCCAACCCAAAAATATTTTTTCAATTCGGACCAGTGGTTTCGGAGCCTATTCAATACAAACAAACAATCAAATCTTTCCTCTTTATAGTCGAACGGGATAAAAAAAAGTATCTTATGTCCGTCTCCTGGTTCTAAGCTACCTCCCCACCAATTTTCAGCCAAATCGGTTCAGCCGTTCTTGAGTTATAAATAGTGTAACTAACACAACTTTCTTTTATATATATAATAGGTAGATAGAACGGCCGAAGCCAATTAAACTATTTAAACACATAATAAAACTATTTTAACACTTACAATTCATTTAACACAGTCATGCATTCTTCTCACAAAAATTCAAACATTCAGACCCATCATCTTCCATTCATTTGCAAACATATCAATATCTATAATAATAATATATATATAATAATAATAATAATATATATAATATTTATATATTTTTAAATGTTTTTATTTTATATTCTAATATTAAAAAATATAATTTATAAGTATATTAAGATGAATAAAGGAAATAATAATATTCCACAACTATCACACAACGCCATTTAGTCCTAAGCTAAGCAAAGCTTGTGTTATGGGTACTAGACAACTGATAAACATACTTATATATATTCTAAATACATACATATTATAGATAAATTACACCCAGACACAGAACAAATGATCGTGCTCATCACACAAACATTTGTCCTGGGTGGGAATCGAACCCACGACCTCCGGCATAGCAGACAGGGTCACTAACCACTAGACCAACAGGCCTATGTTTGAGTTCAGAAGAGCGTTAGTAGCGGCTAATGTCCGAGGAATAGGTGACTTGGAACTATGTCGGGGTCGGTCTCCAACCTTACCGGATGCAGCTGAATTCCAGTATTTTACATGGAGCGACTGCCTATCTGACCTCCACAACCCAGTTACTGGGTAATACGATACCCTTTGGTAAGAAAAAGTGTAAACCTCTAATTTTACGCTTCGAACCAGAAAATAACGCTGCCATTAACTAAGAAAAGTTAATTACTCTGAAACCACTGGAACTTAAACTACTAAGTAAACTTTAGAGAGTGTGAAGCTATCCCAGCAATTTAAGTTGTCTAACTCTTTGCAGCGAAGTGACTCGTTCTTTGCCAAAGAATTTGCATTGCCATGCAACTTGGCAATGCTGCAAGTCTTCTGGGTACGTTTCCGGATGACAGTGATACGGACGAATACTTCGACGCCTAAGTGTCTTTTTTTTTGTATTTATTTATATAGTTATTTCAGTACCTAGTGTAAATAGTTATTTGTGTAAAATATATTAAAGCAGATGCTACCCGCGGTTTCGTTTACGTGGATGTCAGAAATTATCTCACGGGTACGTGCTACCGGGAAAAAAAGCCTATATTACTCCATGTTACATCTACTATCTGCAAAGGAAAGTCCCGTCAATATTAGTTCAGCCGTTTCGAAGACTAGCCGGAATAAATAGACAGACGGATAGACAGATAGACAAATAAAAAAAAAAAAATATTTAAATAAGTAAAATTGAATTGTTTGTTTGTATATTTGAAATAACAGTTTTTTTACTAAACGCAGATGAAAGTAATAAATAATAAAAAAGAAAATAATAAGTAAAAAAAAAATGATACTGACAAAAATAATACCTATGTAGGTATATCTTATATCTTTAAACGAGCAATTCTTGTATATATATATATAATCGGAAACTCGGAAACGACTCCAACGATTTTCATGAAATTTAGTATACAATGGATTTCGGGGACGATAAATCGATCTAGCTAGGATTAATTTTTATAAAATGTCGTTTTATTCGTGTTTTCAATGATCAACTTTATCGATAATCAACTTGAACATAAACTTATTATTTTAAACACAATTTACCAAAAATACCGAGCAAAGCTCGGTCATCCAGATATTATATACAGTAAAACCTGTATCTGCTTATCTAAACAAATGTATATATATGACATTTGTTTAGATAAGCATTCTGCAGCTACGATAACATCCAATCAATTTAATCACCGTCACATGCACAGTTTCTGAGCAACATCACGTTGTACCACAATTAAATTGAAACATGCATTCCTAATGTGACTCAATAGTTATTCTCAACTAAAATTGCGAAGCGAGCAACTAGTTTACACAATTACTCAAACTTTTACTCAACCCGAGAGATAAATCAATTCAAATTCCCTACAGAGTTGAGTATTTGAAACTGTTCACTCATTCAGTGCGTTCCTCTTTATCGGCTTTTACTAGAAGTGCCTCTATTTAGGTGTGTTTTATTCGCGTAGTGGTACGAAATAAAAGTAATGACTACGGTAAAGTGCGTAGTTTTCCTTGTGATGTATCGCTGGGTCGCTTATAAGAGCGTGGCAACTCATCGGAATGGCACTTCCAGTGTATTTTTAACCGACTTCAAAAAGGAGGAGGTTATCAATTCGGATGTTTATATATATTTTTTTTTTTTTATGTATGTTCGGCCATAACTCCGTCATATATAAACGGATTTGCAAAATTCTTTTTTTGTTCGAAAGGGGTTTATTCCGAAATGGTCCCATATAAGTTTCATATAAATCTGATGATGACTTCCGGAGACAGACATCAGAACTCTTTAAAAAATGACAGCAAATCAACCGCGATTTCTGCTATCGCATAAATATCCATAGTTTGTTTGAAATTAGTGCGGGATAGATACTATAACTAAAAATTTAAAAATAAAAACTTTTTTACAAAAAACAAAACAACCGACTTCCTTAAAAACACTACAAAGTGAAAAATAACTTTAATTTCGGAAGTCGGTGGCAAAAACCTTAAATAAAAATCCTAAGACACCGACTTCCGAAATTAAAGTTATTTTTCACTTTGTAGTGTTTTTAAGGAAGTCGGTTGTTTTGTTTTTTGTAAAAAAGTTTTTTATTTATTTCTTATTTATTTATTTATAACTGCTTAAACTATCATTACAGGATTTACCCTAATGCGATAGCTAAGAACTTAAACTAATAAACTAAATTACAAAACTAACCACATTATTAAAATTAAAAATACAAATATACATAATAAATGTACATAATTCCTAACAAAAAACATAGTACAAAAAAAGTTTAAATTAAGTATTATTTTGCTTGTAGCATAATATAAATGTATCGTGTGGTGCCGGACGTACAGAATAACACCACCCCATTTCTTCCCGTGGGTGTCGTAAAAGGCGACTAAGGGACTTACTAGAGAATGGGAAGCAGCGTTCTCTATGCATTTTACCACCATAATACGATCGCCAACCCGCCTGCCAAGCGTGGCGATTATGGCAAAGCCCCCCGAATTGGGGGAGGCCTAAGTCCAGCAGTGGACGTCTTACGGCTGAAATGATGATAATATAAATAGTAATAAGGGTATTACTATTTATTTATATTACGCTACAAGCAAAATAATACTTAATTTTAACTTTTTTTTCGAAATTTTTGAATTCACTAAAACAACATGTAAACACATCAATCTGAGTTTGAAGGTGAATAGCTGTGTGATGTCAAGTTTACTCTTGTCATTGATTATGAAGAGGTATGTTTATATTTAGGTCCTGTTTACGCAGTTACGTTTAAGTCCTATGTTATTGGGGGTAAGCCTATTCCTATCAACCGAGCAGAAAGTCAAATTCCAGATGAAGAACTCAATAAGAATAACACTTTGCCTGACCTGAGAATCGAATCGAACACTTCATGCTCAGTAATAGCGTGTGCGTCCACTAGACCAACGGCTGTTAAATTTATAAAAATGAGTAGGTATTAATTCAAGTTGGGTTTACTGTTATTATTTTAAGTACGAATTCCAACAATGAAAACACTTCCGACATACTTACCTATAAATTTCAGATGCAGAGAGGGCTCGAAGGTTTATGGATTCCAAGAATTGGATTCCACAAACTCCCCTCACTTTACATGCACGACCACACATTTATCCACACTGAATTGTATCTCGATGCCCTATTGAAGCTTTCGATTACTTTCAGCAGCTCCATCAATTACAAATAGGGCAAAGAGTTTTAGGTCATCCATGTACAGGAGGTGAGATATAACCTGACCACCTCTCAGCCGATAGCCTATACCTGAAACCTCCAGCAGTGTGCTAAGAGGATGCAAGGCTAAGCATAACCAAAGCGGACTCGAACTATTGCCCTGAAATATGTCTTGCTCGATCCTAATCGGCTCGCTATTTCTACGGATATTTAGACACCCTGGACAGCGAAGGACCGTCCTCCAACTGAACTCGATCAGCTCATCTAAACTATGTGCTACAGCTGTCCGTGTCAAATGCCACAGAAAATAATGTAATACACTTAGTTTACAAGCTTATCACGTTTAGGTTCGTTGGTGAAATTATTTATTTACTAGCTGACCCAGCGAACTTCGTATCGCCTCAGGTTCAATAAACGTTGTAATAACCCTACCAAGTTTGACAACCTGGTACGCGTTGGTGGTCTGGTAAGCGTTTTCTAGCTGAAACTCATGTTTGGTTAAGTGTTATCTAGCTGACACTCCTTTTTTTGGTAAGCTCCTGCAAAGTTATGATAACCTGGTACGTCGTCGCCATGCTAGCTAACACTCCTTTGTTTGGTAAGCTCCTGCAAAGTTATGATAACCTGGTACGTCGTCGCCATAAAGCGTTTTCTACCTGACACATACCCAGAGGGTACAAATATATCGGTCATTGCTCAGCTTCTATGTGTCTTAGCGTTATGTTATATAGCCTATAACCTGCCCAGGAGTATGGACTACAATCGTACCAAGTTCGGTTAAAATCCCTTCAGTATTTTTTGACCCATGCGTGCACATACAGACAGACAGAATTGACCCCTCTACAGTTTTATTATAAGTACTAGCTTTTGCCAGCGGCTTCGCCCGCGTGGAGGTCGGAAAATATCCCGCGTGAACCTACTCCCGGGATAAAAAGTAGCCTATGTGTTAATCCAGGTTATTTTTTTTAGTTCGAAAGCGCATTTTCATCCGACTTGCTTCAAATTTATCGTCACTGCTCGGCTCCTATGTGTTTTAGCGTTATGTTATATAGCCTATAACCTGCCCAGGAGTATGGACTACAATCGTACTAAGTTTGGTTAAAATCCCTTCAGTGGTTTTTGACCCATGCGTGCACATACAGACAGACGGACAGACAGACAGACAGACAAAAAATTTACTGATTGCATTTTTGGCATCAATATCGATCACCATTAATCCTCCAATATTAATTTTGAATATATTTTCAATGTACAGAATTGACCTCTCTACAGTTTTATTATAAGTATATAGATATATAGATATAGATTATTATTTATTTATTTATTTGCTAACATGTTAAATACTCATTAGTAGGCGTGCATTAAAATTTCATGACAGTATTAAGACATGTACGGGCATTGCAAATTTCACTTAGGTAGGTACATATCAAAGTGTAAATTGAATTGAATTAAATTAAATGATTACATTATTGAATTAAATTAAATTATTAGATAACATACTGTTAAATGCGATGCATGATGTTATGTTATGTTACTATTAAATTGATTCTAATTATTGAAATTTATTACACAATCCTAAACATTAGTCAGTAATGAACATTTCATTAGCCTTGACTCCGTATCATAGATAATATAGGGGAAAGTTAGATCAACTCCTTTGTTATTACTAGCAATTTCTGCGAAATACTACTCGCGTAGTATTTCTTAGAATTTGGCTATCCAAACTTAGAAGTTTACTTAACTTAGATATTTCTATATTAGAAATAATTTATGCACAAAAGCGTAATAGGACCACATGGCCACTTCCCAGAGACATTGGAAATTGTAACTTACATTTTAATTTATAACTAACTTCGCATAGTTTTGACGACTTGGTAAAATCTCGATATTTCTGTTTAAGTTTAATCTACACATATTAAAATTTACATTCACACTAAGTATAAAGGGGCTAAAGTTTATAAGTTCTTGAGTTTGACTGTAGGAATCTCTGGCTATTAAACATCACGCTGAGACCCTTGGGAGCCAAATAAAATGAAGAGGGAAAAAATAGCGTAGGCCGTGTGAGTCGATTGAGGGCCAATATTCCACGCGAACGATGTCGCGAGCAGAAACGAGAGCATTATACAAATAAACTATCCTAATCCTGACTTAATATTATAAATGCGAAAGTGACTTTGTTTGTAACACTTTCACACTAAAACCGATGAAGGGATGGGGTGTTTGGCTCATGAGTAAACCGTGATCTGGAAAAGAACATAGGCTTATTGTCATCCTGTATCGTAGACGAAGTCGCGAGCAACGGCTAGTTAGGAATAAGTTCAGTGATAGTGAAAACAAAATGAAAATCCGTTGCGTAGTGTAGATGACGAACGTGATTACACATTAATTTATATTGTGTACTAGGTTTTGCCCTCGGTTTCGCCCGCGTGGATGTTGGAAATTAACGCAGGTATTTTTCTAAAATAAAAGATTTTTTCTAAAATATAAGTAGCCTACGTTACTCCTTGTTACATCAGCTATCTGCCAGTGAAAGTCCCGTCAAAATCGGTCCAGCCATTTCAGAGATTAGCCGGAAGAAACAGACAGACAGACAGACAGACCTACAGATAGACAAAAATTTAAAAAAATGTTGTTTTGGTAGGTATATGTACCGTGCATACATCCATATACACTTATTAAAAAGTTGTTATTTTAATATTAAAAACAGACATTCCAATTTTATTTATTTGTATAGATGTACAGACGTTAGTACATCATGCTACCCGAAACTGTCAAATTTCCCCAATCCATTTTGAACCTAATGCTTCAGCGATAAAGTTGAAAACCTATTGAAGAAGTTTAACAGATTATAGTAGCTTTATGCGTTGGCGTCTGTACTTGAAGCTTAGTAATAGCAGCCACTTGGGTCTATCGATTAGGTTAAGCTACGCTTGTCACGGTTGGTTCGTGAGTGGGTGACCATCTATACATACCAAAACACTTTCGTGCGGAAACCAGGCTCATTGGCGCGTGGTAATCTTACTATACTTAGACCCACTTGCGCGTTCATAGGTTACCCTAAACTAGTGGTTGAAATTCGACCATAATTAAGCAGTTTGTCCCGACTGTCATCCATGTATCTATGACAGTCATTAAAGGTCTTCAGAAGCCCGAAAGTCTGCCAGTCAGTTTTACCAAGCAGTATCGCATTAACCAGTAACTGGGTTATGGATGGCAGATAGGCAGTCGCTCCAGCCGACACCAAATAGTTGGGTAAAAACTAGGCAGAAGATGATTATATATAGTCGAGCCTTTAATTAGTTTTCTACATCTATTTTATCATTTTCTCAACAACAGTTTATCAAATAAAAAATAACTATAAACTTAACCTAACAATAACCATGAACGTCTGAACCAATTTATTGCAATAACTCTCAAGTTTCCTCCGACACGCCATGCGCTCGTTAAAGCCAAAGGGGGCGGTGTCGGCCCATTGTCCGACACTCGACACCGCTCGACACCCGCTCGACGCCCGCTCTCGGCGCTCTCAGACACTGCCCTCGAGCTGTGAAGGTGCTGACTCGCGGAGACCCTTGTTGATCAAATATAGAGATGTGATGTTTGTGTACGTGGCTGTATATTTTTGTGTCTAAGGGCTTTGTTTGTGATTTTTGACAGGGTAGATACTTGTAAAAATTTTCGGATTAAAAATGTGTAATAAAATATCGCACTGAATGAGGGATGGAGTTATCGAACTGGAGAGAAATGCCTTACGCTGACAAAATCTGCGACGTCCATTATTTCCAAAAATCTGCTTTTGCTGTTCCTTCGCAAGAGTAATACTAACTATAGTATTACTCTTGCGAAGGAACAGCAAAAGCAGCAGCAGTTTTAGTCATATTTAAAGTAAAAATCGGTTCTTAGGGACTATAAGCTGTGGTGGCCAATGTCCCAAAAGTATGAGGCCTCGACACAACTAAATTTATTTAATTTGAAGCCTAATTTAACCGTAGTCCAAATCAAACTATATGAACTTTTATATATAAGGTGTATCTATTCATACACGAAATACTTTAAGGGCTACATCTGTAGGTGGTAAAGAAGCTATAGAAGCAAAAAGAACATTTTTATCTAAGCGTTTTTGAATTTTCATAATTATTATAATTTTAAAACTACTTGAGACGTTTTGCAAGAAACCTTTACTCCAAATTCTATGAATGACCCGCCTGACGCTGCGAGGGCGACGACCGGACGGCACGAGCAGGGCCGCGGTGTCTCCGGCCGTAAAAAATAAGAAGGAGCCAGTATTTCTTATGTGCGTCAAATAATTTATAAATATAAAATTTAAAAATAACCTTAAGAAAATTTTTTTTTCGTTTCTATAGCTTCTTTACCACCTACAGGTGTACCTCTTAAAATATTTCGTGTATGAATAGATACACCTTATATACTGGTGAAGAATATAATAATGTTCTAGCGTTAACTTGTGTAATGTATTTCAGATGATACATAGATTGATATAAAAAAATTGCCATCTAAATAAAAAGAAATGTATGAATTTAGTTACCGCCATTGAACATAATATTATTATTGTAGTCAGTTCAGTTTCCAGTTTCAGAACCTTAACAAAAACGAAAAACCTATATCAGACAACAGGTACGAACCTCGCGACCTTCACGGGAAGTCACGAAAATATTCTAATTGGAAAACTTGAGGCACACGAGGTATTCCCGGTCACGCAGCGTCCTCGGAACAACTTGTGATCGCACTTAGAGAATTTTAATGAGTTTTAATTAGATGCTAAACGCGCCGCTTGAGGCCTGACAAATTAGATTTAAGTAATTAGTGCTGTAGTTTTTTTGTGTTTTAGGGGAGAATGATTAATTGTTTTTTTTGTTGCTTTGGTAATTACTGGAATTGTCTGACTGTTACTCAAAAACTATTTAAAATAAATTTATAGTTTCAAAAATCGCTAGAAAAATTCACGTGAAAACCAAAAACCTTATCGTGGTCAAAGTTCATTACAAGTTCATTTACTTTCTAACAAGTCCAAACACGGCTATGATACGATATTCCATCATGGAATGCCACTGCCTATCTTACGGCTTCATCATCAGACCTTGAAACCTAATTGTGGTCAAAGTTCATTTCAAAACTTTTCTAACAAGTTCAAACACAGCTATGATACGATGTTCCATCATGAAGTTCCAGTTCATATCTTCCGGCTCCATCATTAGATCAGTACGGCAGTACCATATTATTGTATTGTCATCAGAACTACATAAAGCTGCCAATTTTCATGACGCTACAATCCTTGGAAGATGGTTAAATTAGTTACCTTAGATTCCAGTTCATAGTTAGTTACGTACAGGTCGACCTAATAAAAGCGTGTTAAAAAGAAAAAAGAGAATACTTTTTGCGGCAAAAACATGACGCAGAAACGAAAACACAAAAAAAAAACTAAAAGTTTTTACTTTTTAGTTATGGCCAGGTCAATAGCAGTGACAGGAAGATTAGAATATCATCACGATAATCACAAAGCGAATGGACTACGTATGGTCGCAGCTAACGCAAAACTACCATAGCAAAGTCAATCAAATTTATATGGGACGACCACTGGAGTCTAACCTAACATATCCATTAAAATTAATAGTACTTAAAAATTTTGTCATACGGCCTGTTAATGTTAAAAAGAGTTTGCATCATTAGAAGATTTTTAGAAGTTCATTGTACTAGAATTTTAAAATCTCCATCGTCTTCTCTCTGATCTTTTACTAATTATTTTGAGGTTAGCTTCCAGTTTATCCGGATCACATAAAGCTAAATGCCAGTATTTTACGTGGAATAACTATCTGACTTCCACAACCTAGTTACTGGGTATTACGAAACCCCTTGGTAAGACTGTTTGTCAGACATTCGGTCTTCTGACGACCCTTAACAACTGTCAAAGATCTACAAACGATAGGGGACCGGGGACTAACAGCTTAACCTGCATTTCCAAACACGGTGGGGTCTTGGTATGAAAAGATGGTCATGATGGACCAACCGGGACTTTACCTAGTGTTGCAAAGGACTCGGGTCCTCAAGTCGTAATTTTAAAGACTCGACTCAATTATGCAAGACTCAGTGTGCTCAAAAGGCTCGGAGTCTATAGTCAAGCCGAGCCCGAGTCATTCTCGAGTCTAAAAAAGGGACTCGAGTTTTAAAAGGGACTCGAGTCTCAATAACGACTCGAGTCTTGTAGCTCATCATTCGAAAAAACTCGAATAACTCGTCAGATTTATTTGTACGCAAAGTTACATCATAACAACCACTAAATTGAATTTATTGCCTCCTTTCGAGTCTTTTCGAATGATGAGGTACAAGTTTCATCTTCTTGTTCCGAGTTTTTTTTTAAGACTCGGGTTTATTTTAAGACTCGAGTCCTTTTTAATACTCGAGCCCTTTTTAAGACTCGACTCCTTTTTAAGACTTGAGTCCTTTTTAAGACTCGAGTGCTTCTCTGTAGACTTCGAGCCTTTTGAGCACACTGAGTCTTGCATAAATGAGTCGAGTCTTTAAAATTAGGACTCGAAGACTCGAGTCCTTTACAACTCGATCGACCTATAGAAATTATGGAAGAAATTCTGAAATAAATGTTGTTTTATTTATTTAGAGGATCGGTTAAATAATGACCACAATTTTATGCACTTTCTCTATGTATTTGAATATATCGATTTTTTTGGAATTTCCCGCTTGTTTTGTGAGACGACCAAAGTTTTACCGTTATCATTTAAATAATTAAAATTCCTGTACAAAATTCTCTAAAATTCGAAGCAACTCTTCGAATTATAATAGAGAATTATGTAAAGGAATTTCCATTTGTTATGCGCATTTACAACGCTCGTGTGCTTTGGGAGTCAAGGACGGGAAACAAAAGTTGGTGTACGGCGGTGTCTTGTTGTGTAAAAGACGTACCTACAAACATATTTTTAGATGGTTTATTTTACAATGTCTTGCATAATGTAACCTTCTTTTCACCTTGTATTGGTATAAACTGAAAAATAATACAAGGTGAAACAAAATTGCGAGTAGCACCACTACTCGCAATTTTGTTTCACCTTGTATGATTTACGAGTTGTAGCTCGTAGGCAGGGATGTTAGGGAGCTCCGTAACCGTAACCGAAACTATCGGATATCCGATATAAAAAATTATCCGTAACCGAATCCGAAATAAAAGTTTCGGATAATATCGGATTTGTTATGACATTTTTATTTTAGGTCGATTAGATAACACTCGATATATATTTATTTATAATATTTTTTGTTTTAAATAGCTGTAATAATATTACTCACGGACTGATTGTAATTCCTACCAAATGGTGACATATAAATAAAACCATTTTATTAGATATTTGTTTTTTACTTTTGAAATTCCTCAAAAGTTTAATATCCGTAACCGAAATTATCCGAAACTAACGGATAATCCGAAATAATTTCATATCCATATCTGTATCCGTATCCGGAATAATAATCATTCCTACATCCGTAACCAATCCGTATCTGAAATTTCATATCCATAACATCCCTACTCGTAGGTTCAAACTCTGCGCGGCGCTTTACTTAGTGTAAATTATTTCATCACCACTGCTCTCAAATTAGTAAAGAAAAACATCCTGAGGAAACCGGCATGTCCTAGAACGAAAAATTCGAAGATATGTGACATCTACCAACCCGCTCTGGGCCGAGACGTGGTGATTTACGGCGCTCTCTTTCTCACAGAGAGGAGACCTGTTTCCCAGCAGTGGGAACATTATAGTCTGATTATGTTATATACGTATGTAAATTAAATTAATTTAATTATAGCGATACACATAACTTCTGCGGAGTTTGCGTAGCTGATTTAAGTTGACCTTGTATAGCTCATGTACATGAAAATATGTATATTAGCCAGTCGTCATATTGATAGGGCTCACCCTGAACAGGAGCCCTCCTGTTCAGGGTGAGCCGGACCAAGCCGGACGTAAAGTCAGGGAAAAGAAATATTTATAAAATTGACAACTAACTTAAATGACCCGTATAGGTATGCACAACACAACTGTCATTCATTCACAGTTGTATGAAAGGGTTATAACGCGGCCATTCAGCGTAGTGTGTCAATTTTCTAAACAATAAGACGAAAGACGTACCTACACTGTTGAACATAGGCGTCCTCCAATTTGGGTGGTTTGCCGTAATCGCTATGCTTGGCAGACGGGTTGGCGATCGCAGTATGATGGTATGGTGGTGGCATAGTAAACGCTGCTGCCCGTTCTCTAGTAAGTCGCCTTTTACGACCCCTGAGGGATGAAATGGGATGGTGCTACTCTTTAGGTCTGGCACCACACGGAACATACAGATGATTGACCCTTGCTATATTATCATAACAAAAATAAATTAACGTCGAGAATGGTGACGATTCCCTTATTCACAAACTAAACTAAATTTAAGTTCAGTGCATCTTTTTCTTTCTATTTCATTAAGGAAAGGACAGAAGTAGTGATGGGCAGGGGATAAATACTCAGAGGATAAATACTCGAGTTTTTATCCGAAACGGATAAATACTCGTTTTTACTCATTTTTATCGGATAAATACTCAAAATGATGGATAAATATCTTTTTTGCGCGTCGGATGATTATTTTATAATGTAAATTGGTTTTATTGTTATTAAGGTTTTTCAAAATACTACGTTATTATATTATTTAGTTGTAATGTTAATTGTCAGGACTGTAATTGTGTCAGGAGGCCAAACGTCTCTAATAGAGCATGCTCTTTAGACACAATTTTAGAATCTTTCTTTGTTGAGAGTGTATAGAATTGCTACATAATTGAAGATCTCTGTGAAGAGCTTCTAAAAGTCAAGAAAAATGCGGCGAAGACAAGTTCATTGTTGTTGTTTGCCAACGCTATAAACATGCTTGCTTCGCGCTCTCGCCTGCACTCTCGGTGCAGGCGGAACGTGACAATGAGTTATGCATTTTCGTGCGTGCTGCCAGCGTTCATCGATTCCACGCGTGCCTCAAAGAGATATCGGCACACATTGAAGGGGTCCGCGAGCACCGATGCCTGCCAAGGTATCGGATCTGTTTGAAAGAGGTATTGTGGCCTTGGCATAGGCAACTGACGGAACACGGTTGGGTTTTAGTTAGTAAAAGTCTGACACACTTTCATATTGGCGATAGCAATGGTGGCCCGGTGGTATCAGCCCCGACTTACGACTTGTAGGTCGTGGGTACGCACTGTTCTCAAAACTTTACATTGATCGCTGAATCCACATCCCACATTGTCGACAACCTCGCAAGCCAAGTCAGGATACTCGATTTCTTTATCTTTCACGAGGTAGTTTGTTTGGAACCAAGTTCCTTATGGCGCGTTGCGAAAGGGGCCTAGACGGAATTAAGAGAAAAAGTTGTAACGACACTTTTTAACCGACTTAATAAAAGGAGGAGGTTTCTCAATTTGGCTGTGTATATTTTGTTTTGGAACGAAGTTTTTGGAACGGAGAGAGAGAGACAGGGAGAGAGAGAGAGAGAGAGAGTGGGAGAGGGAGAGAGAGAGAGAGTGGGAGAGGGAGAAAGAGGGAGAGTGAAGGAGAGAGAGAGGGAGATGGAGAGAGATAGAGAGAGGGAGATAGAGAGGAAGAGACGGAGAGAGATCTCTCTCTCTCCATCTCTTCCTCCCTCTCGATAGAATATTTTTGTTGAGTGTATACAGGTTTTTTGTGCATAATAAATAATAAAAACAATAATGAATCCTGGAAAGGAACTTCGTTCCATCCGGGTGTCCCTTGACACCTCTCAAGTTTTTTATTATTACAAAGATTTAAGCGTTACTTAACACTTAAATACATGATTTTTACTTTTTAACCAAATTAAATTTACTTTTTTGTAATGTTTTGGTGGAAATTTACATCTTTATGTAATCAGAACAAACCTACTGAGAACTAAATGTGTAGTGAGATAATAAACCACTTTTTTCCAATTACAAAAACAAAAAATGACTGGATTGATAACAAAAAAAAATACATTGAATTGGTTGATGGAAATTTCCATCACAATGCATTTGAGGGTTAAATAGTTTCTGCCTACCCCCATGGGAGAAAGGCACGAGTTCATGTATGTATGTAAAAGAAAAAAAATGAACAAAATTAAATGTATAATTTTATCTAACTTTGACAGTTATTGACGAATTGTATTCATGATTGAGTGAAATTATTGTCAATATCAGCATTTTTTTATTGTTAAAATGATTAATAAGGTACGATACCAATCTGCATTGTCTGTTTTTCGTTAATTTTAATCCTTTTGTTAGTAAAATGACAAAATTTACGTTACAAAAACTTAAAATATTATTTATCCGCTGTTTTGGATAAATACTCAGTAAAAACGGATATTTATCGAGTATTTATCCATTTTGAGTATTTATCCGGATAAAATCCCAACACTAGACAGAAGATAATTTTAGTTTAGTCCTGTCAAATTAATCAGCGCTTGACGTAAATTGCCGTAATTTTAGTAGGCAAGTTTTTAATCACGTCTAAACTTGAATGGAGTAGTGACAGGCGCTGATTAAATTGACAGGACTAAACTAAAAATTTTCTTTGGTCCTCTTCTTAATGAAATACAAAGAAAAAGATGCACTGAACTTAAATTTAGTTTCGTTTGTGAACAAGGGAATCGGTACCATTGTCAGTATTTTGTCCAAAATATCCTTAAACGGCGTGTTTCCACTCGCCAAGTAATTTACGAGTGAGGCTCAGTCATTAGGGAGCAGGTGGCGCCTCCCTGCGGTGCTCCTGGCAACTAATTTAGTTTTAATACCGAAGTTTGATAATTGCTATTGGCACGTGGAGCGCACGTGGCGTTGTCTCGCTGTATTGATTTTAGTATGTATTAATATTGTTTGGTAATGAAAGCTTATTTATTCGTCAGATTCTACGTCGAACATTGATCGAGTTAATAGACTGGATTTAGTCTGTATTTTTTATATTTGGACGCAAATTGCATTTTACCACGCAAAAAATAGCTATTTCCTCAGTCAAAATCTCGTCATGATTTTATTTGTATCATAACTACTTAGGATTAACTAAACAACTTATCTATCGATCTATAGAATTTCGGATAGTAATATAGGTCCCATCAAAAACATAAATGTGAAATGAGAGCCAAGTTCAATATTATGATATATGCCTTGGTTGTTGACTTCAACGACAAAAGAAGTGAGATCTAGATGGGTGCCAAGTTCAATGGTCAGTGCTGAAATTTATTTATAACTACATAAAATATCATTTCTTCTTATAACTTAGGATAATATATTGTAGCCTAAGGTCTGACTTGGCTAGTTCTCATATACGAATTATTATGTTCAATGGCTAGTTTGTACCAGCAAGTAAAATTTTCGGAATAATAAAATAACAACCGACAAGTAACAGGTTTAGAACTTGCGAAGGTTATAATATAATTCGTATATGAAAACTAGCCAAGTCAGACCTTTGGCTACAATATATTATCCTAAGTTATAAGAAGAAATGATATTTTATGTAGTTATAAATAAATTTCAGCACTGACCAATGAACTTGGCACCCATCTAGATCTCACTTCTTTTGTCGTTGAAGTCAACAACCAAGGCATATATCATAATATTGAACTTGGCTCTCATTTCACATTTATGTTTTTGATGGGATATCATTACTTTTTGTACATAAATTATTAGTAGGTACTTATTTATAACAAACTAGCTTTTGCCAGCGGCTTCGCACGCGTGGAGGTCGGAAATTATCCCGCGGGAACATACTACCGGGATAAAAAGTAGCCTATGTCCTTTCTCAGGCTCTAAACTACCTGTGTACCAAATTTCATTTAAATCGGTTCAGTAGTTTTAGCAGGAAAGCGAGACAGACAGACAGACAGACAGACAGAGTTACTTTTACATTTATAATATTATTAGTATATTAGTATTAGTATATATTAGTATATTAGTATAATTAGTATGGAAGTATGGATTTATAACAAAATTAATACCAAATGGTTTTTGTTATAAATGTTTGTAATAGAAACAATTAAGTGAAAAATTATAATAAAATGATAAAAATTTACCAGTTTCTGATTTATTCCTTTGTATTCACCTAATTACCTATCTGCATGCCAAATTTGAACTTTCTAGGTCATCTGGAACTGGGTTAGAGTTTTGATCTATAGGTCAGTCAGTGATAAAAATGACAACCGTTTGAGATGTGTTTATGAAATTTGGAGAACATATGTATCTCGCAAGTTTCACTATATGAGCCAAATTTGGCACGTTTATGTGAAATAGTTTTTGAGTTATGAGGGGGTCAAAAGTGGCTCCAAATGGTTCGTGTAATATTACACACGGTGCTGCTCGCCAGTTCTGTTACTTGAACTTGGCTTGACACGCTACCGCTAGATATTATCTCTAGACGTAAGCGCGGATTATGAAAAAGATGAAGAGTTTGTTTGCTAGTTTGAACGCGATAATCTCTTTAATCTCCCAGCGGAATAAAAAAAATATTTTTACATTGGATAGCTCAATTCTTGGGAAAGATTAAAGGCTATTAAACATCACGCTATAATCCTAATGGGACGAGCAAAAAGAAAAAAGTCAGTAAGAAAACGAACTAATAGCGCAGGTGAGCTATGGGATGCGACACGGTGGGCAAGAGGGTGAAATTAACGGGGACGAAGTTGCGAGCAGAAACTAGTAGCCCGGTCAATTTAGACATCAAAGGTTACAAAAATTCCAACTTGGCTGAATATTGGTAGGATTGTTCAATACACTATTATAAAGGAAATGTGAAAAGTCCTCATCGATCCGGCACGTGCAAAAAAAAAATACTCGGGGTCAAAGGTCACAAAAACGGGTTTTTCGCGATTTTCAATAAAATGGTAAGTTTTATCATAAAATTAGCTCAGACAAAAGTTGTAGATCAGATAATTATCTATACAAAATGTCGATACACTTTTTTCCTAAGAGCCACCGTTTTTGAGATATAACGATTCAAAAAGTTGAAAGAGTTGTAATCGTCATAATATGCACACGTTTCCACGCCACCTTTGAGGTAGTGTACTTAGCTCGTTTTTTTTTAATGTGGTTTCCCCGGTAGGCCTATTCCACTAATCTTTTATGATTCTGTTTAATTTGAAACTATTGAATAACTGTAGATATTGACAAGGGTTGAAAATGATGAAAGGGGTGTAAATTAAAAAAAAATAAGAAAATTTATCCATCTGAATCTAAATTATCATTAACTTCTGCTTTCTCTTGTTCTTGTTCTTCTTCTCTTTCTTCTTCTTCTTCTTCTTCTTCTTGTTTATTTTCTTCATTCTGGGTGTTAATAAATTGTCTCAATAATGACACATCGCATGTCTCTTCGTCAACATCAAATGAATCTTCAATTGTTGGCAATTCAACATTGGAGCATGACCGGCCATGACAGTTTGTACATGCTACAGAACAAAACAGTCCAACTTTTTTGCCACCACATTTAGCTCTACATCCCTTTTTACAGTTGCAAAAAATGATGTTTAGTAGTTTTTCTGGTGCAGGTGGAAGTAAAGTTTGAACTGGCTCTAATGAATTGTCGACCAACTTCCAACCCCAGTCTTTTGGGTCTAACTGATTACCAAGCAACACTTGAACTTGGTAATATACCCGAAAAAGATGTTGATGAGCAGCCGCTGAGGCTGGAGGGAGACATGCTAACTGCACTTGTTTTTTATTTCGAGTATTTTTAACGAAACATGCATATCTGAGCTTATCTAAGCACGTATTTTTTTTAGGAGCTCCATACATAGCGAGAAGAAAGCGAATACTTATACATATTATGACGATTACAACTCTTTCAACTTTTTGAAGCGTTATATCTCAAAAACGGTGGCTCTTAGGAAAAAAAGTATTTAGACATTTTTTATAGATAATTATCTGATCTACAATTTTTGTCTGAACTAATTTTATGATAAAACTTACCATGTTGCTGAAAATCGCGAAAACCCGTTTCTGTGATCTTTGAACCCGGGTATTTTTTTTTGCACGATCGATGAGGACTTTTCACATTTCCTTTATAATAGTGTATTGAACAATCCTACCAATATTCAGCCAAGTGGGAATTTTTAAACCTCACCCCTATCTTTTAGTCTAATTTGACCGGACTATAGTTCTTTAACATACTATACCTAAAGAAAAAAGCCATCTTCGGTGTCAGAAAAATAAACCAAATTTAAAATCAGAATAGAATTTAAAACGTTTGTTTCAGATTTGAAAATTCAAATCACATTCCATTCCCAAGTCAACTGATATGATTGGCCAGTGTTGTTGTTCTATTAAAAAACAATTACAACAACCTTATTTTTGTGGGTGGGAAATCATCAAATGACGTCTCCCGCTCTGAGTGGAGCGGAAGGGTGTGTCAGACTTTTACTGACTAAAACGCACCCGTGTTCATTCAGTAGCCTATGCCAAGGCCACAGTAACTCTTTCGAACAATTCCGCGACCCTGCAGAGAGTAAGCCTAATTACAACGACCTAACAAAAGATTTTCTACAACATTTTTCCGTTACAATATTTTTTTTCATTTTATACCTAGGCGCATCTACTTAACCTTTTGAGAAATACAGACATGATATAATGTTATGTTATTTACTGAACAATCTGTCAGAAACCGACAGTAGGTAACAATATAAAACTCCACTACTGACCCTATAACTTGCCAACTCTACAAAAAGTCTAAACTTCGTCCGTGCTGACAATAGCATCGTCAAGCACTAGGTGTCACGTGACACGCGCTGTCACCTTCAGTAACCATTTGATACAATCTAGCGTAGAACAAGAATGTATATTCTCACTAGCTTTTGCCAGCGGCTTCGCCCGCGTGGAGGTTGGAAAATATCCCGCGGGAACGTACTACCTGAATAAAAAGTAATCTATGTGTTAATCCTGGTTATAAAGTAACTGTGTTCCAAATTTCATTCCAAATCCGTTCAGTAGTTTTTGCGTGAAAGAGTAACAAACATCCATACTCACAAACTTTCGCATTTATAATATTAAGTAGGATATAATATTAGTAGGATGTATCTTTACATACACACAACATATATAACATCACACTTGTAATCAACGGAGGCAGAGGTGCACCTATTAGTACACTAATATGTTACCAGTTAGTCACCTATATACCACCGGCAGTACCTATATTTGTATAAGGTCCAAATGAAACACCTGCGTGGAAAAACTTCTACAGGAAACAGTACTTAGTGATATGAACAAATATTACAAAAAAAAAACAACTTTTAAACTTTATCGTCGTTCCACACAACTCTGCAATACTTAAAATCTCCTTTCGCGTAAATTTCTTTCCGAGCAAGTCTCCTTTCGCGCAAAAAGTCTATTTGCGAAAATGTCCACTCGAAAAAATTTAAAAAAAAAATAAAACAAAATAAAATAGCTAATTTTCCATAAGGTCACCATCGAAATACATGTTGAATCCATACTAATCCACACTTAAAACAAGCCCGCGACTTCGTCCGCGTTAAATTTCTTGTTCCCCCGACCCTTCCCGTCGCATCGAATCGCCTACCCGTGCGATTTTCCCCGTTTTTGCAACATTTTTCATCACTGCTCCGCTCCTCTTAGTAATAGCGTGATGTTATATAGCCTATAGCCTTTCTCAATAAATAGGCTACCCGACACAAAAATATTTTTTCAATTCCAGTAGTTCCTGAGATTAGCGCGTTCAATCAAACAAACAAACAAACTCTTCAGCTTTATAATATAATATTATATATATATATATATATATATATATATAGTATATATTGTAATATATAGTATAGATGCAAAAGTAACTCTGTCTGTCTGTCTCGCTTTCCTGCTAAAACTACTGAACCGATTTAAATGAAATTTGGTACACAGATAGTTTAGAGTCTGAGAAAGGAAATAGGCTACTTTTTATCCCGGTAGTATGTTCCTGCGGGATAATTTCCGACCTCCGCGCGGGCGAAGCCGCTGGCAAAAGCTAGTATTATAAATGGGAAAGTGTGTGTGTCTGTTTGTCCGTTTTTCACGGCAAAACGGAGTGACGAATTGATGTGATTTTTTAAGTGGAGATAGTTGAAGGGATGGAGAGTGACATAGGCTACTTTTTGTCTCTTTCTAACCCCCCACTTCCCTAAAATGGGGGGGGGGGGGGTGGTATTTAACGCGAGCGAAGCCGCGGGCAAAAGCTAGTTTTATATAAATTGGCAATATTTCACGGGGATAAAGTACCTACTCGTAACATACAACTTTTGCGTAAATAACTCAAAAAATAGAAAAGAAATAACTACTTTTCAACCGACGAAAAAAAACGGAGGAGGTTATCAATTCGATGCGTGTATTTTTTTTCTTTTTTTTCTTATTTATGACCGCGCATAACTTTTTACATAGTGGTCCGATTGTGACAATTCTTCTTCTATTGGAAAGGGTATACTCCCAAGGTGGTCCCATATAAATTTGGAAAACAAAATCGAACTCGGTCGGAAAACAGGGGATGATTGATTGTTCACTCACTGATTGTAATGTATAAACACGCATAACTTTATACAGAGTAGTCCGATTTTGATAATTATTTTTTTGTTGGATAGGGTATACCTTGCCAAGTATTATTACTACATTAAAGCCACAAAAAATATAAAATAAAAACTTTTTAACAAAAAAATTAAACCGCCGAAAAACTGAAAAGCATAAAATAATAAACCTTAAAATTTTGAGTCGGCGCTGAAAAATCAATGAACAAGGATCACTCAAAGCGCCGACTCATAATTTTAAGGTTTATTATTTTATGCTTTTCAGTTTTTCGGCGGTTTAATTTTTTTGTTAAAAGTTTTTTCATACAAGCATTCCTAACCAATTAGAATTTATGAAGCAGATCCCTGCCTGTCAGTGACAGTGGTTTTTCTTGAAAACATTATGTTTCAGTGCTATGTGATATTTTATTTATCTATATTATTGTATGCTTCTATTTCATTACCTCTCATTAGGTTAATAGCGTTGAAAGCTTATTGGACACATATTATTGTAATTGCGGTCAGGTAACCCACGCTTCATGTGTGTGTACCTGCCCACTCACTACCCACATCAAGGGTATTTCGATGGCACGTGGACAATATGTTTTGTTTATTTGGTTCAAAATATAGTAGATTATTCACTAATTAATAAATTGTGTATAAAGTTTTGTTTTAAGTCACGAGCGCTACATTCCATTCTGAACGTACCGAAAGATTCTAGGGCTCCTGTGTGTAGTGAGGTAGCTTTAAGATAACTTCTGAGGGAAGCAAGGGAGTTAAAGTTAGTATCCCGAGAGATTCTGGCTCGCCCAAGATGAAGACACCTTTATGCCCAAGGAGAATCTAACTCTACTTTTTGCACCTGCTAACTAATAAAACCGTGTGGTACCGTGTGGTGCCGGACGTAAAGAATAGCACCACCCCATTTCTTCCCGTGGGTGTCGTAAAAGGCGACTACGGGACTTACTAGAGAATGGGCAGCAGCGTTCTCTATGCATTTTACCACCATACTGCGATCGCCAATCCGCCTACCAAGCGTGGCGATTATGGCAAAGCCCCCCAAATTGGGGAGGCCTATGCCCAGCAGTGGACGTATTACGGCTGAAATGATGATGATGAACTAATAAAACACTGTTTTTAAATAACTATGATTTCGAAATTCGATGTTTCTGAATTTTAGTTTTTTCCACCTACTTCCAAAATCAAAGTTAATTTTCATTTGTAGTGTTTTTTTTTTGGAAGGAGCATTTGATTACTAATTATTGTTACATATATGAAACTGTTTAATAACCGGAGCATTTGAGGGGGAGCGACATTTTTCCTACAGCATCCGATCAGCTGTTGTGATTCATTGCAATGACATGCCGCAATTATCGTTACAGATAATGTAGAAACAGTCAACATAATTTTTGACCTGCCTATATATTGCAGACACAGTTGTTGTTATTGTTGTATATTATATGTTTCATATATTTAATGAATACTAGTGGTCGCCCAGTGGTCGCCATTCGACCATAAAAAATAATTTGGTTATATTTGACATTCATTAATACTATAGACAAATAATATTAAAGACAAATATTCTCAATATGATCAACGATTTTAAAAACGAATTGGTTATATATCTATAAAATGAATTTATTACCTATGGTTATACTTGAAATTCAGTAAGACTATAGACACAAAATACCAAAAACAAATACAGACTCGATTTGACCATAGAATTCCAAATAAACAAAAGAATATCTATGCATGTGTGTATTAAATACACGGTAATGAATAGTAGTGTGTGTAACGTGTTATTTATTGAAAATAGTGTATTTTTAAGTATAATATAAAAAAAAAAATTAGCATTCGTCACTTTTTCTCTGTATAAACTACAAGTGTGCGAAATTTCATACTCCTCCGTCAGCCCAATTTTTGTAAAAAGGGATCCAAAGTTTTCGCTTCACGTATTAATATATAGATACATTAATTTTACTTAAAACGTCTTTATTAAATTGCGTTATTATTTCCGTTGCAACTAAAATCTATGAAGTGAAATCTCTTTCGTAAAGTATTTATAACATACATAAAGAAAACTAGCCTAACTAACTAAAATAAAAATAACATAATTATATATTAACTTAACCAAAACTATACACAAACTATAATAAAGCATCGAAAAATTCATCCTCACCGCTGTCGACCGGCAATGTACCCAAGAGACTGGCGGCATTACCACGCTGTATAGCAATGCTTAGCCGCAGGCCAAAATAAAAACCAGCCCTTGGGTCACGAGAAGTGTCAACTAGCCGCTTTGAGATTTCATTAAAAAGGCCATGAGCACTCTGACCCCACGGCCCGAGGGTTTCAACCCCAAACGGCTCGAAAATATAATTGCCAATAAGGTTGCTGTACTTTCACCGCTTGAGGTTTTCCGCAGCCGCAGCGGCAGCGCCAGCGCAGCAAGCCGAGCTAGGAAGATGGGATGGCGCAAGAGTATCGACACACGTTGCATCCCACACTAAAGGCCTACCCACCTTCCAAGGAAACAAAGACATACCGTCCGGTCTCTTGCCATCGTCGCGTGCCAAGCCATTGGGTTCTAATACAGCTGGAACGCCGACGGTGACAAGAGCTCGTCGGATGATGTCGTTAATGTTCGCGTGCCGCGCTAAGCGACCGCACTTCGGCTACAAGACAGGCCGTAGTGTCCTAGACTGTTGACAACTTCGCCACAGTGACAGCGATGAGGAGAACAACAAGGAGCTCCTAGTCTTAGAGAAGCAAAGTTTCTTTCCTTTCGTAAAGTTGTATATTAATAGAAAAATACTCAGATTATAGAATAAAGGAAAAATGTTTTTCTTTTTGTGGTTAAAGTTTTCTTGCAAATGTTAAGTTGAGGTTAGAAATACATATCACGTGTACCAGCGGGTCGAAGTGAAATCCAGAGACAAGTGAGAAATATTTTTGTAATGCTATAAAATGGTGCGCCCGCGCCCGCGTATGTGTTCCATCGGAAAAAATAATTGATAGAAATTCCTTGGTAATATTAAGGTATTGTATTTGCCCTGTATCTTATAGTAGGTAAATAAAAAATAAGAATACGAGCGTAGGTAAAATATTTTATCTTCTCTGTTATCATAAAATTCGAGTTATAAACTTCAATACGAGTTTATATTGACATACTTTATAAACACAATACTGAAAATTAAAAACTGGAATCATATTAAGCACCTATAACATTTTCCTACAACAAAAAAAAAAAAGATCAAAAGTCATTTATTCAAACTAGGCTGAGAGTCAGCACTTTTTGAACGTCAAAGTACCAAAAAATAGTCCCCCCAAAACGCCCGCCCTTCGACACTTCCTAGTGCTTTAGCTGGGAAGAAGAAGTGGCGGCACAAACTCCCCACCAGCACAGCTGCCTGTTAAGTTAGAAGAACTTGATAAGAATATTAAAAAACATTGTTTTTACTATTCTATTTATAAAACAGGATTTTAAACACACACTCGTTTTTAATACCTCTCATTATGCATCAGTTTCATACAGAACTATATTTCACACTAACCTCCAACTGATAGTTTCGTATACTGAAGAGTCGACAAGTAACTCCACGGTTACATTTTTGGCAAATAAGTAATAATAGCTATGGCAGGCCAGAGCAAGCCTGACAAAACCTCCACGACGAAAAAAAAAATGCTCCACCAATTCAACCATAGGTGAGTCCGGTTTTGCCTATAACTATTAAATTATTGTAGTTACAAGGAATTTATCGTCACGATCATATGCCTAGTCTTTTCCCAACTATGTTGGGGTCGGCTTCCAGTCTGACCGGATGCAGCTGAGTACTAGTATTTTACATGGAGCGACTGACTATCTGACCTCCACAACCCAGGTATTACGATACCCTTTGGTAAGACTGGTTGTCATACTTTCGAGCTTCTGACGACCTGTAACGACTGTCTAAGATCTACGAAAGACAGCCGGGACAAGGAATTTATATCGCTATTTTATTCTATCAATATCACTTAGGTACTGTAATTGAAATCACAGATAACATCTGCCTATTCAAACCATTTATCATCACTTTGATCTTAGAGTGTCGATTCAATAATACGTTTGAATGATCAAAGACAAACCGTCCTACGTCCAAATCCATTTCCGAATACTGCCGAGAGCTTCCGAAACCACACGAGATTTGTCTAAAGAGCAATACCATTGGTCAGTCATGAAATACCACATTTAAGGTTTCACTTTGAACTGTATCGAGGCAACAACGCGTTGAGGTTAAAGGCCAGAATAGCCTGCGAAATTAAAATTTTACGTTGTGTGCAATTTGCTGTTTCTTCTTTACATCTAGTATAGGTAAATCAAAAGTCGCATATCGCGTCTGTATGCTTTCTTTTTTTGTGGGTGGTCATCAAATGACGTCTCCCGCTCTGCGTGGAACGGAAGGTCGTGTCAGACTTTTACTGACTAAAACCCACCCATGTTCCCTCAGTTGCCCATGTGCCAGAGCTACGGTATCTCTTTTGAACAAATCTCGCGACCCTGGCAGGGTGTCTGTATGCTTAGATCTTAAAAACTACGCAACAGATTTAAAAGCCATTCATCAACAGACAGAGTGATTCAAGAGGAAAGTTTATATGTATGTATAATACGCGGGTGAAGCCGCTGTCAAAAGCTAGTGTATAACAAAATATGATTTGCTACTGTAACACGTATACTTATTAAAAAAAATATTAAAATCATCAATACAAACCTCTTTGCTCATTGAAGGACTAGGTCATGAAATATTTTCGCGCGCTAAGCAGTTGAACTTCAAAAAAAGAATGCAAACCGTTTTACTTTTAATCTCGTTGCGTTAGTAGCAGATATCTCACCGGACCGTCTTACGTCACTTCGTAAGTCAATGAAACTTGCTCTAGTATTCTGCTTGCCTAGTACCTCTGTTTATGTGTTGGTTGTCATCATCTGCGGGGTCAAACTTAAATGTCAAGCGTTGTGCAAGGTGTGTGACGCACTAGACTAAGATTCCGACATTTATGACGTTTCACCTGTTAACTGACTACCATAGAGCTTGGCTGAGTTTTCTCTATGGTGGTGATCTTTATAGGAATTTGGTTTAATGTAGGATTCTTGTTGCCAGCCTTTTGGGCACGTTTCCTGTTGAGATCAATGCAGACGATTTTTTTTTATTATTATTTATTTTTAAATTATGTAAATATTGTACGATATCATAATAAAAATAGGTATGTACTTATGTATTCTTGTTCATTTATTGATGAAGTGTCTTGCAGGGGACTTTGTTGCGCTACTTCTTCTTCCCAGCTATACATAACGCTAGAAAGTGGAGAACGGCTAGTATTTTGGGGAGCGTCTTGTGTAGTTTTGACGGTTTGAATGTGCTGATTCTCTACCTAATTTGAATAAACAATTTTTGATATTAATTTTGAAAATTTGTCTTATTAGCCAGTATTGTTCCACTGCAGGGCAAATGCGTTCCTCTCTCATGCTGACATAATTCTGTGTTTTGCTGTTGCTGGCCAGTCCTTTCAGTAGGAGTCAAGCCGTCGAGGCACTTCGGAAGGAGTTCACGACTGCCATCAACTGGGGGCTAGTAATATTAAAGGGAATCCGGGTTGAATTGAGAGTCGGGAAAAGTGAGGTCATCCGCAGGCGCTGGATGTTTACTCTTCAGGGTTGAAAGAGTTTCTGGAGAGTAGGGCGCCACCACATCGCTACTGAACAGGAGCCTGGCCGCTCCCCTGATGTCACCATTATTAATTTTGGATTCTACATACGAACATATGCCTCTTCGTGAAGGTTTATTGAAAACTGGTAATTTTGGATCTAAAATAGGGGTCGAATTGTTGCAGTTATCTTTAATTTGGTTTGTTAATGTTTTTCTTCCTTTTGAATACTACTAAGGTGGCAAACAAATATACGGCCCGTCTGATGGTAAGCAGTCGAAAACAAAAGATAGTTAGATTCCATTGTTTAAACGATTTTAGTGGTTAAAATAGGAGCAAGCGGTATTCAACTTTATGTACATTATTTTTATTGCTTTATTTTAGTTCTTTATCTGCTCTATATACCTTGTTTATGTTTAATAGTGATTTTTAACGATAGTCAATAAGGTCGAAAATCACTTGCACCTATTTTTCAAACATTATTGATGTCTGATTACTTTTCAGTAGTCTTTAGCTTTGTCGACGTTCATTTCTTAAAATAAAATAGGTACTTAGAATGCCATTGGCGGGATGACTGTAAGCATATTTCTGGCTATTTGACTGAACCTATCTATTTGTATATGACATTTTAAACGTCTCGACCCTTTGAGCGATTATATTGTTTACAGCAATAAGAAAACTTGGTTTGAGTGATACTCAGGGTATTCAAATAAACAGACGCAACTAAAAATCAATAATATCGGTACACGGTAAATGTTGCACATATTCATGAGTTATATTCATCAGTTACCTGTTCATGAATATGCGCAACGTTTACTATGTCATGTATGGGACCAATATTAAAAGAAAATAAAAACAACTTTTTCATACATTTTGATTGTGTACCTTATGTATTGTTGAAAGGAAAAGCTGTTTTGTTGTATTCTGTAACCGAAATGTTAAAAGTTTGGTGATCCTAACTAACTCCGTTACTGAGAATCGATAAGCACTTACCTGGTCTTTATTACACAAAATAATTTTTGAAAGCTAGGTCAGCAGGCAATGTACATCATTTAATTCGAAATAAATATTAATTTTTAATTCTACAGGATAACAATACATAAGAACTCTCAGAGAGCGAATAAAATAGGCAAAAACCTACATATCTTATTCTTGCTTAATCGTCAGTTCGTTTGTGTTTTGTTCAGGTAGATGCCACCAAACGAAAAACTAGTAGTACAGCGGTCAAATCGTCAAAGTCATCGGGCAATGTGATAGCCTTAAGTTGAGCAGCTGTCTGGGTGACGGACGTCCGTGATTTTGGTTTCGGCGCGCTGTGTTGTGTTCCTTATACGGTTAAAATTAACTATACACAGTTATGGTAAGAATTTTTGGCTACCCCCAAAAAGACCCAAAACATTTATTTTCTTTTACCTTTTTTTTTTCTTAAAAAACCTTTTGGTGACCCAGTTTCAACATTAATTACACAATCAATGTTTTAGGTGCAACAACAACAAAGACCGTTTATTAAAAAAGAAAAAATATTGCCTTCATTAACACCTTTTGTTCACCTCCCCAAGTTTTCCATTCTAAAACTCCCACCATTAATTCTACAACTTAATAAAACCTCTTGTGATCGAGACAGCACCATTAATATTTCTTGAAGATAGCTAGTAGCTAATCAAGAAACGTCTGCCTATACAAAATTAAACCGATTCTCTGTCCTTTACTTACCTAATTGTGAATTCAGCGCGGACGACGCTTGACACGTATCCGATAGTCCCTTATAATTCGCACATTGTTCGCAGAACCCCCATCAAATAGACATTGTGCGAAAATTTACGCGTGGATTTTGTGCGATTTTCTTTAACTAGATCGATTGTTTAGACATTTTGTGTTCGGGACATGGACGCTTGAGAGGAATTAAATGGTGAAGTTGAATATTGGATGCTGGACGTGATGGATCGATTGATTTCTATTGGTACGAGTGATTGGAACGACTTTTATTGGTAGTTGGTAAAATATGTACAAACTACCACGTTTGTATATATTTTTTGAAATAAACCCTATTTAGAGTGGAAGGTCAATTTTGCAGCTAATTTCATAGAAAGTGAGCGTATAAGACGAATCTATAAGGCCAGGTTATTACGAGTGTATTTTCAGTGGCAACTTTTTTTTGGATTGTCACTTATTGGAGAATGGGCAGCAAAACGTTCTCTATGCATTTTATCACCATAGGGGCCGTTCAAGTATTACGTAAGCAGATTTATTACAATTATTTACTCCCCCATCCCCCTTGTCAGCAAAAGTAAGCAAAGCTCTTACCCCCTCCCCCATGCTTACGTAAACATTGGTATATGCATTTTTCTTTTAATGTTTAAATTCTGTTTTTTTTTATTAATTCATAGACAGCAGTTATAATTTCAAAAATAAGAAAATAGATTTAAGATAGAGGACTTTAACGCCCATAACGTTTATTTAAAATACATCAAATCGTCAATTGTACCGAAATGAAACAATATATTGACGGAAGAAATTTGGACAAGTGGATAGCGCGGTAATTCCGGTACTCGGTTCTAAGCCAGTACCTACCTAAACGTATAAATTTTTGTGGGAATCCCCGAAAATGCGTTTCGGTTACAAACATAGACAATGTGTAGGTTGCTATATGTGTAAAAAACTAAATGACTAGTGCTTACGTAATCACCATCTAGACCACCCCCATCCCCCATGTCATCAAAAATAAGCATAGCAAAGACCCCCCTGCCCCCGTATAGTGCTTACGTAATACTTGAACGGCCCCATACTGCGATCGCCAACCTGCCTGCCAAGTGTGGTGAATCAAAAAGACGTGTGGTCTATATCACTTCGTGTGAAGCCTTAGTGCATTCTTCTACAAAAAAAAAAAAAACAATGTGAAACCGCTAAGTGTAAATAGTTTTAAACCAAAAATACGTCTTATACCAAAATATTTAAAATTCGTTTTGCATCTATACCCTACAAATGTTTTTTTTTTTTAAATTATTTTTTTTTTTATTATAGTTATCATATCACAATATACCTAACTAATAATTGTCCAATGACTGAAATGCTAACTCTGCGACTAAATCAATTAGGGTTATTGTCATTGTTATGCCAATTTTGAAGTTCAATGAAACTGTTATTCTTGTAAACAAACAATGCAGTGGAGATGAATTGTTTACTTGGCTCTGTTAAACAAATGTTTTGATAAATTAGAGTATTATTGGAGACGAAATACTGTTTTTGTTGCCAGAGAACACTGCAATGGGGTTGTATTTTCTCGTTTAATCTGGGCTTGTGACTACACGGATCGATCGATTAGGTTAAGCTACGCTTGCCGCTAGGGTTGCCAGGTCTTAAAACCGAAAAGCCGGACAGACCAGTCAGTTTAGCCGGACATTTGGGTAAAAAAGTCTGACATCTTTAATTATTTAACCTTAAAACAAAATTAAACAAAACACTAACGAAATAACGATAAAATAAATAAGTAACATAAACGAATTAAAATTTTTGATTGGCTAGCGACACAAGGTGAGGCGGATGGAGCGGAAACCAAGGCAAAAATGATCAAATTTGAAAAGCCTAACAAAAAGCCGGACAGGCCGGACACCGTCTAATTTAGCCGGACACACAACCAAAAAGCCTGACTGTGTCCGGCTTTATCCGGACGCCTGGCAACCCTACTTGCCGCGGTTAGGTCATTTATGGATGATAATCTTTACATACCAAGACCCCTCCATGCTTCCGAAAGCACGTTAATTCGTTGGTCCCGGCTGTCATTTGTCAATCTTCGACAGTCGTTACGGGTTATCAGAAGCCCGAAAATCTGACAGCCAGTTTTAACAAAGGATATTGTTTTAACAAGGGGTATTAACCACCAACTGGGTTGTGTAGTTCAGATTGGCAGTTGTTCCATGTGAAGTACTGGTATACAGCTGCATCAGGTTAGACTGCAAGCCAACCCCAACATAGGAAAAGGCTACGAAAATCGGTGATAATTGGTCGTTTTTAATTTAGCCAATGTTCGTAGAGACGTGAAAATATCGTGGAGGAATTTACCGCGCACTTGATTTTCAGCTCTCGGTCTTGAGCCGAGCGTTGAGAATACAACAGCGCCAACCAGCGGGACAAGCAGTAGCACCACGTTGAAAATCCATCATCATCATCCTTCATCATAACAGCCGAAAGACGACTGCTGCAGGAACATAAGCCTCCCCTAAAAAGGGGAGGCTTAGACTTTACAACTATAGTAGGCACTTAGGAGTCCTGTTATGTATGACCACGCATAACTTTTTACAGAGTGGACCGATTTTGTAAATATTTTTTTATTGGAAAGGGTATATCCCGAAGGTGGTAAATTTGGAAAGAAAATTCCAACCCTAAGGGTAAGAAAACAGGGGATGATTGATTGTTCACTCATTGACTGTAATGTATAACTTCTTACAGAATAGTCCCATTTAGCAAGCATGTAGTAATTAGTAGATTATAGCCACAAAAAAATGATAAAATAAAAGCTTTGTAACAAAAAAATAAACCGCCCAAAAAACTGAAAAGCAAAAAATAATAAACCTTTCAGTCATTTTGAGTCGGCGCTTTGAGTGATCTTTGTTTATTGATTGTTTGGCGCCCACTCAATTTTTTTAATAATTTCCGGTTTTAAATTCAAAATTTAATTTTACTATACTATTGTGGAGTAGTATTACTTGTGGTTTCATCATCATAATATCAACCGTAAGACGTCCACTGCTGGCGATACGAGCATTTCCAATTAAAAAACTGTTACATTAACTTCGCACGTTCGTGCTAGGCCCACAGAGTTCGCACAACTACGTTGGCGATCGAACATCAAATTATTCGTAACCACAAACAATTACGTGCCAATTATGTTGCGGTTGCCTTTCAATATAATTTGGTTTTAATACTAAAATTTTACACCTTCGGTTAATGCCATTACGGTCTAATCTTATTAAATGGAAATATGTAGGTCCTGAGAGCAGCGGTGGCCCAGTGGTAACGACCGCGACTTACGAGTGGTGAGTTAGAAAGAAAGAAAAGAAAGAAAATACGTTTATTTGCGGCAAACATGACGCACAGTAAGACCCAAGCAGACGCTTTACTTTGCGTAAATGATTTCATCGCCACTGCTCTCAAAACGGTGAAGGAAAACATCGTGAGGAAACCGGCATGTCTTAGAAGCAAAAAATCGAAGACATGTGACATCTACCAACCCGCACTGGCCCGCGTGGTGGATTATGGCCCGCTCCCTCTCACCGAAAGGAGGCCTGTGTCCCAGGAATGGAAACGTTATAGGCTGCTGATGTATGTAAGGCCTGGTTTGCGCAGACGTAAAAGCATGGCGGCAGATTTTTCGCGCAGTTTCGATGCGGTGGGATGCACTTTATTGGATTCTCTATGCTCGGTTGAGAACACTGAGAGTCGATAATCCAGTGAGCAACAAATCTCGACGCGATATTTTTACGTCCCTTCGAACGTGGTGTAACACAACTGGTAGAAATAAGTTCAGTGGTAGTTATATACAGATTTCATTATACAGAAGGTCTTCACCAGGTATCTGCGCTTCAGATGTTCTGGTTGCGATCGGGACGCCAGTTATCCTGATAGACTCAACCATTTCAATATGATATCTCTGGAACAACGTAAACGCCTTTCCGATCAGGGTGCTTACTCTCGAATATAATTCCAATAGATCGACATTGGTCAAACGTCAATTGGTTGAATTAAACGTCAGGGATTGGCTAGACTCAATGAGTCCAGCCAATCACTGACGTTTGACTGACAATTCCAATGTCGATCTATTGGAACTAGTGATCGACCATTGGTCGAAATTCGACCGTACTTCATTTGAACAGAAATACATTATTTAATGAAAAAAACATTTAAGTATAATAAAACATATTTAAAAAAAATATGGTTATATTTGATATTCAGTAACACTATAGACAAATAATATTAAAAACAAATATTCTCGATATGATCATAGATTTTAAAAATGAAATAGGTTATGTATATCTATAAAATCAATTTATTACCTATGGTTATACTTGACATTCAGTAATAGTTAGGGAGCTGGCGAGCAAAATTTCGATATGATCAGCACACAAAGCAGACGTTATTAATAGTGATAATTATACCCTAAGAAACATCAAGGACCTCGGACTTCGTCTGCCACCATGGTGGTGCTGCGTTGTAAATTTACAGCGTTTCAACAATGTTTAAAAAAAAGGTGTGCTATATTATGCGCACTCGTCTGCCTCCGGGGCTGATGATCACAGTCATCCTGGAAACACAAGGAATCGAAAAGGCAGACATCCAGGGCTCTGATTTTTGTAGATTCATTTTTACATTTATTTTTATGATAAAAAAAAACTTCATATGAAGTGCACATTTGGCAGATTTGAATTCTTCGATTAAAAACAATGAGAAAACCACGGAAAAATAGTCTGCCAACATGTTGCCTCTGCATTGTCTATTGACAGTGCTCCAAAAATGTAAAAAAAGGTGTGCTATATTATGCGCACACGTCTACCTCTTGGACTGATATTTGAATTCCTTATGAAAACCAAGAAAATCGATGAGGCATACGTTCAGGCCTCTGATATTCCAAAGGCAGACCATTTGATTTTTTTTTTCAACCCGACGTTCACGCCATACCAAGCAGGTATAAAATATCCCCATAGTTCCTTTCGTGGTGTCTTACTTTTATTTGGGAGATAAGTGAGAACAGTATAACTCAATTCCGACCTTTTCCGTATTGTGAAACTAAATGTATAGAGCGTATATATATACAGCCTCCCCTTTTATTTTGCACGCTTTTCCTCTCAAAATCTACGTATTTTACACAAATAAAACGTGATTTAAAAAAGTTAAAGACTGTTCCTATCCAGATCCTAATCAAATTCAGATTACAATCAAGCATGCAATTCAAAATAAAAATACTTTCTAATTAAAGTTCCAAGCGCATTTCGTTTCTGGTTGGCATTGACAAAAAAAATGATTGCATAGATTTCAGCTCCAGAAGTTTAATTGTTACCGTGAGTTTAGAGGATAATATTAAACAAAATTATAAGAATAAAACTATAAATAATAACAATAATCCCATGCAATACCCGCTGTCCCTTGATTCCGTGAATTTCAAAGAGTTATACAGCTGAAAATCAGTGATCAAAGATTCTGCCACATATTTTTTCGAATCCACAGAGTCATAGTGAATCGAATGGGCGCAATGAGAATCGCGTGCAAATGACTTAGTAGAGCTTTTTTTTAACATATTTACAACTCCGTCCCACAATAATGCAGAGTCCTGAATGTCTGCCTCTTCGATTTTCTTCGTTTCCAAGATGATTGTGACCATGAACTCTAGAGGCATACATGTGCAAATGATTTAATACCCCGATTTTTTAAGCAACTTCAATCCGCTGTAACGCGAAAACGCAGTGACATAGGACCTTATTTGATTGGACCAAATCGATTTTAAACTGCAATCCACCTCGACGTGAAACGTGTGCAAAGAATATACCGAAATGCTCGCCAGCTCCCCAACTATAACACTATAGACACAAAATAAAGACAGATACTGTCGATTGGACCATAAACAAAAGAATATCTATGCATGGGTGTATTCAATACATGGTAATGAATAGTAGTGTGTGTAACGTGTTATTTATTGAAAATAATATATTTTTACGCATAATTTAAAAAAAATATTAGCATTCGTCACTTCTTCTCCGTATAAACTATAAGTGTGCGAAATTTCATACTCCTCCGTCCGCCCAATTTTCGTAAAAAGGGATCAAAAGTTTTCGCTTCACGTATTAATATATAGATTATATTCGAGAGTAAGCACCCAGATATCTCTTTACAAAATAATCCGTAATCGATCCGATGTTGCAGAGCATTAGCTCGATATTAATCGGAACTAAATATTACTGTACCTAGGCCTTCGATCAATAATAGCATGCTATTATTGATCGAAGACCTAGGCGCACTATAACTAGATCTGTACGCAGAATAGATATACTTGCTGTGTCCTCGTCAAGAACAAACCTTGGTCACAATGCCCCTATTAACCGATTTGTGGCTAATCTATATCTATATCCATCCATATATACATATATAAAATGCTAATGTTCGTACGTAAAGACAAGGTTTTCTCTATCTCTACCTAATCCAATCAACTTCCTGTTGGGGTGGTAAATAGCCCTTGGTCTTCGGGTGGAAGTAAGAGAGTCCACGAGGAAACGGCGGTGCTCCGCCCAGGTAGGGCACACTTTCACCGTATGCTCCACCGTGTCCTCTAGACGATCCTCACAATGAAAACACCCGGGTGTGTCCTCCCGCTTTATCCTGAACAGGAACCCAGCGAAGCAACCATGCCCGGTGAGAACCTGCGTCAGGCGGAAGGTGAGGACGCCGTGGCGCCTCTCTATCCACTCCTCAAAGAGGGGACTTACCGCCGCAATTGTGGCGTACCCAAATATGATACATTATTATGGTCTTAACACTTGTAACACGCACACACACGCGTGGCGTGCAAATATTAATTAATTACATTATTACAGGACAGAGATTATTGGCTTAGTATTAATTGACATTATTGCTCGCTTAATAATCAATTAAAATTACAATTTGAGGTACCAATGTCAGTAAATAATAATAATAAATTAGGACACTAATGATTTAGGATGTCAAAGTATAATTAGATGTCAGATTATCCAGGAAAAAAGAATGTAGGATTGTAATTAGGATGTCAAAGTATCATTAAAATAGTCATTTAAATTAAATTAACATCTATTAGCATATAAAGTACATATGTCTTTTAGTTTATTTTTTAATCTCACAAAGGCACAATCGTTCAATATTTTGTTTTACCTATACTTAGCGGACCATGTGACCTTCAAAATTCAAATATGAGCATGGGTATCGGGTCTTCAAGCCATTATGGGACACCACTCTATGTTACTCACGAGTCAAAACAATAACAACAAAAATAACAGCTTGATTTTACGTTTATGTAACTGGCTACAGTGCGAAGACAGATTTAATTTATCACAATAACCGAAATACGCATCAACTAGAAAACCAATAAGATTTCACACAGGTGGGGGCGCCACCGCAGGCCTAGGCAGTAATTAAAGCGCCGCCACATATACATAGGTATTAGTTAACCACGGGGACCGCGCCGCGTTCATTTACGAAATGTCTGGCGCTACAATGAATATCAGAAATGTTGTTATTACGTGTGCTCTTTGTACGAATTGTTATTATTTTCTGAAGGGTATTTGATTAGAGTCGTCATGGATATGCAATTCGACATCCACATGAACTTAATAAAATGCCGGCGGGCTATTTTTGCGCGCATAATTTTTTTTCGCTTACGTTACTTACGTTGGCTAAACGTCGTAGTAGAAATAGTAAAATGATCAAAATTGCCTTTTACAGTATGTTATTAAAATGAATTTCTTAGAAGATATCCGAGATTTAAAGTTATGAATCGCTCGCAGGTGGCAAACGGGTTACCGTCAACGCCGTGATATTCTATTGTTAGACGACCTCCGTCATAACAATAGAATGACCACGGGGTTGTACCGTGTGGTGCCGGACGTAAAGAACAACACCACCCCATTTCTTCCCGTGGGTGTCGTAAAAGGCGACTAAGGGACTTACTAGAAAATGGGCAGCAGCGTTCTCTATGCATTCTACCACCATACTGCGATTGCCAACTCGCCTGCCAAGCGTGGCGATTATGGCAAAGCCCCCCAAATTGGGGGAGGCCTGAGTCCAGCAGTGGACGTCTTATGGCTGAAATAATGATGACGACCTCCGTCACATTCACTGTAAACCCACGAGAAACCAGGGCGGGTCGCTAGTAAAGAATAAATTACAGTCATTTACTTCAGGACAAGAAACGTGTCCCTCCCTAAAACCCCTACAATCCATTGTTTTATTATATGGTAAATAAACAGGCATCTCACGTGGCAGAGAGCAGTGGTGGAACATTGGTATCGGCCCCGACTACAGAGTTGTAAGGCCGTAAGATCGAATCCAGGCAGGCACTTTGGATATTTAATTTCATTATCGTACACTGCAAAACGGTATAGGAAAACATTATAAGGAAACTGGCATGTCCCAGAACCAAACATTTAAAGACATGTGACATTTACCAATTCGCATTGGACCCGCGTATTGAATTATGGCCCGCTCCCTCTCACCGAGAGTAGGCCTGTGTCCCAGCAGTGGGAATATTATAGGCTGCTGATGTGATACAACATCACGTCTGTATGTCTGGATTAGGGATGTTATGGATATCAAATTTCGGATACGGATTGGTTACGGATGTAGGAATGATTATTATACCGGATACGGATACGGATAAGGATATGAAATTATTTCGGATTATCCGTTAGTTTCGGATAATTTCGGTTACGGATATTAAACTTTTAAGGAATTTCAAAAGTAAAAAATAAATAGCTAATAAAATGGTTTTATTTATATGTCACCATTTGGTAGGAATTACTATCAGTCTGGGAGTAATTATTACAGCAATTTAAAACAAAAATGATTATAAATATATATTGAGTGTTATCTCATCTAACTAAAATAAAAATGTAATAACAAATCCGATATTATCCGAAACTTTTATTTCGGATTCGGTTACGGTTACGGAATTTTTTTTTATATCGGATATCCGATAGTTTCGGTTACGGTTACGGAGCTCCCTAACATCCCTGGTCTGGATACAGTGGGCGCAAGAGCTACTGTTGAGCACGAGGTCCTAGGTTCGTTTCCCAGGTCGGGCAAAGCGTTATTGGGTTTTTCTTTTAGGAATTTGTCCGCAGCAGCCCGGAATCTGTATTTGTGCCCGATTGATGGCAATTGCTTGGGCCCACGTGTTGGATTATGGCCCACTTCTTCTGGAGTGGAGACGAAGCCTGCGTCCCAGCAGTGGGAAGATTATAGACTGATTATACTACTTATACCACATGGCCTGTTTCATTGACAAAGTTGACAATGTACCGCCACGGTGGTGCTAACAGTAGCCTAACGGTATTTACTACTAGCCTTGAGTCATGCATTTTATATGGGCTTTGCTTCCAAACTGTGAGAAAAATATGCGACTCAAACTTATCACAATAAGCTCTGCTCGTCTCGTAGGGGCATCATAGCTGCATTGTCAACCTTGTCAATAAAACTGTAGTCTTATGTACCTGGATATAAAGACGCTTACTGCTCCTCTTGACTCTGGAATACAGATATGCTGCTTGGCATTTTTTTTCTGGGTGGTAAATCATCAAATGACGTCCTCTAGGTGAAGCGAACGGGCGTGTCGGACTTTTACTGACTAAAACCCACCCGTGTTCCTTCAGTTGCCCATATGCCAGGGCCACGGTATCTCTTTCGAATGCTACTTGGCATGAGCTTGGCACTGGATGTGCTCTTTCACTTAAAGCACGCAGATTACATTCCGCCTCTTTAACGTACTCTTTTCTATCAACAGGATGCTTCGGGAAAATGCATGGCGACTCAGAAACACCTGGTGAAGGAGTCTCCCGAAATGCTGGCCATCTCAACATGGACGGGCCAGGTTCCTCGCCGACCAACCCTGCCGCCTGGAGCCAAGCTCTCTCAGCTGATGGCATTGGGCTCCCGTCGCAGTCCTGGATCTGTCGTCTGGATGCTTGCGAAGTCTGATGCAGAGATGAAGTAAGTACGATGAATAATGAACACAATTTTCTTAAAAAGAGGCTTTAAAATTAGCCTGATTATGCGTTTCTAGGGTTCTGTACCCGAAGGGAGCCAACGGGCCCTATTACTGAGATATCTGTCCGTCGTCCGTCCGTCCGGCCATCTATCCGTCCGTCATTCAGCGGATTGTGTCTCTTAAACCGTAATAGTTTTTAGTAGTTTAAATGTTCTCAGAATGTGTATTTCTACTGCCGCTCAAGCAATAAAAAATAAACAAATACCTATAATAAAGTTTAAAATTAAAGAGGTCTCCATGTTTTCGGCGTACTTAGCCTTGTACGGTATGGGACCCTTTATGTACGAGTCCGACTCGCACTAGCCCGGTTTTGTTTTTTTGTGAGTTACTTTGTAGTCAAAACTTAAGTTTTTGTTCTAATTGATTGAATTACGACGAGCAATCATTTGATTGAACAGCAGATTAAATTGGATAAAAATCAAACATGGCTTTAGCAATTTAAAACTAAAACTAAACGAAATTTGCACCTTTAATTAAATACTGGAGGCTCCTACAGAAAGGCACTCAGTACGCGATACCCCTTTTTTTTTCTTTTTTTTTTAAGGATGGGAAATCATCAAATGACTTCTCCCGCTCTGGGCGGAGCGGGAGGGCGTGTCAGACTTTTACTGACTAAAACCCACCCGTGTTCCATCAGTTGCCTATGTGCCAGGGTCACGGTATCTTTTTCGAACAATCACGCGACCCCGGCAGGCATCGGTCCTAGTAGACCCCTTCACAGCTGCTGACATCTGTTTGAGGCGCGCGTGGAACACTACGCGCCGTCGACCCGAGCTTGGTCCTTACCGGGCGGCGAGCTACCCATTGCTTGCCGCCCGCAAGCTCGCGCCTACGGTGACCGGGAGTCCGCAATTGACTCCCGACGCCCGGGGCGTCTCCTCCTGCGGCGGCTAGGGACGTGAGGGCGCAGAGACTGTCACTCCCTCACGACGCGATACCCCTGAAGATACATCAGTGAGCAGCCCATAAAAGCTGGGTTTCATAAAATGACTGCGACAATGAACGGTATAGGTAAACTATAATTAGAGGAATATGAACGAAAAATGAAATGAAATGAAATGAAAAATCGTTTATTCGTGTTGACCTCAATTTTACAAAACATATTTACCTCTACCAAACTGCAAAGCAGTTATATTGTCATAATCTAATCGAAATAATCAGTTTTACTTAAAATTGTCGGCAAACGACGCTAATGCCAATCCTCAAAACTGCGTTTCTTTGGTTGGCCCCTATTAGCCATCGAAATTCATACTAAAAATTTACTTCAAATTTTCCTCATTCCTCCGTATCACATGCCTCAACAATGATAACAGATTTCCACACTACTTTCCTTTTTATGGTGGGTGTTGAATCCTGGGTATTCAACACCCACCATCAAAATACGAAGGTGAAACGCAGTGTGGGCATTTAATTTAATTAATATTGTTCTGTATCAGGAACATTTATCAGACAGCTGTAAATTGCTCGCTACGCCCGGAGACGCGAAATCCTGTTGCTTTTGATATATTGGAATACGGCTGTCTACTGTTATGTTTTTTGAATTGTATGGAACAATTAGACAGAAAAATGAAAATATAGTTTAACAACTAAAAAACGCTTTCCTAGAAAACCCAACTAGAAATTAGAAATTAATGGAAAATGCGTGGGGTGCTTTTGGAGGTATTTTAATTGATATTAAGCACCCCACGCTTTTTTTTTATTATTTTCTAATTTTTAGTTTGGTTTTCTAGAAAGCGTTTTTCATGATAATTTTTAAACTATTATTTTTTTTCTAGTTTTTAGTCAGGGCAGCTACAAAAGAGATTTTTTTTTTTTTGCTTTTCTGGTGTTCCTGGCCATGATAATGGCACAAAATAAAATTATTGTTTTGTCATCGGTCCTTGATAAATGTGCAAAGTTTCAAATTAATCCGACGTTTTGAAGGGACTGAAAAGCAAGTTCAAAGACTCCGTTACATAGATATATGCTTGTCAAGCTAATAACACCGTGTTAAAAACCAAATCCCGTATCAATTACTCTCGTAAATAGTCTGAAACAAAGAGTTCGTAGCATGAAAATAACAACTGTTAAATTGAAAATATGCGATTATTGTGTCTCTCAACAACACACAGCTTTTAATCAATCAAGCTTTTACCCCAGAATAATTAAAGACTTTTGACTGTACCACGACTTTTTTAATTAAGTGCGAAGCTAATGAACATTTAATAAATATTTACCTTCACACATATCACAATAGAACCCACGTTACTTTCAATGGCCGACAGATCAAGTAGCTTTTGAAGAGATTCAACAGATAAAGCCTAGCCTAAATCCAGTACTAGAACACAGCATAGAGAGATGCAGAAGGTCAGTTCTGTGCAATGAACGAAAAGGCACTCACACATAGATACGTTGTACGTACATGGAGAGAACGCACTCGCATGCAATCGGCATTTCTTTGAGATCACCGAACGTACGAGCCTCCCATCCGGGCACAAGTTACCGTGGCCTATTTTGAAAACTTTACCATTCAGACGCAAGTAGGCCATCAGTGGCGAAGGCACCATATAACACGATTCCTACCGGCTTGCCTTCGGGGATTCGCATTGGTAACTTTATCACTATTAAAAATACAATAGTATGTAAAAAGTGGCTACTATTATCAATAAATATAGTTACACTACGGGTATTTAATTCACCATAACATTCAAACAACAAAAAGGTTATTTATACCTTTGTATTACAACAAAAGAGAAATGTTCTAAATTAACCCGGCGCCAAAACGTCATAATCGGGAACTAAAAATTCATACAACAGCGATCCCGTAATGATGTCACTTTAGGTCACGTGGCACCACTTGATATGTACGAGAGCAAGCCGCTGTACAACGGGTTATGACAGAGACAGGTATAGAAAAATGCGTCAGCGAGAACGAGATAGAGGAATATTGCATATTTTATTCGTTTTCATCTGTTCAATTTAATTGTATTTAATTCATTACATTCCTATATTAATTTTAGAATGATAGTAAGTATTCTTTATTGATGAGTCAGTAAGTTAAGGCCGACTTCGCTTCGGCTTCTCTTTTAGAAAAAATTACGCCTCGCCGCTGTAGGCCATAGCAAGGACAACCTCCGCAAATGGGGTTTCATGGACGGCTTAGACCTCTGGTGTGTATGTGACGTCTCTCCACAGACAATGGCTCACCTCCCATCATGCAACGTTTTCCCTGACACTTGCACACAGGAGGACCTAGAGGTTGCATTCAAATTTAAAATAAATTTGGCCAAACATAAATATATTTTTTCATTTTATTTTTGCCACCGACACGCTATAACAAATACATACATAAAAATATTTTCGTCTGATGAACTTTCCGATATAATATCTAAATCTATGGTTAAAAATCCATGATAGATATTACAAAGAACATTTGAAAAATACGACGTTCACAACAATAAAACAAGTACAAAACAGCTGTTACGCTTGAATTAACTATCCGTCATATTGTTTAACCCTCCCACTTTGGGTGGTTAATTATTTTAACTAATAGTTAATTAATAGACCAGAGGGCAACGATTAATAATATTGTTTAAAAAACAAATTCAGACAAAGTTTAATTTTTGAGTATTGATTGAGTTAATTAGGTACGTATCAAAAAACCAGCTCTTAGAAGACTAAACGCACGCGACCGTGTGTGCGTGCGCCCGTTTCTGTACGTTGCATGTAGCTGTCCTTCTGTTCTATTCTGTGTAGTAACCTTAGACCAACAGCCGACAAGATTAATGTGCGCGCCTTCCAATTAAATGGATCCCAGTGACCTTAGGCCTTACCCCTTACCCTAGAGCGAATGAACTCAGACTAAATAAGTTCTCACGACTCATTATGTCGACGCGACATGATTAAGTGCTATTTCTTTTTTAATTATTAAAGTTTGAAGTGCAATCGGTTTTCGTTTTGATTTTACTTGGTTTCTGCCCGATCGTTTGTTATAATACCTCCTTAATATAGGTCTAGTGGCTGAGTAATGACAGTCGCACGGGCCGAGCCATCAGGTTAAGCAACGCTTGCCGCGGTTGGTCCGAGAATGGGTGACCATCTATACATACCAAGACGCCTCCGTGTCTCGGAGAAACACATTAAACTGTTGACCTCGGCTGTTAATGTTAGACAGTCGTTGCGGGTCGTCAGAAGCCCGAAAGTCTGACACCAGTCTTACCAAGGGGTATCGTATTACTAGTTTAGTAATACGATATATATGTTTAGTATTATTAGTTTCTGGATTGTGGAGGGCAGAGTGATAGTCGCTCTATGTTAAAATATTATTTTTTAATGCCCGCTGAAAGTAATCTACGCTATGCGTCTAGAATCTTGCACTAAATTTATGATTTCAGTTTGTGCTACTTTGCCAGCTGATTTCATTGAAAATAAAAAACATTCAAACATAACTTTAGAATAGTCTAGATAATTGTAAAACACTGATGAACATCAAAATACATCCCCGCCACTTATTGCTAAGACATGACTGGTGATTGTACAAACGAGCCAACATTATTCTGAGCACCAATCGAGGATAATCCCCGTTGTTCCCGACAATTATACTCCATTACCGTGCCTTCGGGTCTTCGGGTCGGGTTCCGTCGGATTATTTACCTAGCTGTGGAAATACGGCAGTTTAGGGTTGAATTTCTAAGGTTTAGATCTTGAAATCCTCCTGATACGGGTCGGAGAAGCGAGCTGGTATCTTGGCTTATCAGCTTTCTTATTTGTAAATATGCTTAGGCAAGTATTTCATTGTAGCTCTAATATTTCTCATTTTGTGTTTGTAAAAATATTATTGAGCACTCTAATATAATAACAGCGGCTCTTTTTGTAAACCTCAAATAACATCTCATTTGACATCAATAACATCTCATTTGATCCTAAAAAATACTAAATAGTAAATGCGAACAAATGCGACTGTGGGCCCAAGTAGCACAGAACTGGTGCCTTGAGACTGTGAGGCGGGGTCGCGACAAACCATATAGGAGATAGCGGGACGATCTGGATAGATTCCGTGAAAACTGGAAGGAGGACGAATGGGCTTGCGAAAGATGGAAGGAGTGGAGCTCCTTTGCCCGGGAGTGGTACAGTGAAGGCTAGTTAGGCACCGCTCGCTTTGCTCGCTCGGCTCGCGCGCGTATGATCACCTTTCTAACTTAATCTATCCTATTGAACCAAATAGGTTAGGTTAAGTTAGAGCGGCCATAAAGAATTATTGCGACCAACTAAAAGAAAAGCCGAGAAACCTAAAAGAGGCTCGATTATTTAACAATTCTGCATGTTTAGAGAATTAGTGCGAATATTAAAAAGGATTAAAACGTTTGTCTTAGTTTAATGCAGTGCGAGTGAACTTAAGAGGCCTTTAACTTATAGTAAACAAAAACTTTTGAACAAAAAATTAAACCGCCTAAAAACTGAAAATCATAAAATAAGAAGCCTCAGTAATTTTGATTCGGAGAAAGAATTATCAAAATCGGTTCACTCTGTAAAAATTTATGCGTGGTCATAAATAAAAATAAAAACTACTACTTGAGAACCTCCTCCGTTTTTTTCGTCGGTTAAAAAAGACGTTATTGGACGATTGCTTACTTTGATAGTTACGTAGCAGTGAATTATATTTAACCTCGCCTATGCTACCTCTACAACCGAGCTAAATACTGGATCCATCCTTGGTAAGACTGGTTGTCAGACTTTCGGGCTTCTGACGACCCTAAACGACTGTCGAAAGATCTAGGAATGACAGCTGGAACCACCGGCTTAACGTGCTTTCCGAGGCACAGAGGTACCCATCTAAAGATGGTCACACATCCACCGACCAACCGAGGCAAGCGTAGTCTTTCATTAATTACCCACAAGCCCCTCATCATTACCCCTGATAACTCTGACAAAAAAAACTTTTTAACAAAAAATAAAACTGCCGAAAAAACTGAAAAGCAAAAAATAATGAACCTTTCAGTCATTTTTTATTTTATTTTATTTATTTTTAGTTTTTATTTTAAAAAAATTTGTGGCTATAATCTACTACATGCTTGCAAAATCGGACTATTCTGTAAGAAGTTATGCATTACAATCAATGAGAGAACAATCAATCATCCCCTGCTTTCCTACCCTAAGGGTTGGAATTTTCTTTCCAAATTTACATGGGACCACCTTCGGGATAAAAAAAGAATTATCAAAATCGGTCTACTCGGTAAAAAGTTATGCGTGGTCATTCATTAAAAAAAAATATACGCGTCGAATTGAGAACCTCCTCCGTTTTTTTTTCATCGGTTAAAAAATATCTACTATTTTTGTACCTATCACACCTCGAAAGGGTACGGAAAGCCTTCAAAGGAAACAAAGTACAATAAAAATACAAATTGAATTTGCTTTCTGAGCACTGAATTATTTATCAGTTGCTTGAATTGGATATAAAAGTTCCAAATACTTGGACCGTTCAGGTAGATAATCCCCGTTAAAGTTTTAAACGGAGTAACTCAGAGGTGTCTGATATTTCTGTTTGTTTTAGAAAACTTTGTTGTTAGTCGATGTTAATACGGACCTAAAAATATGGCGGCGGGATTATACACATTGTATTTTCGACTCTCGGTGTTGAACCGAGCATTCAGAATCGAACAGAATGCATCTCAGCTCGTTGGAAAAATTACACTTTTCGATTACCAAATCTTGTCGCTAAGACGATCTCTCGCGTTCGGCCCTGGTCCAAGTCCAGCGAGAGAGCATGGGAAGCCTTCACTTTCTCCTGCGAAACAGTAATGCTCGCGAAGGAGGAGTCAGACTGCCTCAGAGAGGCAATCTTTACGCCCTCACGGCGCTAGCCGCCGTAGGAGACGCTCTGAGCGTCGGGAGTCCATTGCAGCTACCGTTGGCGCAGACTTGTGGACGGCGAGCAATGGGTAGCTCGCCGGTTAGGCCCAGGCCCGCGTCGATAGTGCGTTGTGTTCCACACACGCCTCAAAGGGATAGGGTTTTTTTCGCGGGTAGGTGTAAAAAAAGATAGACGTGTCTCTGATTTCGAATATATATTTAAATTAAGAATACACAGTTATTTGCAAAAATATTTATCAATTTTAATTGTTTAACCTCTATTACACGGGTACTTACGTTTGTGCCACATTTATGTGACTCAAATAATAAAATTACACCACCTGCCAGCTCATCATCTGAATAGTCACTATACAATCACTTTGACACTAGTGGATCACTATGTCGCAACTTGCTGAGATATTGACTGCACAAAAAAGCCTGGAAGAGACCTTCACTCGTAAGATGGAAGCACTGGAAGCACAAATTCAGTGTGCTGGACCTGCCAAGGACACCGTGGCAAGGGTGGCGGAGGAGTTCCGGACCTTCAGAGAACTCATCTTCAGCATGCTTGGGTTGCTCCGGACTCAAATCAGTGAGTGCGCTAAGTTGGTTGATGGATTGGAGACAAGACATCGGCGTAAAGCACTGATTTTGCAAGGTGTTACGGAAGCAGATGGTGAAGATAGCGCTGCGGTCATCCTTGACATTATCAACAGTAAGCTGGCACTCAAGAGCTTCTCTGCATCCTCCATAAAGGTCTGTCACAGACTTGGCGCTGCCAATAAAGAGCATGACAGGCCCATACTGGTGAGGTTTTCTAGCTATGATGAAAAATCGGCAGTCTGGAAAGCTAAGACACGTTTGAAGGGAACATCAATCTCAGTTAAGGAGTTCTTGACAAGAGTCAGGCAATCTATCTTCGGGAAGGCGCGTCTGCACTTCGGAATGCGATCGTGTTGGACTCAGGACGGTGTTATTGTTTTAAAGGCCTTTGACGGAAGTAGGCATAAAGTAACATCAATGGATGAGCTCAATCTTCTGCTTGCGAAATATCCAAAGGTCCATGACCCAAAGGCCCAAGTTACTGGAGATGGCCTGAAAAACACAACGGGTCAATAGTGGTAATATGTTGTTTATTCCTACTAGAAATAAGAAATAATCGCATGCAATTGATAATTAATTGGAATTACTTACGGCTGTTATTTCTTAGTTCATGATCTGTTTCTGTCTTATTTTCAGTCCCTAGATTATTAGTTAACTTATTCCCTTGTTAATTTCAAATAAGTCTTGTTAATTTAGTTGAGATACTTTGGAGAATAATATTTTACCCTCAACAATTTTGTAATTTACAATCATTTTAATTCTAGTGTTTACGTCAAGTGTCAAATGTGAAAGTTAAAAGTCCACAGACGTTTTGCCTTGGTTTTGCCACAGACTATGTTTAAATGTCAACATGATCGCTTTAATTCGTATTCAAAATCGGATACGTTCACTTCGCGACGTTTTCATTAGATAATCGAGTTTTTAATTTATTAACTTTTCTGTTTGTTTAGATTGTTTATTTTGTGTTATTTGCTCTGTGTTTTTTTTTACCTTTTAATTTGTTAAACCAATGTTTAGATTTAGATGATGTTGTGAGCTGGCGGGTGGTGCAAAGATGCAAACGTCGCACCAGTCATTTGTTTAGTGTTTTTAGCATTTTTTTTTTAATTTATTTATTTTAGTTTTTTTATTTATTTATATTTATGACATCAGATAATGAAACATTTTACTCTGCCAAGGAATCTAGTACGTCTTCCAGCGATGAAAGTTTTACTTCTCTTCCAGACACCTTAGGTGTTCTGTTACGCCAAACTTTCAGCCAAAATTCTGGACGACTATTTAACGTGTGCCACCTAAACGCTCAGAGTATACCCAGTCACTACAACGAACTATATGACACATTTGCCGACAACAACGTTCACGCCATTCTGATTTCAGAGACTTGGCTTAAACCTGATCTGCTTTCAACCACTTACTCCCTTCCCGGTTTCGTTCTTCTTCGGAATGACCGTATCGGTAGGAGGGGGGGTGGTGTAGCCATCTACCTTCGCGATAATTTCTCTTTTAAAATCTTAGCTTCTTCTTCTCCCAACAATTCAGCCGAGTTTCTTTTCCTCGAGGTTTGCGTCAAAGGAGCAAAAACCGTCCTTGGTGTCGTTTATTGTCCCCCTTCTATTGATTACTTCACTGAATTCGAATCGGTAATTGAATCTTTGGGTTCGGAGTATGCACATCACATTGTTATGGGGGATTTTAATACCAACCTCCTTGCCCACAACTCCCCTCGGTCCCGTAAACTCCTGCATATAATCGAGTCAGCCAGTTTGCATGTTTTGCCTCTCGATCCCACTCATCATAATTTAGTTGGTGATGATACTTGGCTTGACCTGCTCCTTACCTCCAATCCTTCCTTAATTTCCTCACATGGGCAACGCGATGCTCCTGGATTTTCCCATCACGACCTTATTTTCCTATCCTACGTCCTTAAACCCCCTAAACCTAAACCAACGTTCCAGTACAGGCGTGCCTTTGCGCGTATGAATAGCGAGCGGCTTCGACAAGATGCGTCCAACATTGACTGGTCACCCCTGGAGGCAGCTGCTACAGTTGACGATAAAGTTAGTTGCTTCAACGATGTTGTGGTCAAGCTTTATGACGCCCATGCTCCTGTCAAGAAAGTCAAGTTGAAGCGTTCGCCTGCGCCTTGGATGAACAGGGGAGTTAAGATGGCAATGCGACGGAGGGACCGCGCGTTTCGAATGTTTAAAAAGGATCGCACGGAGGACAATTGGGCTTTCTTCAAGGCTGCTAGGAATCGGTGTAATCAGATGATACGCAACGCTAAACGCCGCCACATTCTAGACAATATCACTTCTTCTTCTCCTGCCGATATTTGGAAGTTTCTTGGAACTTTGGGTATCGGCAAATCGCGACATTCGGACCTTCCCCACACAATTGGTTTAGATGACCTAAATCGCCATTTCTCCACCGTTCCTATTCTGGATAATCAAACCAAATGTGAAACACTCGATTACCTTGCTGGTCTGACGCGTCCAAATATTAATCCCTTTATCTTCACCCCGGTCGACCCGGAAGAGATCAAAAAGATTATCCTTTCCATTAAATCCAAAGCCGTGGGCTGCGATGATATCAGCCGCCATATGATTGTAGCGGCTTTGGATGAACTCCTTCCTGCAATCTCCCATATCATAAACTTCTCCCTTTATACCAGTGTTTTCCCTTCCCTGTGGCGTATAGCCCTTGTCCGCCCCCTGCCTAAGATACCCAATCCCACTATTCCTAGTCATTTTCGCCCAATATCCATCCTTCCCTTTTTGTCTAAAGTGCTCGAGGCCGTTGTGCATAAACAATTCTCGCACTTTATTCACTGCAATTCCCTCATCAGTCCATTCCAGTCCGGTTTCAGACCCGGGCACAGTACCACTTCAGCTCTCCTTAAAGTGACTGACGATATTAGGCGGGGGATGGAAGACACTAAAGTCACAGTCTTAGTGTTAATAGACTTCTCCAATGCTTTTAATACCGTCAGTCACGAAGTCCTTTTATCCATTCTTTCCTATCTTATGGTCTCTCCGGAGGTATTGAAATGGGTTGCCTCTTATCTTCAGGGGCGTCAGCAGTCTGTTCGTGCTAGAGACTCCTCGTCGAGTTTGTGTGATCTTGCAGCTGGCGTCCCTCAAGGCGGTATTTTATCTCCTCTTTTGTTTTCTATTTTTATTAATCTCATTACCACTGAACTTCGGAATGCGTATCATCTTTATGCAGACGACTTGCAGCTTTACTGCCAGGCAAGTGTTGACAACATATCCGATGCAGTTGAGGAGCTAAACCGGGATTTAGAAGTGGTTAAAAGCTGGTCTGGTCGATTTGGGGTGGCGGTTAACCCTGCAAAGTGTCAATCGATCATTGTAGGGAGCCCCTACAGTATTAGGAAGTTGAATGGCTTAACGGTACCACCTGTAATGTTCGACAACTCCGTAATCCCGTTTAGCTCCGATGTTAAGGATCTTGGCCTGCATGTCGACACTTGTCTTGACTGGCGAAAGCAGGTCACGACTGTCAGTAGAAAAGTCACGGGAACGTTGCGGTCACTCTATCGGTTAAAAAACCTTCTTCCATCACACATAAAGGCATTGCTTGTACAGTCCCTAATCTTTCCCATAATTGACTATGGCGATGTGTGTTACTATGACCTGAATGCAGATCTCCTCAATAAACTTGACCGCCTTCTAAATAACTGCATTCGATTCGTTTTCAATCTTCGTAAGTATGATCATGTGTCCGCGCACCGGTTGCTTTTAAAATGGCTACCCATCCGCCAGCGCAGAGAGTTAAGGGCTCTGTCAGTGCTGTTTTCCATACTTGACAAACCCTCTTCTCCTTCTTACCTAACTTCCCAGTTTCAGTACTTGTGCTCTGCGCATAGTAAAAATCTCCGTTCCACTAACAATCGTCTTCTACGATGTCCTTCTCACCGCTCTGGTTTCATTAAATCTTCTTTCTTTGTCCAGGCGGTCTTTTTATGGAATGCGCTTCCTCTGAATATCAGGATGGCAACCAGTCGGTTATCGTTTAAAGTGAAAGTACGTGAGCATATTCGTAAGAAGTTGGCAGATTTATCACAGCGCTGATTTGCTGGATTCGTTTTCTCCTCCACCTATCGTTATTTCTCCAGACAATTTTTTATTTCCGTTATATATATATATATGTATGTATGTATATATTTATGTATTTGTATGTATTATTTTCCGAAATATCTATCCCTATGTTGCACCTGCCATGTTTTGTCTCTGCATCACCCTAAGGTTGACTGGTAGAAAATGCCTCAGGCATTAAGTCCGCCTTTGTACAGTATTTTTTACTTGTGCATAAAGTTTTAATAAATAAATAAATAAATAAATATCAGCAAATACTGAAAGGATCCGCTTAGACCGATGCCTGCCGGGGTCGCGCATTTGTTTGGAAAAGTTACCGTGGCGCCGGCATGCATAGGCAACTGAAGGAACACGAGTAGGTTTTAGTCAGTAATAACTCTCGCTCTCCCGCTCCGCCCAGAGCGGGAGAAGTCTTTTGAGGATTTGCCATCCAAAAAAAAGGCGTGATGTTATAACTCCCGTGTGAACGTAGCCTTAGAAGTATGTCGAGCTGAGTACCGACGAAGGTAGTTGATTGACCTTTGCTTACTCTTGGAAATAAGTTTGAGTGCTAAGTTAGAACTATTGTTTCAGACGATGTCGGAATTTTGTTTGTCGTTGAAACAGTATCGGTTTTCCGATTTGTTTTACTTTGGGTCGTCTTATTCCTAACTTTATAAAGTGCTGTTTGGGTAATGTGATGGAGTCGTTAGTGAAGAACTTTTCAGTATTAATTTAACCCGTAATTATTTCAATCGTGTTCGAAACACAACACTGCGCTCCAAAACAAAGATAACTGACGTGGCTCAAAAGACAGCCCAACTAAATGGGATTAGCCAGGACATGTTTGCCACGAACAAACTGTGAGCCCAAGTAGCGCAGAAATGCTGCCCTGAGACAGTGAGGCGGGGTCGCGGCAGACCACATAGGAGACAGCGGGACTAGAGGATACAATCCCGAGCATGTTTTTCAATCCCGGGATTACGGGATTTTTGTAGCGTAATCCCGGGATCCCGGGCCTATCCCGGGATTAGACTATGTGGTTTCTAATTGGGCTAAAAAGAAAAAACAACTTAAATAATTTAAATTAAAATCTTTTTGATGTCTTTGCACAACAAAAATCACAATATAATAAGAAAAGATAAAGACAAAACAAAAAAAAACCTATACTATTGCATGAAATCAAAAAGACAACAAAAAAAAAAAACGAAAATAGAATCGCAGTAAAATATCAAAGCATCCAATCTTTGACTTCCAAGCCTGCTTCGTAGTTTATTGCCAACATAAGCAGCAGCTGAAAACACTCGCTCAGGTTCTACGCTGGCTGGAGGAATAGACAATACGTGTAGATACTTATATGCTGTTTCTAAGTGATATCCACGAACTCGTCCATTTTTGAACAGGCTTATTTCACGTCTAATACTACAATATTTGCCAACCCCAATTCATTTTGTACTTGTACTTCAGGATCTGGGGATTTCATACTCTTGTTAATTTCCAGCTGTAACTTTTCCTTTAAGTCCCTTCTAAGTTCTACGACAAACATATGTATATTAGGACTATACCTGTTTAGTGTGTACTGTGTATATTAGGTACGTATCGTACGACGGCGTATCTAAGGGTTGTTTTTGTCATAAATGCTATTCATATAATCTAGGCAAGGTTATTGTCAAGGCACAACGGACTACGGGACACAAATTAGACTTGTTTTTGGCAATTCCGAAAATCCCGAGATTAGCCAAGTACAGTCCCGGGATTTTCGGGGCCAGAAAACGGTCGGGATCCCGGGATCTCGAGATTCGGGATCCCGGGATTGTATCCTCTAAGCGGGACGAGCTGGATAGTTTCCGTCAAAACTGGAAAAACCGGCCAAGTGCGAGTCGGACTTGCGCACCGAGGGTTCCGTACAAACCTGTAGGTATTCTCGGTTTATGCATAAGGTTTATGTTTATGAAATTAAATGTTTTTTTTTTAATTTTTTTATTTGAGTTGATTGAATGAAAGGTAAATTGCTGTTTACGATTTATGACGTATTAAAAAAAAAACTACTCACTAGATCTCGTTCAAACCAATTTGCGGTGGAAGTTTACATGGTTATGTACATCATATATTTTTTTTAGTTTTATCATTCTCTTATTTTAGAAGTTACGGAGGGGGGGGGGACACACATTTTACCACTTTGGATGTGTCTCTCGCGCAAACTATTCAGTTTAGAAAAAAATGATTGTAGAAACCTCAATACCATTTTTGAAAACCTATTCATAGACACTGCACACGTATGGGTTTGATGAAAAAATTTTTTTTGAGTTTTAGTTCTAAGTATAAACCCTATCAATTTATTGTTTTTTTTTCTATTTTAGTGTGAAAATCTTAATGCGGTTTATAGAATACATCTACTTACCAAGTTTCAACAGCACAGCTCTTATAGTTTCGGAGAAAAGTGGCTGTGACATACGGACGGACAGACAGACAGACAGACATGACGAATCTATAAGGGTTCCATTTTTTGCCATTTGGCAACGGAACCCTAAAACGCACGCGCCGGCTCGCGAAAGATAGAAGGAGTGGAAGGAGGTCTTTGCCCAGGAGTGAGACATTGGAGGCTACTGAAAATCTTCAAATAAACATACTTAATTTTGCACTATCATCATGTGCCTATCCTTTGCTCAACTATATTGGGGCGCTAAGCAGCGCCTTGAAACCCAGTGCGCTAAATCTTTTCATACAAGCGCGCTGATAACGATATATCTAATCGAATCTATAAATGAAAAGTTAATGCTGTTCGTTGATAAGTGCACGACTTAAGAACTGCTGGCTATTTTTTGTTTTCAACTGTTCATATTTAGTCCGAAGAGTTCATATTGCAAAAAAAGTTGAAAAAGTTTTCAGCAAAAAAAAAACTGAACGCCCTTCTTCTATGGGATTTTTGTATGTAGGTTTGTTCCAACACTTCACCACACCATTATTTTAAAGTAGCTTCTGCCCGCGACTTCGTCCACGTCAAATTTTTGCTCCCCTGACCCTTCCCGTCGTTTCGATTTGCCTGCTAGTTTTCGTCCATTTTTCGTTGCTCCTCGCTCCTTTTGAGTTATAGTGAGTCAACCTTAAAAGATAGACATATGCTCTCGCGGACTTTTCTTAGAACTTTTTAAAAGAAACAATTCCGTCATACATGATTTTTGCGTTACTTTAACCGTTTATGCAGCGCACGCAACGGAAACTCTCAATAGGAATAAATTTTCCCCGTTTTTGCAACATTTTTCATTACTGCTCCGCTCCTCTTAGTTGTAGCGCAATGTTACATAGCCTATAGCCTCTCTCGATAAATAGGCTACCCAACACAAAAAGATTTTTTCAATTCGGACCAGTAGTTCTTGAGATTAGCGCGTTCAATCAAACAAACAAACAAACTCTTTAGCTTTATAATATTAGTATAGATTAATTGAGATTGGTATAATTATGAAAACACACACACACATAAACTCACTCATGGGTGGTGGTGGTGGTGGTGGGTGATGGTTTTATATAATTATAGAAGTTATCTAAGTAAGGCTACATAATTAACAAATGCTTCCTCTCTCCTAACTCGCTTATTTTGCTGTGCCCGACAAGGTCCATATGATCTCATTATAAGTTTACCACCTAAGAACACATGTGGAATGCAATAAAAGTATTGAGTATTGAGTATTAACTACAGATACGTTTAAAAGAAAACCTGTAAAATAACTAATATTAACATCTGACTATAGGTACCTATGTAAACTAATATCCATACTCAGTTAAAAAATATCCTATTCATAAATAAAAAGACAATGAAAACGTAAACGAAAACTTTTGCAAAGGATATTAATTTTCAAGATAAGACGCTTTTCCGCCATCTTGATTTTATCGTTTATTTCCCGCGCTTCGGACACTGACGAATTACTGACGATGTTTACCTTTTAATAATATTATTTCGCCATTTTGTGCGGAACTTCAAGTGACAGGCCCCATTAATTAAGTACCTACGTAATTACCGAATAGAATAGAATATATTATGTTCTTTATTACTATGTACGGGTTGGAAGGGCTTTTGGCTACATAATATAAGCCAGACAGATCGATCGATTAGGTAAAGCTACGCTTACCGCGGTTGGTCCGTGGATAGGTGACCATCTCTACATACCAAGACCCCTTCATGCCTCGGAAAGCACGTTGAACCATTGGTCCCGGTTAGGGTTGCCACTCGTACTTTATAATAGAGTATTGTACGTTATTTCACATAATTGTACTCTATGCTTTATGAGAACAATAAAGTACACGAAAATTCTTTATTTTGCAAGATTTGATTTCTTTGGGATTTTGAAAATTTAGTCTTAAGTACTTACTTTTCCTTTAAACGAAATTTATGTGATACAAACTGCAAAAAGCACAAAAAAATATGTTTTTAAATTAATATAATAAGTAATAAAGACAAATAAATCGAACTTTATTTTTATACTATGTACTTTTTTCTTTTTTTTCTTACCTATAATAACCAATGTACTTTATTTATTATTTATTCGGGGATCTTTCACAGTCGTTACAGGTCGTCAGTACGGAACATAGTTCGGAAAAAACTAGACAGATTGATGCTCGTGCTCCTGCTGGTCAATAATACTTTCTGATCTGGGCACACATACGGCACTTTTTATGTTGAGTAAATGATAATTATGTCCCTAATCCAGAAGTCCACGCAGGTAAAGTCTGGGCAGAAGCTAGTTCTACTAAAATTGTAAATGTAAAAATCTGTATGTTTGTTTCTCAATCACACAAAAACGGCCGAACGGATTTGGATAAAATTTTGCTGCACAGATAATTTATAATCTAGATCAAAGATTACTATACTTTTCTGACTCTTAGACCACTTTCAAAATTTGACTGGTTTTGGTGTATCCCCGAAAAACCTGCAGCCTAATTGCGAAACGCACTATTTATCAGAATCTGAATGGGATTGAAGATTATTTCTAAATCATTGTGTCATTTGTTCGAATGAACTGTCGGCTCAGCAACGTAAATAACGCAATGAATGTTGTTTAACTATGAATATAAAACCAATTCCTACTGATAGCAAGTTACGCAACTACCCCTCTGCACCCTAATTGCGTAACACACTATTAGTCAGAATCTGAATCATTTTGAAGACTATTCCTAATACTTACATTCTTTTGTATGTATGTTCGTATAAATTGTCTGCTTAGCAACGTGAAAAACGCCATGAATGTTGTGGAACTATCAAAATGACAGCGATTCCTAGTTCCTACTAATAGTGTAAATGACGCAATTACCCTTCTGCTTGGAAAATTTGGGATTTTTTCTTTCTTTTTCTTACAATTTTTTTTTTTGGTGTAGTTTATTATCTCCCTGCATTGATGATTTTTTTTCACGCCAACGCAGACCCCCGTCGAATACCCGGTGGACCCCTAGTGGCCCCTGGTACAACCTGGTCCACTTTGGGAATCACTAATCTAGATTAACATATAGAATACTTTTTATCGCGTTAGTAAGTTCAGAGGGATAATTTTAGGTCTCCACGCGGGTGAAACCGCTGGCAAAAGCTAGTAACTAATAAATGTGGTTCACTGCCCTTAGTCAGTTGTCCTCACAGAGGGTCGAATTAACTGAAACAATCGTCAATTGTTTCATGCAACTGTTTTAACTTAGATTGGAATTAGAGTGACTTTCATTAAAGTTATAGTTACTAATTATGAAAGATAACTTCGGACTTATTTTGGGGTCCTTTTACTAAACTTGTTCATAGTGATTTTTGAAAACTTGAAAAGGTCAACTGTAAATCTTCACTCAAATGTTAACTGTAATAGCTATTTGACCAAAATAAATGTACTTTACTATCCTATGTAATTATCAAAACTGGGAACAGATTAAATCCATACTTCCATACTTACTTACTTACTAATATTATAAATGCAAAAGTAACTCTGTCTGTCTGTCGGTCTGTCTGTCTGTCTGTCTGTCTCGCTTTCCTGCTAAAACTACTGAACCGATTTAAATGAAATTTGGTACACAGATAGTTTAGAGCCTGAGAAAGGACATAGGCTACTTTTTATCCCGGTAGTATGTTCCCGCGGGATAATTTCCGACCTCCACGCGGGCGAAGCCGCTGGCAAAAGCTAGTAAATAATAATTATTCATTAGGACAACCAACACAACGTTATCTGATCCCAAGCTAGGCAGAGCCTGTACTATGGTAATCAGACAATTGACAAATATATTTCTAACCAACCAACTAGTGACCTTATTGGTGATGTTCTTTGGAAAGGTCAGGTGCGTAGTACTCGCAACCGGCGTGTGTGTATGACCAATTGTATGAACCTACACGAGGCGAAAGGAGTGTGTAGAGATCGTAGCAGGTGGCGTTCCGTGGTTTCTGCCTACCCCCATGGGAAAAAGGCGTGATAGTAGATGTATGTGTGTATGTGTATGTATATATTTCTAAATACATACATATTATAGATAGATTACTCAATTCTTTATTGCGTTCCATATGTTACATAGATGGTTAAAAATAAAATGGTACAAGATCTAATATGGACCCTGTCGGGCACGCAAAAATTAGGAGAGAGGAAGAGGTTTATAATTTGGTATATAATTATATTGTATACATATTATTATTATGTTCGTGTAGATAGGTTTAGCATATCAGTTGTTAATTATATATATTTGCACGAGATTGCATTATTATTATTAAATTCTTACAAGTTTTCACTTTTATTATGTACTCAATTAGATTAATTATTATAAGTATATATACCATATACATTTATTTTGATAAATTATGAGAATACACCCAGACATAGAACAAATGATTAAATAGAATATTCTGTATTAACATAGAAACCGTGTTACGGGTTATGTAAAAACCTGAGGATAATTAATTAAAGTTCGATCCTTGGTTTAAGGGGAAAATGCCAGGTTAGCCAAATTTTCTTACGTTTTTTTTGCAATATGCAGGTTAGTGCCTGACTGAATGCTGGGGCGTGTCGAGGGAACATGAAATTTTACGCAGACGACTTCGCGGTCAGAACCTAGTAAATAAATAAACTCCTTACTTTAGAGTAACGTCGTGGACGGTGGGCCTAACAAGATAAAGGGAGCTTTTGCAACCTAAACGTGAACGATGGCAGGATTCGATAGTGCCGCGCCGTTACCCCAATATCAATAAACCAAGGTTACTTGCTGAGCTTGTTAACACTGAGAAATCTACTCTTTCTTAGACCAAAACTTTAAGAAGCCTCTGAGCTTCTGTTGCTGAAAATGAGCCCCTTTCATAAATCGTAGTTAATTGCAGTCCTTTTACAGTTATTTGGACTCTTATTCTGCAGCACTGTCAAAATCAAAGTGAACTTTATTGTCGTTACCATAAGGTTGCTGACAGAGGTAAGTTGACTGTGCAAGTACTGCACGTAAAACAATTTGACAGAACATGGAACGTTAGGTTTTTTTTATTTAATCGTCTGACAATATATTCTATGTTGACGACCTGTCTAATGGCAGTAGGCCCTATAAGTTGGAACTTATACAACCTAGTGAAATATAGATTGTCGGATTTGAATGAAATTTCGCTCATAAGTAAACCATCAACTGATAAGGACAATAGATACATTTTTTTTATACCGATCCTGTGAGAACTGGACAAACAGGATTGACACTGATGGGGATGAAATCGCGGACCGCAGCTAGTCTTAAAATATATAAGGGAGCGTTCAAGTATTACGTAACGCAATTTTTGAAGATTTTAGGTCCTCCCTCCCCCCATGTAACGCACGTTTTTCTGCACCCCCCCTTCCCCTCCCTAAACGTTACGTAACATTTAAGTGACCATTAAAGTCACAATTATGTTGAACAAAGTATAATATTTGGAATTTGAAAGATTCTAATTCTCTAGCTTTTTTTATTAAAATAAAAAAAAATTTACGTAACGCGTTGTTTAAATACTCCCCCTCCCGCCCTTGTAACGCACCGTAACGTTTTGCAAGACGGGGGGTCTTGCAAAACGTTACGGTTCCCCAAATTGCGTTACGTATTACTTGAATGCTCCCTAACTTCTCTACATGTCTGTATGTCCTATTTGGATGATATTTTTTTTTCGATAGTAACTTAGGAGAGTAGAGAATATTCTAGTATATTCACAATTGACGCCGGTTGGTGGCGCTGCGATTGAGTTCTAGGAAACAGAAGAACGTTTGTATCATCATCACCATTTCAGCCGAAAGACGTCCAACGCTGGACATAGGCCTCCCCCAGAACGTTTGTATGTATGCTCAGCTAGTATTGCATTATAAAGAGGTAGAATTTGTGTGTTTGTATGTAATAGGTAACCTTTTTAGGGTTCCGTAGCCAAATAGCAAAAAACGGAACCCTTATAGTTAATTAATCCGCTGTTACTAAATGTAATTTATTTTTTGTAAACAGGAGCCAAGGGTTTAAGCTGAAAACCAGCGCTTAGAAACCTGCAAGGGGGACCTAAGCATAATGCTGAAGTTTAAACCTTTTGCTTCCAGTATTATAGTTTTGTGTATGTGTGTACCTACTACTAGCTGTAATACTGGAGACAATCAAATTTTATTCTATTCTATTCTTCTATTCTATAGATTCGTCATGTCTGTCTGTCTGTCCGTCCGTACGTCACAGTCACTTTTTTCCGAAACTATAAGAACTATGCTATTGAAACTTGGTAAGTAGATGTATTCTGTGAAACGCATTAAGACTTTTACACTAAAATAGAAAAAAACAATAAATTTTGGGGTTCCCTATACATAGAAATGAAACTCAAAAACTTTTTTTTCATCAAACCCATACGTGTGGGTTATCTATGAATAGGTCTTCAAAAATGGTAATGAGGTTTCTAATATCATTTTTTTCTAAACTGAATAGTTTGTGCGAGAGACACTTCCAAAGTGGTAAAATGTGTCCCCCCCCCCCTGTAACTTCTAAAATAAGAGAATGATAAAACTAAAAAAAAAAATATGATGTACATTATCATGTAAACTTCCATCAAAAATTGGTTCGAACGAGATCTAGTAAGTAGTTTTTTTTATACGTCATAAATCGTAAACCGCAATTTAACTTTCATTCAATCAACTCAAATACAAAAATTAAAAAAAAATATTTCATAAACATAAACCTTATGCATAAACCGTGAATACATACAGGTTTGTACAAAACCCTCGGTGCGCGAGTCAAACTCGCACTTAGCCGGTTTTTTTCTATGTAAGAGGGAACTAACGCTAGTGTTTCAAATGTATGTAATTACTAACAAAGTTGGATCTGTTTAATACATTCTTTGAATTGATTTGAAACTACTGAACCGATTCCGTAAATTCTTCCTCTAATGAGAAGCTAAAGTATCGCCAAGTGTTATAGCATATATTTTTAGTTAAAACAACATATTTTACGTAGACGAATCCGCAGGCAGAAGCTAGTGTTACTTATATAAATAAGAAAACATTATTCAGATCACAACTAACAAGTCAGATATTTATTACCCAAGGAGATTGTATTCAGAAGAAAGTTTCCTAGTTTCGCCAGCCTTGGAGAGTTAGTTTCTTCTTCTAAGAAACTTTGGTACACTGTTAAATACTTACTAAACATTGTACTATTAACACGCTCTAATTCACTCAGATACAATCCGAGGTTTCTGTCTGTTTTGAACACTACAATGTAAAATTAACTTCACTTTGTAACGTTTTGGTGATAGTGGGCCTAAATAAAACGTTATTTATTGATTTAACCATTTATGTAGGTACGTAACACACATTAACTATTAATATTTATTTCTGTATAAATAGGTTCTTTCAAACATTTTTACACGTCATTCATATTTTTAAAACTAGTTTGTTATTCCTTTTTGACTACTCTAAGAAAAAATGCCGAAACAAACTTAGAGTTCACAGTCCCTTTTTGTCCCTGTTCCACAAAAATTTACCGGACAGGTCCCCTCAATCTGTGTGCCAAAAAACATTTTAGACACCAATCTATTTGGTCTTCAAATTCTTCAATGATTATCTGACTAAGATAATGTCTGGACTTTAAAAGGGACTGTGAACATGTTTCAGCATTTTTATTGAGTTGTCCGTTAAATTTTTGTCAATGCAAAAATACTAATAATTTCGAAAAAAAAAATATAAGTATATGTATAGTTATAATTATTTTATATTATCAAATAAGTCTACCTAAAAGCTATAAAAATGGATGATCGTTTGCAGGCAAAAGTGACTTATCTGATAACTTTCAAATTGCAATGATAATCTGTCGATTGATTGATTCATGTGTGTTCAACAACAAAGGCTTGTATGTGTTGAAGCAACCAAGGCTTGATGCTTTCTTTAAAAATATATCGTCTTTTATCTCGTATATTATCCATCATAAAGGGCTTCATACAAAATGAAAAGAAACTGCCTTGACGTATCTCTTCATTATGTTCTCCTTTCAACTCTACGCAGTACAGTCAAGGCCAGTAGTATTGGTAGGCAGGGTGTAAAAAAGGGTGTACGGTAATTAATGAATAACCTTGACTTGGGTCGTGGAACTAATAGTAATTTGAAAAAAATACAAATTAAAATAAAAACATTTTCCAAAAAAAAGGTACCGACTTCAGAAAAAATAAACACTCAAACATACACAACACAGAAACATACATAGTGAAAAATAACTTTGATTTCGGAATTCGGTGTCTTTGGATATATATTTTAGTTTTATATCACCTATTTCCAAAATTAAAGTTATTTTTACTTTATAGTGATTTTTCAGAAGTCCGTTGTTGTTTTTGTGGAATTTGGTTAAACAACAAAGTTTACAATATTGGAGTATTTATATACATGAAATGTACCTGATCATTGGGATTTAATTAAAAATCATGTCTTCGAAATTTTGCTTCGAGGACATGCCGGTTTTCTCATGATTCTTTCCTTTAATTTACATAAAACAATGACTTGCAACTCGTGATGATTCCATTTGGTCAACACTGCTCTCGTAAATCCATACTAATCTAATAAATGGGAAAGTGTGTGTGTCTGTTTGTCCGTCTTTCACGGCAAAACGGAGCGACGAATTGACGTGATTTTTTAAGTGAAGATAGTTGAAGGGATGGACATTGACATAGGCTACTTTTTGTCTCTTTCTAACCCCCCACTTCCCTAAAATGGGGGGTGGAACGCGCTAATCTCAGGAACTACTGGTTCGAATTGAAAAATTATTTTTGAGTCGGGTTGCCTATTTATTGAGTAAGGGTATAGGCTATATAACATCACGCTACGATCAAAAGGAACGGAGCAGCAACAAAAAAATTGACGAAAACTGGTAAACTTGTATGCAACGGGAAGGGTCAGGGGATATTTGACGCGGACGAAGTCGCGAGCAGAAACTAGTAGTTTATATACCTAAGTATGTGTGCCAAGATTATATATGCACAACACCTTATTTCTATCAATACTTAACGAGACAGTGGTTGTTTAATCTCACCAAGTGGGTAAATATTTTGTCCTAGACTGTACAATACAAGCAGTTACCCGTGCCTTCGCTTTGTTTACATGAAATTTGAAATCCCTGTTTCAACCCTTTACGGTCTAAATTTCAATAAACCCTTCCTAACGAACACCAAGAAGATACGATATGGATACATACCTTTCATGTTTGCCTTTAAAGTTTCAGCAGCAGCATCAAATGTGGTATCAATTAATTATTTCATGTAATCGAACCTCTAATTCCTGAACATATTATACTCCTATCGACTAAAACCTCACTGGTCCTTCTTGTACCACGTGTCGGGGTCAATCGACATAAACCTCACTGTTCCTTCTAGTATCATGTATCAGCTTAGTTACTGCAACCAATTCGGCTCGCGCATGGTTGGTCACAGTTATTCAGTCACAGCCTTATTCATTTGCCATTCCACTGTAACTAAGCTAGGGTCCGCCCTAGCTTAGTTACAGTGACCAACTGTGAAAAAGGTCAGAAAATTTAAAAGAGGCTAAATTATCAAAATAAGGGTGCCACATCCTGTTAGGGTCGGGAGATTTGTTCGAAAGAGATACCGTGACCCTGGCATATGGGCAACTGAAGGAACACGGGTGGGTTTTAGTCAGTAAAAGTCTGACACGCCCTCCCGCTCCGCCCAAGAGCGGGAGACGTCATTTGATGATTTCCCAGCCACAAAAAAAGGGTGCCACATTTAGGCACAATAAGTATTAGGGATGCAAAAATTTTGAGAAAATGTCCATCATTAGAAGGTCAATAAGTTTTTAGAGGATCAATTACATGTCACTTCTACAGAGTGATTTCATGTAAATACCGACAGTGTTTACATAAAATCGCTGTTATAGTCAATAAAACCGAGGAATGAGCTCCTTGCAATTTCCTGTTAACACGGATTGCGATTTCCTGCGACAAATATCTACCTTGATTTATTCATAGCACATTACTTCACTCACGTCTGCCTCAACATATTGTTTGTTTTTTGGTGCTTTTAATTTGGTATTACGCACATACACTTTCCTAAGTGTTTATTATTCTAACGAATGATACAGCTGAGGTCCTTTTAGCATTTTATCATTGTTTTCTGTTTTATGATAGTTTTTAAGGTTTTTTTCAAAGTTCTGTTTTCCGAATGTGGGATGTTGAGGCGCACATAAAACGTAACTTTGCTAACACAAGCAAAAACATGACAAATAGAAGACGAATTTCCTAAATAAAATAAAACTGAAGTGTCTGTTTGTACAGACGCCAACACATCAAGCTACTACAATCTGTCAGATTTCTTTGATAGATTTTCGACTTTATTTCTAGAGCATTAGGTTCAAGGTTCATTGGGAAAAATTGACATTTTCGGGTAGCTTGACCTGGTGGCGTCTGTACACTATTTATCCAGGAGGTCTACAACTTGTTTTTTTCTTCAAAATACTGACACACACTTTTCACTTATTTCGTGTACTCATAAATGATAAATGATTTTATTTCTGTGACTAGGTTTGTACAAACACACGTCAATCATATTTTTAAAACTACAAGATCGGCGTTTCCGACTACTCTGAGAAGAAAGGCAAAAACAAACTCAGGTTACAAGCACATTCTCCCTTTTTTTTTTTTTGTTGCCCCAAAAACAATCACCAACCTTAGAGGCTTTTCAAACTGCGTAGAAGCGTTCAAAATTGGCAACATTATTCACCGGAACATCCCGACGGAACCCGATCTTATCTCATTATTTATAATAATTGGGTGAAAGGGGATAAAAGGGGGGGAACGACGTATCCGTGTGCCATAAGCGTGGAGGCGAAAAACGCGGCAATTCATCACGGCCAGGTCTTAGATGTGACGTTTGATGTAGTGTGGGGACTGGGTTGGGTCTGATATTTTTATTATGGTAGAAAGTTTGATGAAGGTCATGTAGGACAACATTAAATAACACGTCAGATAGATCCATGAGTGAAATATAATAAAAATGGGGAGCAAATCTGCCCAGACAGACAATGTTCATACAACGAAATACACCATACATTAACAAAAGGTCTCATTGTAAGCTATAATTTAGCTTCTTATTTTCATTTTGTCCCTTATTTTTCTTTCTTTGAATCCTGTAGGAGTCACATATTTATAATATAGTCATGTATCGAGAGTAGTAGGGGCCCAATGGTATCGGCCACGACTTACGAATTGGAACCCAAGCAGGCAAAAAACTAAAAAAAGAAACGGGCACTTTACTTTGTGTGTTTAATTTATTTTCCCTGCACTCAAAACGGTCGTGAAGAAACCAGCCTATCCTAGAACCAAACATTCGAACCACATGGTAGATAATTACCTTCCCTCTCACAAACAGGAGTTATGTGTCGTACCAGTGGGAACATTATAGGCTAAATATGAAGTGTGATGAAGTACCGTATCGTATACGAAATGTATTCTTAACTCCTAAGGAATATGTTAAAAATGTAACCCTGAAGGTATTAATTAATCTCTGCTTACTTATGTTTTCGACATCCATCCATGTGGATGCTATAATGAAAAAATAAAGCTGCAAAAATGACATTTTAATTTAAAAAACTCTTACCAAAATCGAAACCTCTAAAAAAAAAACGTATTGATGATTTAATAAGAAGTTGTTGATAATATTTTGACCAAAGGATAGTTGTGTCGAAACGGCTGAACCGCTTTTGATTAAAAATGTCTTAGAACCACTGCAAGAAAACCTCATTTAAATGAATAAATGAAAAAAAACGCACCTTAGTTGTTTCATCCATTTCAGAGCTACGGCGCATCTTATAACACCCCTCTTTTTTGCGACGAAGGTTAAAAAATATCCTTATATGCTTTTACGTCCATAAAAGAACGCTTCATTTGCCATTGCTAACGAAGTGCTCTTTGCTGCCTTTGCTAACTAATTTACTCTCAGGGTGTCAGTTCTTCTAGCTCAATGGAGCAAACCAATCTAACTATCAAGGGCTTTAAAGGCCACGTTTGTATGAACGTAAAAATATCGCATCGGCATTTTATCGCGTAATGGCTTTTCATCTCTCACAAGGAGACGGCAAGAGTGTGGGGTCGTTAAATCAAACGGATGTTCCGCGTGTAGTTAGTACTCAGTGAGTGTATTCATATACTCAAACCCTAGAGCGCACTACTTCGTCATTGTCGAGAAAAAATCCTGAAGTTTGAAGAAAAAAACTTTTTTCAATTAACATTTAATAACTCGTTATAAACAATTCCTTTCAATCATTCATCATTAGCAGTGCACAAATCATGGATGATATTCATCACAAAAACAAGAAAAACACAAATTTTGTCGACAACTTGCACAACAAATAACAATTTTTTTCAAACTTCAGGATTTTTTTTTCTCAGCATGATTCAGTGCGCAACTAAATTCCGTCGCGATATTTGTACGTACGTGTGAACGTAGATTAATAGGACTGTATAAAACATGAGTAAGACTCATCATGTTGCTACACTATGGGAGATATTTATATTTTCGTAGACATGAGCTAGCATAATGCTGTACAAATTTTCGAGTTGCATTTATTTTCGTATTCTGGTCGTCCTTCCACGCTAATAAACTCTACAGACAGCTGTGTCAGTGATTGCTATTTTAGTGTCCCGCAAACTTGTCAATGTATAGAAGGAACTAGGATTATTATTTTGTTTTGGAACTAAGTAGACAGTAACACTAGTTTCATAAAATTGCTGTAAGTACTTAATTCTATGGATTTTGAAGTCAAAATTAAAAGTTTTTTTTTATGTATTCATCGCTATACCTATGGCCAACCCGCTAGCCAAGCGTGGCGATTATGGAAAACCCCCCAAACTGGGGTTTGCATATTACCAGCAGTGGACGTTTTACGGCTGAAATGATGATGAATGATAATGTACTCATTATTTATTAAGGCTCCCCTATTAACGAATAGGCGCGAATCGACTATAGTAGAAACTCTATGAATGTACAGACGCCGACACATCAAGCTACTACAATTTGTCAGATTTCTTTGATAGATTTTCGACTTTATTTCTAGAGCATTAGGTTCAAGGTTCATTGGGAAAAATTGACAGTTTCGGGTAGCTTGACCTGGTGGCGTCTGTACTACGACTTAGAAACAATTCCGGGGAGTTTGTTACCCCACTTCGTATTCATCGTCAGGCACTAGGAAGTGGTGAAGGGTGATCGTTTTAGAAACGTGTGTTATGGAATTTAGACGTTCAAAAAGTGCTGACTTTCAGTCTAATTTGAATAAATGACTTGATTTTGAAGAGTGGCTAATTTCCGAGGATACCGCACGATCTCGTGCAAGGCGGCGAGCCTCCTTGCCGGAGTGCCGCCATGGTATCTGGAGGCAAAGGTCCTCGCGCACATGTGGGAGTGGCGCGAGGAGGCGAAACGCCGGGGCGAAACTCCGCTGCCGCGACAAATCGCGGCACGGCGGACAGAGCTCCGGCAGGATCTCATGGCGACATGGCAGGTACGATTGTCGCAACCCAGCGCTGGGCACGCCACAATTGCGGTGGTAAGTCCCCTCTTTGAGGAGTGGACAGAGAGGCGCCACGGCGTCCTCACCTTCCGCCTGACGCAGGTTCTCATCGGGCATGGGTGCTTCGGTGGGTTCCTGTTCAGGATAAAGCGGGAGCTGCCCGGGTGTTTCCATTGCGAGGATCGTCTGGAGGACACGGTGGAGCATACGGTGGAGGTGTGCCCTGCCTGGGCGGAGCACCGCCATGTCCTCGTGGAGGCGATCGGCGGCGGCGACCTCTCGCGTCCGGCCCTGGTGCGAGCCATGGTACGGAGCGAGAGGGCATGGGAAGCCGTCACCTCCTTCTGCGAAGCAGTAATGCTCGCAAAGGAGGAGGCGGGGTGCGTGAGGGAGTGGCAGTCTCTGCGCCCTCACGTCCCTAGCCGCCGCAGGAGGAGACGCCCCGGGCGTCGGGAGTCGATTGCGGACTCCCGGCCACCGTAGGCGCGAGCTTGCGGGTGGCGAGCAATGGGTAGCTCGCCGCCCGGTAAGGACCAGGCTCGGGTCGACGGGGCGCAGTGTTCCACGCGCGCCTCAAAGAGATGTCAGCAGTGCTGAAGGGGTCTGCTAGGACCGATGCCTGCCGGGGTCGCGTGATTGAAATTAAAATTTCAATTGAAAAAAAAAATTGGTTGCCTGTAAAGTCGGTATACGGGCGAAAGTTTTACGTGACAACGACTTTGAAGGGACGCGTGCCTTTCACTTTTTATGTCTGTCTCTCTCGCTCTTAGGCGGGCTAACCATGCCCGAGTGGAAGGGACGCGTGCCTCTCACTCGCTCTCATTGTGAGCGCATAACGTGAGCGGAGCGTAACGCAGTTTCTTGAAGTGTCACCCGGCAAACCAATTTATAAGACGTTGTCACGTCAAAAAAGATTCGAAAGAGATACCGTGACCCTGGCACATGGGCAACTGATGGAACACGGATGGGTTTTAGTCAGTAAAACTCTGACACACCCTCCCGCTCCGCCCAGAGCGGGAGAAGTCATTTGATGATTTCCCAACCAAAAAAAAAAAGAAAAAAAAAAGTGTGGCTAATTCAAAACATTGGTCCACCAATCAGGTTAAAGTACGATTGCCGCGGTTAATAGGGTAGACTGGGTACGGTTGTGCCAGGTTACGGTTGTGACAGTCGTAATATTAGCGAAACTGTAAGGAATACCGGGGAGGGTGCAAGGGGAGAGAGGAGCAGTATGCCCGTCTGAATGTGTGTCACAATATTGCGTCAGCCATTGCGCGAAATTAACGCTAGCAGAGGCCTATATTACTTTTTACCAGTCAAAAGCAAGTATTTTTATTCGATATAATTTAATAACTGTTGTTATATGTGTACAGATATAGTTATGAGTGTTTATCTACGTGAAAAGTGAAACATTAGTAGTTATATAGCTGTAATTACTTTGTACATATGTTATGTTGTATTGTCATGGCAATTGTTTTTTTCGCAGAGGAGTGCATTGGGTACGGTTGTGACATATTTTCAGGGTACGGTTGTGTCAAAGGTAAAAAAAATATTTTTGGTTTTAGATACCCCGGAAACGTTTGAGAAAGATCGAAAGAGGGCAGTGTGATATAATACAATATGAAAATGCTTATAAAGAAGTGAACAACAGAATTTCTTTACGGAGAACTGCGGAAATGCATGAAGTTAATCGCATGTCTTTGTTGTCATACATTCGTAAACGCGATTTTTTAAGTTTTTACAACTAAGAACGAACTTTGGATGCCTTCTGTTTTTTGATTTTGCATGTTGATAGCAAACAAACATAACAAACAAATGTTTAGTTTTTGTTGGAGAAGAGTTTTTGAGTTAATATTTACTTCGTATTTTAACACAGTTACCGCAATATATTAGATATGTTTAGTTAACTTTTTTGACTGATTGTCATATGAACACTGTTATACTAGATCTGTTTTGTAGTTATACCTGTGATTTTAAACCGTTTTTGTGTATTTTTGGACCTGTCACTACCGACCCCAAGCACTGTCACAACCGCCCCTGGGGTGTGGTCGGTTGTGACAATTTTCCTTTTTTTTCTGATTTACTCGTGTCAGTTAACCACTGTACTTAGGTGCATTTTTTAATATTTTTACGTAGATAAATGTATACTTTACGATAAAAAACATCTTTCTTCCAGTTAAGTGGCATACTAACGAAATTATTGGCGATCCATTGAAAATTGTCACAACCGTACCCAGTCTACCCTACGCGGATTTATTCTCGATTGTCATTCTTCTATCTTTGGCAGTCGTTACGGGTCGTCAGACGCCCGAAAGTCTGACAACTAGTCTACCAAGGGGTTTCATGTTAGTCAGTAACTGGGATGTGGTGGTTAGACAGGCAGTCGCTCAATGTAAAATACTGGTTTTAAGCTGCATCCGGTTAGACTGAAAGGGACTTAGAGAAAATAGGTAACGCCAGCCTACAAAGCGTGGTTATCATCAGGCGGGGCGCGTGAGGGAGTGGCAGTCTCTGCGCCCTCACGTCCCTAGCCGCCGCAGGAGGAGACGCCCCGGGCGTCGGGAGTCCATAGCGGACTCCCGGTCACCCGTAGGCGCGAGCTTGCGGGTGGCGAGCAATGGGTAGCTCGCCGCCCGGTAAGGACCAAGCTTGGGCCGACGGCGCGTAGTGTTCCACGCGCGCCTCAAAGAGATGTCAGCAGCGCTGAAGGGGTCTTCTAGGACCGATGCCTGCCGGGGTCGCGTGATTGATCGAAAGAGATACCGTGACCCTGGCACATGGGCAACTGAAGGAACACGGGTGGGTTTTAGTCAGTAAAAGTCTGACATGCCCTCCCGCTCCGCCCAGAGCGGGAGAAGTCATTTGATGATTTCCCATCCTGAAAAAAAAAAGCGTGGTTATCATAGCAAACCCCTTCCTTTGGGGGAGGCTTATGTCCACCAGTGAACGTTTTTCGGCTGAAATTATTAGTGATGATTGTTTTTGGTGAAAATTTCGCAAAAACACGTCTCATTACTTTCCTCCGAACAGAATACAGAATACCTACCCAACTAATTTTATATCCCCGTCAGATAAATGGCGCAAATTATTCTTAATAACCGAAAATAAAAAAACTGGCCAAGTGCGAATCGGACTCGCGCACCGAGGGTTCCGTACAAACCTGTAGGTATTCTCGGTTTATGCATAAGATTTATGTTTATGAATTTAAAAGTTTTTTTTTTAATATTTTATATTTGAATTGATTGAATGAAAGGTAAATTCCGGTTTACGATTTATGACGTATTAAAAAAAAACTACTTACTAGATCTCGTTCAAACCAATTTTCGGTGGTAGTTTACATGGTTATGTACATCATATTTTTTTTCAGTTTTATCATTCTCTAATTTTAGAAGTTACGGGGTGGGGACACACATTTTACCACTTTGGAAGTGTCTCTCGCGCAAACTATTCAGTTTAGAAAAAAAAAATATTAGAAACCTCAATACCATTTTTGAAGACCTATTCATAGATACCCCACACGTATGGGATTGATGAAAAAAAAAAATTTGATTTTCAGTTCTAAGTATGGGGAACCCCAAAATGTATTGTTTTTTTTTCTATTTTGGTGTGAAAATCTTAATGCGGTTCACAGAATACATCTATTTACCAAGTTTCAACAGCATAGCTCTTATAGTTTCGGAAAAAAGTGGCTGTGACATACGGACGGACAGACATGACGAATCTATAAGGGTTCCGTTTTTTGCCATTTGGCAACGGAACCCTAAAAATGAAGCTAATAAAAGATTAGGGGAGGGCTCAAGGCCGTTATCCGATAACTGGATTATTTGTTCGATATCTCGAGTACTGGCAATTGTTTTATTAGCCCATCTCTAGCATGAGTTGCCGTTGCTATGGCAACGTGTTACCACGGCTCGGGTTGACGTGACGTCATCGTGGTAACTACTTCATCATTAAAGGTTTTTTCAGGCGTTCAACTTACCTACGAAGTGTGGAAGTTTTCGTTAAGGAATCAATCTTGCCATGTGTCTAAAAAGTGGGGCTGAAATTAATATATCTATTATAGGGTGGCAGGGACTTCGAAGCAAAACTGTAACCATTTTATCATATGATTCTACACCCCGTAGCGTAGAAATATTTCACCCGTTATAAAAAAATCTGCTCTTGATAGAAAAGTGCAAATAGCTACCTAATCTATGCGGTCAAAATTTATGGAACAGCGTATTTTTTGTTGATTGATCCCGCGATGCAAGAAGAGTAGTGTTATAAGTTTGACCGCTATTTGTGTCTGTCTGTAGTACCGTAGGTAGCTCTTAAACTGGTGAACCGATTTGGGTGCGGTTTTTGACTTAAAATTAGTGTTTCTAACGATGGTTCTTAGAAATGTTTTATCAAATTCAGTTCATCCGTTTCGACACAACTATCCTTTGATCAAAATATTACCTACAACTTTTTATTAAAATAACAAGTTTACATTTTAGAGATTTTTGTTTAGGTCGGAGATTTTGTTTTTTAAGTACCGATGAAAATTTTCTACGCAAGTGGGGTTCAGAACCATGTCCTGAATCAATGGTCACAGGCTTCGTGTGGATGTCCCTGCTGCCTCGTACAACTAGTAAATACTATTATCTTAAATTCAATGACAAAAAAAAAGATTTATATATCTATACATATATATAAAAGAAAGTCGTGTTAGTTACACTATTTATAAATCAAGAACAGCAAAACCGATTTGGCTGAAAATTTATGGGGAGGTAGCTTAGAACCAGGAGACGGATATAGAATACTTTTTATCCCGTTCGACCGCGCTCCCGTGTGACGTGACATAAAACGTCAAAGAGAATACAAGTCACTATAAAACGTGGTATGACAAAAACGTTGCCTTCGACGTACCAGGTTATCATAACTTGGCAGGAGCTTACCAAACAAAGGAGTGTTAGCTAGAAAACGCTTTATGCCTTCGAAGTACCAGATTATCATAACTGGGTAGGAGCTTACCAAACATATGAGTGTCAGCTAGAAAACGCTTATCAGATCACCACCGCGTACCAGGTTGTCAAACTTGGTAGGTTTATTACAACATTTATTTAATCTGAGGCGTTACGAAGTTCGCTGGATCAGCTAGTTATTTATATTTACACACACCATAGATTTACGACCACAAATATATCAAACCTGTCTAATATAAAAATAATAAAAAGACTTATTAAACCAATTTTCATCTGAAGTTTTTTGATATTAAAACTATTTTAATACAACCTATAACTTAAACATGCAATATTTAAAAATTTATGAAATTGAGCGCCTAAGTAAAGATATTATTGTTATATAAAATGTTGGCAGATCGTTTATACAGGCACACAAAAGAGCCCTGCAATCAAGCCTATCTCTTTGATATGTAAATATCAACATTCAACTTGATACAAAGACTTTCAAAATGAATGACTTTGTCGAAAATTCAAAAGACTTCGATTTATCTGACTTCGGTTTCGGACATTAAATTTATTATTGTTGTAAATTATTCTAAACTGTGTTTAGGTCTATTGGTTGCAAGCGCTATCGCTAAACTTCAGGTTCTGGGCTGCGATTCCCAGGTTAGGCAAAGTTTTTTTGGGAATAACCATCAGGAATTTCTCTTAACTTAGAGTCTGGTTTTGTAGTCGGTTGATGGGCTCACTTCATTTTACATAACAGTTTTAGTAGTAAAATAGTATTTATTGCCTCAAAAGTCCTTAAGTTATTGTTCCCTAGACCCCACACTAGAATTCCCTATGTCATAGGATCTGGTTACTTCGTTCCATTACATTAGAAGATAAAAAACAAATAACGTTTCATAGGCTGGTAGACTAATTACATAATTAGAAAATAATTGAGAGAAAGAGCTGTGTGAGTGTATGTGTGGAAGCGTATTTATGATGTGTGAATGTGAAGGAGTGAGTGGGTGTGAGTAAGTGTGTAGTGTATGTGGTGTGTAATGTTTATAGATGTGTGTGTGGGTGTAAGTATAGTGTTAGTTACTGTGTAATCTTTAGAATCTCTTCTGTGCTTTCATAATACTTAAACATAACTGGCGAAATGTGGGTATACTTAATCTGCACCTCTGCCTTACCTTGCGGGGATAAAAGGCATGATGTTATGTGCTAATTCCCTTGTGAACCGTAGATTTAGCCTCATTAGAAAGCAAGCATAAATATCTCAATAAGTTAATCCAAAGATGGCGCGCCTCCTAAAATATTCAGCGAGAAGTCAGTCTGACACCTAAATCTAATTATTAATTAAGTAAACCGTGTCATAATTACATTAAGAAAGTAGAATTTCATCTCTTAAGATAATATGAATTTGTGTAGTGAACTATTTGGAGCGTTGACATCGAGATTTGACTGATACATTCGACGCGTAGAAAGTGGCGCCATTTAGTTTTGTTCAGAAGTTATAATAGGAATAGGTTCTGTTTGGTGCCGGACGTAAAGAATAGCAGCATCCCAATTCTTCCCGTGGGTATCATAAAAGGCGACTAAGGGACTTACTAGATAATAGGCAGCAGCATTCTCTATGCATTTTACCACAATACTATGATCGCCGTGCCTGCCGTGGCGATTATGGCAAATCCCTTCAAATTGGAGGAGGCCTCTGTAGCCGTCTTTCTGCTGAAATGATGATGACGATGATGAATAGAAATCACCGAAGAAGATGAATCTGAGTGATACTGTCTGAATACTGTCACTCTAGCAGAGCGTCCCATCGATGTTTGCGAGGTGGCAGTCTTTCATAGCAGAAGACAAAAGAAAGAAAGAAAATACATTTATTATGTACTGACTAGGGATGTTATGGGTATGAAATTTCGGATACGGATTGGTTACGGATGTACGAATGATTATTATACCGGATATGGATACGGATACGGATATGAAATTATTTCGGATTATCCGTTAGTTTCGGATAATTTCGGTTACAGATATTAATTTTTTAAGGAATTTCAAAAGTAAAATACAAATAGCTAATAAAATGGTTTTATTTATACGTCACCATTTGGTAGGAATTACAATGAATATGTGAGTAATTATTACAGCTTAAAAAAAATATTATAAAATATATATCGAGTGTCGAGTGTAAGTACCTAAAATAAAAATGTAATAACAAATCCGATATTATCCGAAACTTTTATTTCGGATTCGGTTACGGTTACGGATAAATTTTTATATCTGATATCCGATAGTTTCGGTTACGGTTACGGAGCTCCCTAACATCCCTGATACAGACTAAAAGGCACACAATATACCTACATCAGACAGAAGTAAAATAAAAATGCAAAGTGCGATGTACAAATAAGGGAACAAAACCATAGAGTATGTATACTAATAGATTCGAACACCCAGATTTCTATATAAGTCCCGTGTAATAGCGGGCGAGCCCTTTGCCATCAAATGGACTCCAGGGTGCTATTGAGAAATTCCAGATGGAAATATCCAATAACACTTGGCTTGGCCTGGAAATCGAACTTAGGACCTCATGCTCAGCAGTGGCTCTCTTCCAGTCACTAGACCAACCAGGCAGTCGAGGGAATTATTTTCACGAAAAATAACTGCTCAGAGCAGTGCAAAGTGTAGATACCTCTTGTTACATAGCTGTAAATTCTACAACATTCATTGGTATATGGAAGCGTAGTAGAAATAAGTATGAGAATAATCATAATTATCATAATCATAATCATTTATTTGCAATAAGTATTGGTACAGTGTTGGTGTTATAGTCAGTAATAAGTTCCTAATACCAAGTCAGACATTTGACATGCAAAACATTACAGTGCATTGATTGCTTACATTTAATATTTCAAATAATCAAATGGCATGCTTTAAATGTTTCTATTATCAATTAATACATTACAATACATTCATTATTAATATTATCGTTATACACATTTAAAATAGATTATTAACATTATTTATAAATTCATTTACAGAATAAAATCGTTTTTCCATTAGCCATGATTTTAACTTTATAAAAAATAAATTATTAGGTAACTCTTTAAAGTTCTCTGGTATTTTGTTATAAATAAGTCCACACATATGATAGGGGTATAATAAGCTAGATTAATCTCATCTCATCGGTCCATCTTTTGGGAGGCCTTCCAACGCTCCGTCTTCCAGTACGCGGTCGCCACTCCAGAACCTTCCGACTCCATCGGCCATCTGTTCTGCAAGCAATGTGTCCTGCCCACTGCTACTTAAGGCACCACAGGTCGAAGTGGCGGTGCTTGGGGGAGGCCTATGTCCAGCAGTGGAGGTTTTTCGGCTGAAATGATGATAATGAATCTCATCTTATCTCTTTACCTGCAGCGGCCGCAACATAATTTTATTACTCTTTATACATAATTATTGTTTGAGATAACTGAATTTTAAAATAAAAAATATATAAGGTATATCTATTCATACACGAAATATTTTAAGAGGTACACCTGTAGGTGGTGAAGAAGCTATAGAACCAAAAAGAATTTTTTTATCTAAGCGTTTTTGAATTTTCGTAATTATTATAATTTTAAAAAACGTCTGTTTTGCATAAAACCTACTCCAAATTCTATGAATGGCCCGCCTGACGCTGCGAGGGCGGCGACCGGACGGCACGAGAATGGCCGCGGTGTCTCGGGCCGTAAAAAATAAGAAGGAGCCAGTATTTCTTATGTGCGTAAAAAATTTATAAATATTAAACTTAAAAAAAAAACGCTTAGAAATTTTTTTTTCGTTGCTATAGTTTCATTACCACCTACAGGTGTACCTCCTCAAATATTTCGTGTATGAATAGATACACCTTATATAATTGTGGAAGAAAGTATAATGATGCCCCAACTTGTAACATCACTCCTGGAATCCCCGAGGAAGGACAAGATAGAGGACTTCTACCTTGTCCTTACACCTGGTATAGGTACCTATAGTACACCCATATTTCACCAGTTATGCTTAAGTGTCATGTAATATGGTGCCAGCCTGCTGCCATCAACCGGGCAACATTTGTTTTATTTAAATAAAGCGCTATCTACGAAACTCAAATGTATGCCTTAACGTAGGTACATCGATACAAATATACGAAAATCTATACTAATACAGGGCGTCCCACGGATATGCCACATGGAGGGAAAATACCTTTAACCTCTAAGTCCCTGAGATACCACATTTGGTATCAGACACAATGGTTTTTAATTGTGTCTGTAATTACGGTAATTGACTGGTTAATATTGTAGATGGAACATTTTACTGAAAGAAGACATTATTTGAATTTAAAAAAGAATTTAAACTGCATTCATAGATATTTAAATAATTGCATGGTTGAACCGGGAATCGAACCCGTTACACAAGAAAAATAATCACCCTGTAGTTTTATCACACCGATCGAAAGGCTTCATCATTAGGATTTTTTATGCTAAATAACACAAATAAAAGGAAGACCATGAATTTTAACATTTTTAATACAAAATTAATCAATTTATCAAATGCTCAAAATGGGTCCCTTCCTGTTAAATACAAAGTCGCACTCTTTTGATTACTTCGCTCTTTATATAAGATGGCCGCCGAGATCCCCGATATAAGCCCGTTAGATTTTTTTATGGGGTTGTGTATAAAATTTAGTTTACAAAAACCAGTATGAAAGTGTCCACGAGCTACAAGCAGAACTTAGACGTATTATTCTAAATATCCACCACAACAAGATTAAAAAATCGACACGGAGCGAAATAATCAAAAGAGTGCGACTTTGTATTTAACAGGAAGGAACTCATTTTGACCATTTGACAAATTGATTAATTTTGTATTAAAAATGTTAAAATTCATGGTCTTCCTTTTATTTGTGACACTATGTTATTTAGCAAAAAATAATCCTTATGATGAAGCCTTTCGATCGGTATGATAAAGCAACAGGGTGATTATTTTTCTCATGTAACGGGTTCGATTCCCGGTTCAACCGTGTAATTATTTAAATATCTATGAATGCAGTTCACATTGTTTTTTGGAATTCAAATAATGTCTTCTTTCAGTAAAATGTTCCATCTATAATATTCAAGGTACTTTCCCTCCATGTGGCATATCCGTGGTACGCCCTGTATACTAATAATATTATAAAGCTGAAGAGTTTGTTTGGTTGAATGCGGTAATCTCAGAAACAGCTGGTCTGAATAGAAAAAAAAAACTTTTTGTGTTGGGTAGCCTATTTATAAGGAAGGTTTTAGGTTATATAACATCACTCTACAATCAAAATGAGTGGAGCAGCAACAAAAATGGACGAAAACTAGCAGGCAATTCGATGCGTCGGGAAGGGTCAGGGGAGAGTCAAAAATTTGACGCGGATGAAGCCGTGAGCAGAAGCTATGTATAAACCTATATGTCGGTCTATGCCTCATGTAAAAAAAGGTTTACTTAATCAAACCATGTCGAGATATTACACAGCCTTTTCAAAATAAAAACGCGGAGCTAACCATCCCCACACATCACACGAACCGCACCTACATACGTCAGCTCCAAATTAACCCTGAAACATATTTCCAACTTAATTTGGCGTCCGAAATAAAGTGTACATTAAAATATGGAGCTACGTGTGAACCCAAGTCTTATTTTTTGTGTGGGGAAACATGGAGTAAGGAGAAAGTGAAGTGTTCATTTAGTATGAAAAAAACAAAACATAAAACATTTGATTTGCGTTAAAAAAAAATATATTTAAAAATAAGAAGCTATTTTTTTTTGCATTTAAAAACATTAACAAACAGAGCAAGCTCAATTAAACCATTTAAAAAGTTGAGGGCAACGGTGTTACTCGAGCTGCAACCAGTGGGAAATACTAAAAAGGTTCTACGAATGACAATACTAAAGTGTAGTGCATATATTCTACATATTCATATTTTTCTTCGTTGACGTAGTGCAATTGCAAACGACTGTAGGAAAAGAAATAATATCAAATTTATAATTATAGAGCTCAACTGCATTGGCTAACTTTTTTACCACGGACGGGTTCGTGGTTAAATAATAGAGACACGGGTCTATCGAACACTTAGCTTCTCTTAACGTGGTCGATTCGTGATTGGGTACCGTCCATTACGTATCGAGACCTCTTCGTGCCTCCAAAATTACGTTAAACCGTTGTTGATAGCTTTGTTCGTAAATCTTTAACAGTCGTTACGGGTCGTCAAAAGCCCAATAGTCTGATAATCAGTCTTATCAATGTTACCCAGGAACTGGGTTTAGGGGGTCATATAGGCAGTCGCTCCATTTAAAATACTGGTATTCTGCTACATCAAATTAGACTAAAAGCAACTGACAACATAATTGGGAAAAGGATCGGCAAATTGATTGATGGATCTGCCGTCGTTATGATTTTTGGATGGACAGTGACGGAGCACCGTTCCATTTTGTACAAATGTAAAAAAAAAAATATTAGCACTCCATCCTAACTACTCTGTGATGTAATAAAACAAACCATTTTATCTTCGCCTCTGTCAGCGAGGCACGAACTCCAACGAGCTCGTCCGAAATAAAATTAATCCTTCGGGAGCCCGTCTCCCGTAGGATTACGAAGAGCTAAGGATTCTCACACTCTTGTGCTTCTGTATTGTCAAGTTTACTCGACAAATTGGAAAGGGTTATGTCGGATCTTGAGAATGTAGGTCATTCTTGTAACGGAAAGAACATTGTTATTTTTACATTTCAATTCCGAGTCTAGCGTGGAATTCTACGAATACATACTAGGTTATTATGGACCAGAATAGCCTGTCTACTCTCTTATGAAAATTCACTGTAATTCACTTATTCTAAGACGTTGCATAAGGAAATCCGATAGCTATTTCCTTTTAATAAAGTATGAAATCGAATGAGATTATCTGCAGTTCATCATTTGCCTAGCCTTTTCCCGACTATGTTGAGATCGGCTTCCAGTCTTACCGGATGCAGCTGAGTATTTTACATGGAGCGACTGCAACCCAGTTACTGGCTAAGACGATGCCCCTTGGCTTGACTGGTTGTCCGACTTTCGGGCTTCTGAGGACCCGTAACGACTGTCTTAGATCTACGAAAGACAGCCGGGACCAACGGTTTAACGTGCAGTTATTTAGTTATAATTCTAGTAGCACATCCAAATTATGGTATTTAAAATATTGAATATTTTGTAAATAAAAACATTGGTCGTAGGAACATTCAAGCTATACTGATAGTATAGAACACCGCTGATATTTGGTTCATACTAGAAACCCCTTACGGAATAAGTATTTATTTTTGCGTCCAAGCGGAGTTGTCTGTGCGGGACTGAGTCAGTGGGTCATCTTGCACTGCGCCTATTTTGAATCCCTTACAGTTAAACTGTTGTACTAAAAGACTGTAACTTTGCTGCTGATAATAAACACCTGAAAATCAACCACATGTTTACTTCAATTGTGTGACGTCATCGGGAACACCTTTTTTTGTTGGGAAATCATCAAATGACTTCTGTCGCTCTGGGCGGAGCGGCAGGGTGAATCAGACTTTTACTGACTAAAAACCCACCCGTGTTACTTCAGTTGCCTGTGAAACCTACAATCTAGCTCCTACAATAACAACACGTATATTAGACAAGACTGTACACAAAAATACTTTCCAAACATTGTGTCAGCTAGATAAAATATGCCACGTTTTAAAAACACATTTCTCCGGATCAGTGGTGACTTATGGCGACCGCCAAACCACCTCGTGACACATTGACCCACCCACAGACCTTTTTTCTACCATTTTTAAATCCGATCCACGGGCTGCGGTGAAAAATATTACCAGTTACAAAAACTGCGTTTAATAAAATCGAATACTGGCTAATTAGCAAATTAATGTTGGTTTTAAGTTTTCAATAAAGGTAATTAATATCAATAATGAAAAGATTCCTTGATTTCATTTTGGCTTTCGAACAAATTACATAGCAATGGATATAAAATTTAAAATAAGTTATGTGAATTCGGTAATGTTTTGAACTCGTGTATCTGTATAATTAGATTTGTTTGAAGTCACCTTGCAAAAGTACTCTTAATCCTTAATCATATTTTAATAGAATAAAAAAAAGGATTGAATTGCAAGATGACTATTGCTCAGATACACGAGTCAACTTTTTACTTACTAGCTTGTGCCAGCGGCTTCGCCCGCGTATTGTACGTATAAAACATTCTCTTGAACCACTCTATCTATTAAAAAAACTGCATCAAAATCTGTTGCGTAGTTCTGATAATCTAAGCATACATATGTAAAATTGTAGTATTGTGTAGTCCGATTGTGATAAATCTTTTTTATTGGAAGTACCTTGTCAAGCATTATTAGTAGGTACATTAAAGCCACAAAAATTATAAAATAAAAACGTTTTAACAAAAAAATTAAACCGCCGAAAAAACTGTTTGACGCTTTGAGTGTTCTTTGTTCATTGATTTTTCAGCGCCGACTCAAAATTTTAAGGTTTATTATTTTTTTGCTTTTCAGTTTTTTCGGCGGTTTAATTTTTAATACTATGTAGTGATATTTTTTCTAATGATTTTCCAATTCAGAAGGGGCTTGCGGCTAAGTAATAAGTTTAAGTTTTGTTTACGTTTTTGTTTTATTATTTCAGCTTGACTTTAGTTTTCAATTTTTTTGTTGGTATATTGGCGTGTGCTAGCTGACGTATGGCGAATAATGTATGTTTTGTTTTATAATATTAATTACTTACACAATATTGTATAGAATCAAGTTTTTCTAACTTAACAGACAGCTGTGCTGCTGGGGAGTTTGTTCCGCCACTTCTTCTTCCCAGCTACAGCACTAGGAAGTGTCGAAGGGTGGGCGTTTTGGGGGGACTGTCTTTTGTAACTTTGACGTTCAAAAAGTGCTGACTCTCAGCCTAGTTTGAATAAATGACTTTTGATTTTGATTTTTAATAACAGTCATACGGCTCGTTCGATTAGGTTAAGCTACGCTGCCGCGGTTGGTCCGTGGATGGGTGACCGTCTTTACATACCAAGACCACTCCGGTGCCTCGGAAATCACGTAGTGTCGTTGGTTCCGGCTGTCATTCGTAGATCTTTGGCAGTCACTACGGGTCATCAGAAGCCCGAAAGGTAGCCACTTTTACCAAGGGGTATCGTATTACCCAGTAACTGGGTTGTGGAGGTTAGGTAGGCAGTTATTCCAAGTAAAATACTAGTATTCAGCTGCATCCAGTTAGACTGCAAGCTAACCCCAACAAGGGTGGGAAAATGCTGGGCAGATTTTGATATAATTAAAAATAATTTCATGTGAATTCAGTAGGTAATGTTCTTTATTTATTTATATATGCTTTATTGTACACCAGAAAATGCAAAACAACAAGAACATTTAACACAAAAATGTTTTCTAGATATTATAATGCTTTATTAAAATAATAGGACTGAATTGCAAGATGACTTCATTCAAATCTAATGATACGGATACACGATGGTTTTCTATGGAAGCGTGTTTTTTTTAATTTTTAAACTATTATCCATTAATATTCTCCCCTACGAAAATATAAACTCTCCTGGTGCAAATGGAACTTAAAATACGTTAGGTGTATCCTATACAGAGACACGTGAGTAGTTTTTCTAGAGAAGCCTCGACTGCAAAGACCTTCCGGTAATTAGTTCGGTGTCAAGAAATATACCGCAAGTTATATTTACAACGATTACACTTTCATTTGAGTCTGTAGGGAATGAAAACCTTGGACCGACTATGACTTCCAGTCTTTCTTTGCCTTGAAGCCTCAGACGGATGTTCACGTATGTGCATAAGATTTAGCCGAACTTTAAAATAATGACTTAAGTGGTACTAATTCATCGATCAAGAAATAAAAAATATGAAAACAAAATAGAAACAAAACGTCAAAGAAAGATAGAAACTTGAAATGAAAAGTTTTTAATATTAAGTTTTTCCCAGCCATTTCTTTAAAAAAAGGACATTAAAGTCTAGTAGTTTTTTTTTTTTAATATTATTAATTATTATTTTTGTGATCCATTTTTTTTATTTCGAAAATAAATGTAGTCTATCTACCTATTATTATATAAAAGGTATACCAATTTTAAAAGTGTGCTAAACTATGTTTTGGAGGCCAGTGTATTTTTGTTCATCACAAGTTGCAATACAAATTTTGTATGCAAATAGCCTATACAACTTGTTTTTCGTGTAAATGATAAACGAAAACTGTAAGCACAAGTTGTAAAATATGTTGAATACAGATTGTGCTTACAGTACCTTGGAATAAACACGGGGTTAGGAAGTCAACAAGTGTGCCTGTGATTCGCGCGGCTTCGTAGAAAATTAGGCTTAGATATCGCAAAGCCGCTTTACGCCTGTGATCCTGAAGGGATTATATCAAGACGACTGCACCCCTTCTATTTACCTTACATATCACTCATTGAACACAAAAGGGCCACAAATCATATCATATGTTTTTTGATTTATGGCCCTTTTGTATTCAATGAGCGATATGTGTTTGTACTACTATCGCTAACGCAATTATTTTTAAACCGTTAATTGCTGGTTAATAACGAGTAATTGCCATATTTATTGTGTAAATTGGACTAAATAATACTTCTACTACACGTCGTTTTTCAGCGGAACAAACTCAATGGTCAAAGCATCTTTTAAAGTATATGAGGTCGGCGTGTCCTAGCCGACTAGCCGACTACTTTGAAAAGAAACACCAAAGCACTTTGGTTTTGGTGACCTTGACCTCTGAAGCTTAAAATGCCTCTTAATAGTAGTAATGTTTGGATTATATGGTGAGAATCCTGCCAGGGTCGCGAGATTGTTCAAACGAGATACCGTGGCCCTGGCATATGGGTAACTGAAGGAACACGGGTGGGTTTTAGTCAGTCAAAGTCAGACACGCCCTCCCGCCCAGAGCGGGAGAAGTCATTTGATGATTTCCCATCCAAAAAAAAATGGTGAGGATCGTGTAAGGCCTGGGAGTTACCGCTGTGTGGATCGCCTGGACGACATGGCGGAGCATATGGCGGAGGTGTGCCCTGCCTGGGTGGAGCACCGCCGTGTCCTCGTGGAGGCGATCGGTGGCGGCGATCTCTCGCTTCCGGCCCTGGTGCAAGCCATGGTACGGAGCGAGAGGGCATGGGAAGCCGTCACCTCCTTCTGCAAAGCAGTAATGCTGGTGAAGGTGGAGGCGGGGTGCGTGAGTGAGAGGCAAGCTATGCGCCCTCAAGCCCCTATCCGCTGCAGAAGGAGACGCCCCGGGCGTCGGGAGTTGATTGCGGGCTCCCGGCCATCGCAGGCGCGTGCTTGCGGGTGGCGAGCAATGGGTAGCTCGCCGCCCCGTAAGGACCAGGCCCGTGTCGACGACGCGACGGCGCGTAGTGTTCCACGCGCGCCTCAAAGAGATGTCAGCAAACTGAAGGGGTCTGCTAGGACCGATGCCTGCCAGGGTCGCGGGATTTGTTCGAAAGAGATACCGTGGCCCTGGTATATGGGCAACTGAAGGAACACGGGTGGGTTTTCGCCCTTCGAGACGTCATTTGATGATTTGCCACTCACAAAAAAAATATGATCGTGTAAGGTAAAGGCTCACATTGATAGGCTACGACCGTGACTACGCCCACGGTGCGACGCGATTCTGGTCAAACGTTGTTTTCATAGAAATTGTTCTGCTAGTGTCGCGTCGCGTCTGTTTGCGGGAGCCATAACATAGTCTCTTGAGGTAAGCTTTACTCCGGGGACCTGCCTAGACGGCACAAGCACACGATTACCGGCAGAAATGTCAGTAAATCGTGTAGCTAATCTCAGAACATAAGGATCTCAATGATTCGACGAACACTACCAAGTAAGAATAGACCACACACTTAAAGTAATCTGCCAGACAATCATGAAATCTATTCATGACATCATGACCAACATTAACATTTTTTTTACATTCGCAATAATTATGACACTTGACATTATTAAATTTCCGTAGATTTGTAGACCGTTTTCTATTTTAAGTTCCTTGTTGACCTGCCTACACTTCCTCAACAATCTTAAAGTACCTAAGTATATATTAATAATTCAAAAAAAAAATACGTCGCGTTGGGGGACCGCTCCAGACCTAACAATTTAATTGCAAATAGTCTATTACCTAAATAATGAAGAAAAGAAAACTTTTATAAAATTACTTCACAATATTGCATTTAGGATACGACCGTCAACGTCGCCCTCGCGGAGCAGTCCCCCAACACGACGTATTTTTTTTTTTTGAATTATTAATACATACTTAGGTACTTTAAGATTGAGTCTTTTTTATTATTTTTTACTTTTTAAAGGGAAATTAGGTTTTTGTGTCGGGGGTTCTTAAATTTTTTATTTAATTTTTTATTTTATACTTTTTATAGGTACATACTTATTATAATGTAGAATCAAATGAAGCTAAGAACACTCTCGATTAATTCATCAATATTCTCTTTCAGTGCGCTTTCATTTGAGACCCCAGTCGAGTATATTTGCTGACATTCGGTTACCCTTCCCCACTTTCTCCCCCACAACTTTTAAACGGCTCGACCGATTTTCATCAAACATATCTAAGAACACTCGCACATAAGTCACCTTTAATACATTTTTTTTAATTGAAATCGCTTCATCCGTTTGGGAGCTATGATGCCACAGACAGACAGACACGTCAAACTTATAACACCCCTCTTTTTGCGTCGGGGGTTAAAAATCATTTCAGACACCAATTCACTTGGTTTTCATATGATCTGACCACAATTATGTGTGGACTTTAAAAGAAACAGCGACCTTTGAGTTTGTTTCGGCTTTTCTTCTCAGAATAGTCAGATAAGACATGACGACCACATCAAGTTTTAAAAATATGTTTGACTTGTCATTTATCATTTACACTGTCCTCCTATAACATTCCGTATAAACCCTGTATTTTGAAAACATTATAGCAACCAATCCTACTTCCTACTATCCTAGTAATATTATAAATGCGAAAGTTTGTATGTATGGATGTGTGGATGTTTGTTACTCTTTCACGCAAAAACTACTGAATGGATTTGGATGAATTTTGGAACACAGTTAGTTTATAACCTGGATTAATACATAGGGTACTTTTTATTCCGGTAGTATGTTCCCGCGCGATAATTTCCGACCTTAACGCGGGCGAAGCCGCTGGCAAAAGCTAGTTATTTATAAAAGAGTAACCTACTCGTCTCTTACCGGCTCTTCTCCGTAGAAATCGACCACTTGGAATCATGCACCTACTTCTGACGTATCATACTGACTGGACTGGCCTGTTAGTCTAGTGGTTAGTGACCCTGACTGCAAAGACTGAGGTCGATGGTTCGATTCCCACCCAGGACAAATCTTTGTGTGAAGAGCATAATCATTTGTTCTGTGTCTGGGTGTAATCTATACTAATATTATAAAGCTGAAGAGTTTGTTTGTTTGTTTGATTGAACGCGCTAATCTCAGGAACTACTGGTCCGAATTGAAAAAATCTTTTTGTGTTGGGTAGCCTATTTATTGAGGGAGGCTATAGGCTATATAACATTACGCTACAACTAAGAGGACCGGAGCAGTAATGAAAAATCTCGCAAAAACGGGGAAAATGTATTCCTTTTGAGAGTTTCCGTTGCGTGCGCTGCGTAAACGGTTAAAGTAACGCAAAAATCATGTATGACGGAACTGTTCCTTTTAAAAAGTTCTAAAAAAAAGTCCGCAAGAGCATATGCCTATCTTTTAAGGTTGACTCACTATAACTCAAAAGGAGCGAGCAGCAACGAAAAATGGACGAAAACTAGCAGGCAAATCGATGCGACGGGAAGGGTCAGGGGAGCAAAAATTTGAAAATTTGACGCGGACGAAGTCGCGGGCAGAAGCTAGTTTATCTATAATATGTATGTATTTAGAAATATAGTACAGGCTCTGCCTAGTTTGGGATCAGATAACGGTATGTTGATGTCCTAAGATATTTATTTATTTATTATTTATCATAAGTGCCCATGTAGTTTTATGTAACAAACATTAGGTATTTGTATGGATAAATGCAAATCTGCGTTATAACATTAATTAATATTTTCTTCTCTTTCCTCATTGCTCACTAAAGGGAATGGATGACGGCAATAACGAAAACGGTAAGTTGACCATGAAAATGGCTTTATAAAGTAGATAAAATTAAGTGATCCTTTAATATGGTTGATCGAAAGCCTTTTATATGAAAGTGCATTGTGTGATTGGTTTGCTGTTAATGGCTTTCAGCACACAGTTCAAATTATACAATGCTTTCAGTTAAATTAGGTAAATTATCGCTATTTCAGTTTTGTTCAAACCAGTGAAAGCACTTAACTTTAACCTTTCGATAAATGGGTGAGACTGTAGCTGTTATATTCTTAATAAAGTTAATCATTCGGATAGATTCCAAACAATGTAGGTATAGGAATCCTTAGTAAAGACTGGAATCGAATGTATGGGAATACGTGCAAGTTATTACGTTATTGTGGACGGAAATTTAAAAGTGTCTTCATGTAAAGTTGCCATACATTTTACTTCCCTGTGGCATAATATTGTGTAGTATTGTGGATTTTTGTTTTTATTTAGGGCAAAGGCCTCCAAATTCTTCAAGAACTCTTTTCCCGTGCCACCTCGACGAGACCTCGTGATACGCGTTCAGTGGCCTCGCATCGACTGCGTTCGGCGCTCCGATTGGTCCTTCACCAAACAGGGTCCAAACTGAACGCTCTCAATGCAATTTATCGAGATGGTGAAAAGAAACCCGTAATAAGGCGATTGGTCATTAAGCTACCGCTTTATCGTCACGTTAGAAATTATAAAAACGACCAATCTCGGCAGGGAAAAACTATATTAACTATATGCTATTATTTTATTGACATTTACCAGGTGACCATGATTATAACCACTACTTTCCTTGCAGCTACCCGCACCTCCTCACATCGAGCTGGTGATGGCAATGCCTTACCTCCGCACAGCGTTCAAGAGGCCCACAGTCAGAGTAAGACGTGAGTACCTCTCTTTTTCAGTTTACCAAGAACTTCTTACAAACTCCTACCATTGGATCACGCACGTAAAAATATCGAGGTGGGATTTTATCGCGCAGCGAATTTTAAACTCTAAACGTTGAACCGAGCACTGAGAATCCAATAAACGGGCACGTCGAAAAAACACAATGTCTGAATTTCAACTCTCGGCGCTAGGCAGTGCGTTGAAGATCCCTTGTGCAATAAAATGCTGCAGCCATATTTTTACGTACGTACGAATGTGAACTTAAGTCAATAGTACAACGTAAACTTAAGTCCATAGTACAAGTGCACATACGTAAACTTAAATCAATAGTACAAGTGCACATACGTGAACTTAAGTCAATAGTACAAGTGCACATACGTGAACATAAGTTAATAGTACAAGTGCACATACGTAAACTTAAGTCAATAGTACAAGTGCACATACGTGAACATAAGTTAATAGTACAAGTGCACATACGTAAACTTAAGTCAATAGTACAAGTGCACATACGTAAACTTAAGTCAATAGTACAAGTGCACATACGTAAACTTAAGCCGCGGCAGCGGCCGGCGAGCGCTACTTCCAAGTTGCTCGCAGAAATGGTTTTACCATTGTCTAATTATCCGTTAAAAGAAAGTTAAGAAGACACAAAACTCATTGAATCATAGTTTATTTACATATAATTAAAAGAGATTGACATTGTAACTACCCACCACTTTAGAAATCAATCCAGCGCGCAGTATTAATAAACTGTAGGCGAGTCGTCCATTAGGTATTTCATACATAGTTGAAATATCAAATATCTTAAAAAAGCATGAAATTACTCGTTCGTTAGTGCAATTAATTTTAGTTTAATCAACATTATGTAAGTTAAACAGTAGTTGAGTCGATCAATATGCGTTATGAACTTATGTGAATCAATCGTAGTTATCTTCAAAATAGTTAGAACAAAATTAGGTATATAAATTAATATATATATATATATATATATTAATAATATGGCTAATGATATGGCGTCCCACATAGCCCGAAATGCATTTAATCTGGCGTCCACCGGCTTTAGACGTCCGCATACCGGACGCCACTTTTTTAGTCAGTGTTACTTTGGTCCTTTTGGCTCTAGCGACCTGTACAACAAAAATTGCCGGAAGGCAAAAAATCACTGAAGCGCTTGCATTTGTATAACCAAAAGTTCCGCGAAATCCCGCATCAACGGTGCGTCGCTCGTGTAGCGCGTATATCGACAGTGCGTATACTCATCTAAGCTAAGACACTTTCGATAAAGCCGATTATTTGGCGTCCAATTGCGACGTTGCCAAACCGACTGTATTTGAACGGTTCGAAATATTTTATAAATGAAAACAACAAATCAGTTATACACAGTTTGCCGAAGTTGCCACATACGTATCGCTGCTTATTTGACGCTCGGTTGCAAAATAAGTATTGTGCCCTCACTTGTGAAAATCAGGTGTTGGCCATCCGTAAATTATACAGCTATTTGAAGTCGATTATATGATTTTGATTATATTATACGTTCGGAATATGCTTAGCACACCTAATAACAATACAACAATCTAATATCTAATATTTTCTTAAAATTAATTATGTTAGATCTGAAAGTCACAAAAGTAAATTGTCATTAATACGTTGAATAATACTAATTATTTTACGTAATTTTTAGGGATTGATTTTTAAAGTTTTATAAATACAGAAAACTATTTCAATTGTTTTCACCTGTCATACCTATAGGGTAACCCATCTGTCTATAATAAAAAAGTAATCTTAAATTTATGTGTGTTTATTTCATTATTTTTCCTTGCGACTGTAGAAAAATACACGGATGTCGAATATGGTGCGGCATGAATAGTATGTACCGTCAACTGAAGTTCGTTTATGGCTTCAAAGCTGCGCGACACATATACGGATGTCAGTTTGACGCATACTTTTCATACTGTACGATATTTGACGTCCGTATACATGAATCTATGGCACTACGTTAGAAAAATAATCGGACGTAGAATATGGTGCGGCATGAATACTATATACTGTCAACTGACGTCCATATATAGCTTCAAAGCTACGCGACACTTATACGGATGTCGGTTTGACGCATACTTTTCATACTGTACGATATTTGACGTCCGTATACATGAATCTGTGGCACTACGTTAGAAAAATAATCGGACGTCGAATATGGTGCGGCATGAATAGTATATACTGTCAACTGACGTCCGTATATAGCTTCAAAGCTACGCGACACTTATACGGATGTCGGTTTGATGCATACTTTTCATACTGTACGATATTTGACGTCCGTATACATGAATCTATGGCACAACGTTAGAAAAATAATCGGACGTCGAATATGGTGCGGCATGAATAGTATATACTGTCAACTGACGTCCGTATATAGCTTCAAAGTTACGCGACACTTATACGGATGTCGGTTTGATGCATACTTTTCATACTGTACGATATTTGACGTCTGTATATATGCATAAGCTCCCATTATGAATGTATGACCCATCGCCGTCTCAGATAAATAAATCATAAATCATTTTATTTGCAACCAAGTACTTAAGCCTAGCATACAAGGACACGTTTTTATTTTTTTTGGGTGGGAAATTATCAAATAACTTTTCCCGCTCGGGGCGAAGCAGGAGGGCGTGTCAGACTCTTACTGACTAAAACCCACCCGTGTTCCTTTTGTTACCATGTTGTCGGGGGCCACGATCTCCCTTTCGGACTTCTTCGCAACCCTGGCAGGCATCAGCCCTAGTGAACCCGGTCAATTCCGCTGACATCTCTTTGAGGTGCACGTGGAACACAACGCACCGTCAACCCAGGTCTGGTCCCTATCGGATGGCGAGCTACCCATTGCTCACCGACCGCAAGCCCGCGCCTACGATGGCCGGAAATCGGCCTGCGATTCCCGATGCCCAGGGCGTCTCCTCCTGCGGCGATTAGGGGCGTGAGGGCGCGAAATTTGCCTCTCTCTCACGCGTTCTGCTTCCTCCTTCGCGAGCATTACTGCCGCCCAAGTCAGGCAGACCTCTACCATATGCTCCACCCTGTCCTCTGGGTGATCCACACAATGGTGACACCCGGGCGTTTCCTCCCGCTTTATCCTGAACAGGAACCTCCCGAAACAACCGTGACCCTGCGTCAGGTGGAAGGTGAGGACGCCGCGCCGTGGCGCCTCTCTAGCCACTCCTCAAAGAGGGGACTTATCGCCGTAATTGTGGCGTGCCCAGCGCTGAGTTGCAACAATCGTACTCTCCATGACGCCATGAGATCCCACCGGTGCTCTGTCCGCTGTACCGTGATTTCTCGCGGCAGTGGAGTTAAGCCCCGGCGTAAGATATAAGGACCCTGGAAGGGTTTCGCAACGATCAGATAACTTATAATCAGGTACACTAGTGGCTCTGTGAGTTGTGGACCTCGCGAGACCGTCTTTTTTGCATAACTCAGACGACGGTGAACTTGAGCGACCTTCTTCAAGGTACCTATACAGCAAAAGAAGTAGAGAATGTATTGGTACATATGAAGCGCGGAAAATCCCCGGGACACGACGGGCTCAGTGTGGAACACTTAAAGAACGCTGGTATCCATTTGCCCAGGGTACTGGCTATGTTTTATAATTGTTGTGTGTCGCACGCTTATCTGCCAAAGGATATGATGAAAACTATTGAAGTTCCTAATGTAAAAAATAAGACTAGTGATATATCAGATAAAGCGAACTGCAGACCAATCTCTCTCTCTTTTAAAGAATGATGTCAAGCTCCATGATGCTCAACATGGGTTCAGAGAGGGCTTATCTACGGAAACTGCAATTTTATGTATAAAAAGACTGTAAAATATTATACAGGAAATAAGACTCCTGTTTTTGCCTGTTTCTTGGATACCTATGTCAAAGGCATTTGACATGGTGTTTTGTGACAAGTTATGGTCTAAATTGTGTGTGCCCAGTGAATTGATGAGTGTTTTTAAAAACTGGTACACACATCAAATTAAATGTGTAAAATGGGCAAATGGACGGTCGGATGAGTACGTGATGGAATGTGGAGTTAGACAGGGTGGATTAAGCTGTTTAATTTATATATAAACTAGCTTTTGCCCGCGGCTTCGCCCGCGTGTATGTCGGAAATTATCGCAAGAGGACGTACTACCGCGGTAAGAATGTATTAATCCATGTTATACATAGGTACATAAAATTACGCCTTTTTCCCATGGGGGTAGGCAGAAACTACGGAACGCCACCTGCTACGATCCTTACATATCATGTGTGTTTGATGTACTTAAAATAAAACTAATAGTATTCAGAGTAAGAAGACTGCAACATAGGGCTGAATTAAATTGAATATAAGTCTTACTGGTTTTTATTAACGCTCCTATTCTACCTATACAGACACTCAATTATTTACCAGACACCAAATTAAACATAGTTATAAGAATAGTAGATACTTTTGCCAGTGGCTTTCGGAAAATATCACTCGGAAACCTACTACCGGGATAAAGTATCCTATGTATATGGTAAGTATCCAGGATAACCAAAAATCCAAATCCATCCAAAAATCTAAACATCTAAGCAATATTTCGCGGTCTCTTACTTGGAATAATACAATTAGGTTTATTTTGAGTACTTCGTACACACATGATATTCGCATTTATACTATGAAGCCAAAGTAATATGAATTACCCGACCGCTACCAACCGGGACGGCCGGACGCGGGAAGGCCCGTTAGCCGCTCTGCGGCGATTTTATTATAATCTGTGATATCTTCTAAAATATTAATTTTAATGATATGCTGTAAAGAGCAATTTTGATCTACATGAAATGCACAATTTATTTAAGGTACTTAATTGCATAAGGATTAATGCTGTATTGCTTAAAATCGCATTCATAAATAAGCCATTATTTCTCGTAAAAAGTAAAGGATAAAAATGGTTATTATGGGTTATCCCTAAGAGTTAGACATATGCCACCGCGGACTTTTTTGTAGAACTTTTTAAGGTGTACAATACTGTAGTACATTATTTTGAGCTATTTCGTAGGGTTCAGCCAGCGTTCGCAATGTAAGCGCAAAAAAATGTGTTTATTTATGACATCACATTAGAAACCTCTAAAATTATTAGCGTTTCTTTATTATATTATGCATGTTATATACATATAAACCTTCCTCTTGAATCACTCTATCTATTAAAAAAACCCGCATCAAAATCCGTTGCGTTGTTTTAAAGATATAAGCATACATAGGGACAGACAGACAGCGAAGTGACTTTATTTTATAATATGTAATTAAAGATATAAGCATACATAGGGACAGACAGACAGCGAAGTGACTTTATTTTATAATATGTAAAGATGTGCTTATTCTAGAGCTCAGCAGTTTGCATGCTGGCTGCTACATAGATGGGCTAGCATTTAATAACATTAGCTACGCTAATGACATGGCGCTGCTGAGCCCGTCTATGGCAGGTCTCAGAAAATTTAATAAAGTTTGTGAGCGTTACGCTGAGGAGCATGGTTTTAGATATAACACGGACAAAAGTCAGTTGCTTATCGTTAAGGTGGCCAATAAAGGCGCAGAGAGATACCCTACTGTCACTTTAAATGGTGGTGTCATATGCGTATTGTAGCGGAGGATTTGAGGAACAATCTAGATCGGATCAATGAATACCAGGAGCGAAGAGCATTATCAGTGAGATGTTCCTAATAGTTTTTTACTCGTGTAGCGTTTGGACTAGTTTCACTCAAAAAGCTGTTAATGCTCTTCGTGTCCAGTGCAAAAATGCATTCAGGATGCTGTTGGGGCTGCCACGCTTTTGTAGTACCACGAAGATACGCTCAGCAGTGGGCGATTACAGGCTGTGAATTATCAGAAACTATATTATCAGAAAAATCTAGTTAATAGTACTCTTTGAATCTAGTCAAATTAAACTTAGAAAAACCCGTAGTAAACTCATGCTAATATTAGGGTTCCTTCGTACGATGAGGAAGAACAATTGATTCCACAGCAGTAGTAACATCTTGTATAGGCATACAAAAATGAACGAATAACGCGATTAGATTAGTGCGAAGTATCTACCATAACTAAAAAGTTTTTATTTGTAACTATTTAGTTATGGTAAATACCCCGCACTAATCTAATCGCGTTATTCGTTCATTTGTCGCACAAATACTTAATGCAAATTTAAGACTTATATAGTTTTCACATGGACCCCACTGTCCGAGTATCCAAATTAAAATGTAACCATTCGGGAAACACCAGCTTTCAAATAAAAAAAGAATCTTCAAAATTGGTTCACCCAGTCAAAAGTTATGATTATGAGGTAACAAACATAAAAATATACGGTCGAATTGATAACCTCCTCCTTTTTTGAAGTCGGTTAAAAACACGATTAATAATTTTCAATACTGTGTCTCTGTATTTAGGCTTTCATTCCTTAAGTCAGGATAGAGAACTTTTATCTGACTATTAAAATCAAAACCCATAAGGTGGATGTGTGTTTTTATTTTTAACTCTTTAGTTATGGTAGATACTCTGCACTAATCTAATCGCGTTATTCGTTCATTTGTCATTCAAAAAATAATCATCAAAATCGGTTCACCCAGTCAAAAGTTATGAGGTAACAAAAATAAAAAAAAATATAAAAAATACAGTCGAATTGATAACCTCCTCCTTTTTTTGAAGTCGGTTAAAAATGAGAATAGCCCAAATAACGGTCAACCGTGAAACTAAAAAAAAAATTACTTAGAATAGACAATGCGTTTTGCGAGACTCCGTGAAAGAAAGAGATAAGTATAAATAAACGAATCATAATGCTGGCAACGTCGCACTTTGAAATCCCAACCGTCTGATTTGGACATAAAAATATCCACGCAATAGATTAATAATATTGATATACGTAGGAGGTCAATAAAGCTTCACTATTGTGCGGGGTCCAAAAATGTTTGGGCCTAACTACAAGAAGAATATTGCCGCAAATAAATGAGCAAGAAAATGAAGTATAGGATGGAGTAGGAAATCAAAAAACTAAGCAATATTCATCAACAGATGATAAAAAATGTTAGCAGAACTGGTGGACGTCGTAATGATGCGCAACATGCTTGACGCCAAATGAGTTCCTGGATGTAAATATATATATATATATATATATATTAATACGTAACCGTGAACTTCAATATTACAAGTGCACATACGTAAACTTAAGTCAATAGTACAAGTGCCTAGCACGTACACTGAGCAGTCAATAACAAAAGTCGATTAACATATCAGTTTTTTAAGTCTTTATTATAGAGTCAATTCACTATCATTATCTGTCTAACCTCTTCTGTCTGGTCGGCTCAGTGGTCTCGAACGTCATAGAGCGAGATCGGTAGAATTGTCAGCTAAAAACGGTAAATCGGTAAATGACAAAAAAAAGACAATCAAATTCGTTTATTTATTTTAAAAAACTTACAGACTAATTTAGAACAATCATACTTAAGTAAAGAAGTCTCGAACCTACCGAAAAATCGGTAGGTCCGAGACCACTGGGTCGGCTAGTAATTGAGCCAATTATTCGATTCAAATTGTAATAAACAAGTAAAATTAAAAGAATATTAACTCATGAAATGATACTATTATCTTTGATCTAATCTTGCTCTACTGTTTCAAAAATATCATCGACTTTATCATCTTTGACATCAAAATTCTCGGACTAAAAACGCTAGAAGCAGCTTTGTGTTACTTTTATTGACACTGCGTTAAACCCATAAATGTCACGTATTTTTTCCGCGGCTTGTGTCGCATTTTCTCTATTTGTAGTAAAATTTCAAAATGTATCGTATTTCTTTAGATTCACTCATTTTGGCAGACAAAATTATAGTTGAAAAATGGCGGGAAATCGTTTTTACTTTTTTTGCCATCTATTATATTTTTATTCTTTTTATTGGTATCTAACCAGCCAGATGCAAACAGTACAGCCAAAGAGATTTCACTAAAACTTTTATACTTACCTTTAAAATATGAAAAAACTTTTTCTTCGACCCTAATACAATGTATCAAATAATTTTGTGTCAATTACAATCGTAGCTTCTGTTCGGGACTACGTCGCGTGAAATTTCGTCCCCTGATCCACTCTGTTACATCGCATCGCCCGCCTGCGCTATACGTTCTTTTTCGCATAGCGTTCTTTCTGACTTTGTTTGCTTGGCTCCTAATAGTCGTAGCGTAATGTTAACCTTCTTCAAGAGTTGGCCTACCAAATACAAAATGATTTTTTCAAATCCGAATGCTAGTTCCAGATTCCCTACATACAAACTTTAAAACAAAAAAACTTTATCTCTTTTTGATATCAAGTATACACAGATGTGTATATAGATGAACAAGATGTGGAAGTAGCAGTGTTTATTGATTTTTGTCTCAGATCGTGCCATGGTATTGGTACAATTTACTGCGGTAAAATGACCGCCACGTTGCAATGTTTATGTTAGATACAATATTCAAAGGCACCAAGTAAACGCACATAATTCCGCTGATTGTGGCAACGTTATAATTGCAATTATCATTTCTTAAAGTACTCGTGCACACGAGCGGCACGCGTCGACGCGACGTCAACTTCAGCCTTCGACCTCTTGGCAACTGGCATCGGCAATAGCATGCCTCCTATTACAACGTAGGTACCTTACGATATATGGGCGAGCAACCAACTGCAGATCAAAGAAAAAAGGAAACAAAAGAAAGAAAGAAAAGAAAAGAGAGAAAGAAACAGTCTTTATTACAACAGGAAAATCACAAACTGGACGTTTTAGTCGTAGAAACATTTAAAAAAAGTTTAAAAAACAAAAGTAAAATGAAAATAAAAACATAATAGTCTGTACGAGGCAAAAAGGACCCTGTCTCAGCATAATGCTGTGAAATTTAAAACAAAGTGACGCAGCGCTGATATTCTGCTAAGGCCCGCTGTTATGTGAAAGACAGATACAGCAATGAATAAAATATAATAAAAATTATATATTACGTGTGAGGTAACTAAAAAAAAAAAATTACATTCTTATAATCCACGTAATGGAAGCGTACGTACTACGAAAATCCACGTTATTGCTATCACATAAAGGCGCTATCAGTGTCAAATGATTTTTGACGTTCAAAAAGTGCTAAGTTTCGGCCTAGTTTGAATACAACTTTTAATTTTTACATGGTCGTCAGAAGCCCGAAAGTATGACAAAAATCAAAATCAAAATCAAAAGTCATTTATTCAAACTAGGCTGAGAGTCAGCACTTTTTGAACGTCAAAGTTACAAAAGACAGTCCCCCCAAAACGCCCGCCCTTCGACACTTCCTAGTGCTTTAGCTGTGAAGAAGAAGTGGCGGAACAAACTCCCCAGCAGCACAGCTGTCTGTTAAGTTAGAAGAACTTGATTCTATACACTGTGTAAGTAATTAATATTATAAAACAAAACATACATTATTCACATATGTCAGCTAGCACACGCCAATATACCACCAACAAAACACTGAAAAATCTGTGCTTTCGCTAAATCTTTCAGTGTATGACAGCCAGTTTAACCATGGGACATAGCATAGTGTTACCAAGTAATGGCTTATAGATATCAGATAGGTAGTAACTCTATGTAAAATACAGGTGTTTTTTTTTTTTTTCAGGATGGGAAATCATCAAATGACTTCTCCCGCTCTGGGCGGAGCGGGAGGGCGTGTCAGACTTTTACTGACTAAAACCCACCCGTGTTCCATCAGTTGCCCATGTGCCAGGGTCACGGTATCTCTTTCGAACAATCACGCGACCCCGGCAGGCATAGGTCCTAGTAGACCCCTTCACTGCTGCTGACATCTCTTTGAGGCGCGCGTGGAACACTACGCGCCGTTGACCCGGGCCTGGTCCTGACCGGGCAGCGAGCTACCCATTGCTCGCCGCCCGCAAGCTCGCGCCTACGCACACTGGTCCCAAATTAAAAAAAAAGTGGACATTGATAGTAGACCGCTGATATTTTTTTTTATTGTTGATATAATGATAACAGATAAGGCAAAAAAATATTATTGTCCTACTTCAAATACTTTTCTCTATAAAAAATATTTCTTTTTTTTTGTATGGGAGTGATTACATTTTACTCAATTTCTCAAAAACCTTAAGCGATGTCGAGATGGCATTCACATATGTTAGAAAACTAATAATTCTGAGTATTTGGCTCGAAGAAACTTATTGCTTATCTCTGCGTACTTTCGAGATAATAGTGACAGAAAATAACAATTTTTTTTAATGTTAATTGTTCGCTTTTTTTTAATCATAGCCTTACTCATATCGCAATAGGTCCGCTGGCCAGCAAAATGGAGCTTCGACGCGAGTTTGCCGGGATAACAAGATGGCCGCCTCTCATGACGTAACGTAATACGGTCACGAATCGCGCGCGTACACCTCACTCAGTGTACAACTAAATGTGGTTGCGATAAGACGTGTCCTTATTTTTTCTGTGCGCTTGAAGAAATGCTTGTTGTTTGTTTGTTTTGTTATTGTTGTATTTTGAATCTTTGGATTTTAAAATCAAATAATTTTTGTTTGTCTTTCTTTCGTCGAATTTGTTTTCGTATTTTTTTTTGTTAAAATCAAAGTCACTTTGTCTTTGATATCTTTGATTCTAATTTGTTTTCAATTTTCCTTAAAATTATAATATGTCCGCATTTGTCACCAACTTAGACTTATACGTTGTTCTTAAATCAGGAGGTGGTTTTAAAAATGTCGAATTTTTATTTAATGCCCTTATTGAACGTATTTGTGTTGAATTGTCTTCCGAAGATTTGAGTAATATTAAATTATTTTGTCGTAATTTTTCAAGTAATATCTCAAAAAGATGGTCTGCTTCCAGTAGAGCTCAAAAGACCTTTCTTAACAAAAATTCAGACTGGTTACAATCCCAAATAGTTTGGCCAAAATGTCAAAATATCGATTTAAGCCGCATTTTTAAAGTTGCCGAGGAAGTAATTCCAAATTTCGAAACGCAAGTGGATACTCATCAATTAAGTTATGGTACAAGTAAAAAACCATTTGTTGATATATCTGATAAACAGAAGAAAAGGCGTTCTCTAACACTTCTAGATCACACAGAGGAGGAATTAGTTTATGCTTTATGTGCCAAATTAAAAGAGTCTAAAAAAACAAAATTAGCAGCTATATTAAACGAACTCAGCCAAAACAAGGAAAAATGCGAGATGGTACATGATGTACTATTCGCTAAAAAGACTGACAAACCGTGTTTACCAGATGATAAAACGTTAGCGCTTTACACCTCAACAAATTTGTCAAAATGGCAATATTGAAATTTAAGAACTATTCTTGCTTCAGAGAAAATGTATGGTCTTCCATCCTATCAAAAGCTCCTCGAAGCTAAAAAAACTTGTTATCCTCCAGAGTCAGACATAACTGTAACTGAATCTGATGCTAAGATAAGACTTCAATCGCTTCTAGATTTGACAACTAATAGGATATTAAAAACAACTCTGCCGACAAAAAATCGCTAAAGGGTTAAAATCATTTAAAATGACCATTTTGATTGCAAAATTTGTCCATACCCGATATTTTATGATACAGTTATTTTTACTATGTAAAAACTACCTATTAGTACTCTGATGTATATTATCTAACTATATAACACACACATCTATATCTGTTGAGCATAATAAATTCTTTATATTGCTTTGTTCTCATCAAAGTCGGATAATCTCCATACAAAATAATTTGTCCTCTTCACGGGCTACGTTACAAAAATCATCTGAATAAATTTATTAGCTACAGTATTTACTTATTCATGAACTTTTTGCCAAATCGTTGTTGATAGCCCTTGATTACGGTTAAAAATATTTTTTATTAATTACTTAAAATATTTAAATTTTGGGTTCAAAATAATGTCCATTATTTTGATCATTTTTGTTATTCATTTTTGTAACGCCCAATTTGGTAATATATAGAATTTGTAAAATGGCAACACTCAAACTATAACGAGCCAATCACATGCCAGAATCTAATATGAGTCGGCCATTTTGTCCTCGAGTGAAAATAGTGAATGACGTGTGTTTTTTTGTCGGCGAGAAAAATTCCAATTATAAATTATCTGTTTTGTTTTGTTTCTAACAACGCAGGTAAGTGAACACTTATATTATTAAATTAAGCAATTAGGTACTTTATTGTTGACATTTATTGAAATGCTAGGTGGTTGTAACTCATTGCGATTTCTGTTTGGCTTAACGTATTTGAAATTACTTTCAAAGTACAGCAGTTTTTCATTTTTGTTATGATTTAATTACGTTACAAAAATGAAATAACAAAAGTGAAATAAAGACGCAATCACATTGCTGATAAAATGTTATTAATAGCGCGTGATTTTAATGTTGTATAAAATATGTGAGTGAATTTTCGGTGTATATAATATGGGTCCGTATGTCTTTCTTTTTGTTATGTACAATGTCATTTGTTAGCCCTTATTTATTTTATATTGCACACGAATATTTATATTTCCGTGTTAGAAGCGCCCGTAGTCTTTTTTTTCGTAGTGGTAATCCTCGTGGATGTCTTCCGCCTTGTCCGTCATGTTCTCTGCCCTGAAGTGGGCGGAGGGGTCTGTCAAATTCGTACCCACAAACAGGTCTTCACAGGTGCACACTAACGTCGACAGCTGCGGGTTGTAGTATGACTTCCGCTTTCTTGGACTAGTGTTGACTTCCGTATACGTATAAGAGAGGTGCGTTGAGATGGCTAATCCGTCGACTCTGGAACTACATCCGTAGCCTAGTGCAACTAAAAGTGGCTTCGGTGACTGATGAATTAGGGATTTTATCGGTGCGACATCTATAGGTGGGTTTCTTCAAATTTCTCATTTGACCTTCGTCTCATTTGATAAAAAGCGATGACAAGGTTAATGCTGTAGCTCACTTAGAACATGTCTTTGAACCGACTTCAAAAAGGAAAGGTTCTCAAATCGATTGTATATTTTTATGTATGATTTATATGTTTATAAATCAATTCTGATAATTTATTATTAGATATTTTAAAGTTTAGGGTAGTTCTCGAAGGTGTTTTTTGACGTTTGAAATCATCCTATGACTTCTCCCGCTCTAGCGTGTAGCGGGGGCGTGGCAGATTCTTACTGACGGAAACCACACCTGTGTCCATCAGTTGCCTTTTATGTCCTAGGACCACAGGTTTCTAGAGGGCATCGGCCCTACTGGGCCCCTACGTTTTTCCTGACATCGTTTTGAGGCGTGCGAAGAACACTATGCGCCGTTGACTACTCGGATTAAACCTTACTGGACGGGCGGACGGCGAGCTACCCATTGCTTATCGCCGCAAGCCTGCGTCTACGGTAGCCGAAGATCGCTCTATGACTTCCAACTTTTGCTGCGTTTTGAAATCGGTTCTTATTATTTTTCAATCTTTTCTAGGGTTTTCTTGTCTATCTATTTAATTGTCTGCTTTCGGTTTTATTATTCTTCCGTCATCAAGTTCGCTTGCTTGTCTATTTAACTTCTATCCGTCGGTTAGCCTTTCATATGCTTGCCGTCAATCATCGCCTTAATTTGTCTAGCTTCTTGTTTGTTTATTCATTTATGCATCTTTTTATATTTGTTTGTTTGACTCTCCGTCTCTTTGTGCTTACGATATATATTTTTTTAGGATGCCAATGACAGCAGCTGAACGTCAACGGCTATATAGGCAACGCCTTAAAGAATCAAATCCAGAGAAATATGAAGAAATACGATTGAAAAATTTGACCAGAATTAAGAAGAAATATGTGCCAGTTTCTAAAATATCAGAAAACCAAAAGTCGATAAGAAGAAGGAACTGGAGAAAGCTTAAGAAAAATCAAGAGAGAAAATATAAGACACAAATAAAAAATATAAATAGTTCAAAAGAATACCAACGATACTATAAAAGGCTAAAGAAAGAAAATGAAAAACAAAGAAACACTATAAATAAACAAAGAAAACAAATACAAGCGCTAAAAAAGAAAATCTATCGACAAAAAATCCTACTTAATTGTCAGATGACTGTTTCAGAGCAAGCAGAAGCAAATCTCGTAATACATGAAGAGCCGCAAACACCAAATTCAAAATCAGAATTATTTATCAAAACTATGACCACTCCCTCAGACCAAGATAAAATGAAAATTAAAAAAGTCCTACTAGAAAATTTCGTTTTGACTGAAGCAATAGGGCAGGAATACGTGAACAACAAAAAAGCAAAGAAGGTTTTACGGAATATTTTTACGTCCTCAATTGTTAAAAAGTATAGATTGCACTCGCGGTTGAGATGGGTGGTCGGTTTAAAAAGCAGAATCCGTAATCATGCAAAATTGGGCTCCAGGAGAAACAGTGAATTGGCGACAAAAATTCGTCACTTTTACCTGCGCGATGACGTAAGCCGTGCTACGGCGGGGAAAAAAGAAACCAAGACTTTTAAAAAACAAAAATGTCAAAAACGATATCTTCTCGACAGTTTGACGAATTTACGTAAAAAATTTAGGGAAAACACTGGTATTAATGTATCCATTGCCACTTTTCGCAGGCACCGACCTTTTTATGTAGTCAAACCTCGACTGTCCAACCGTGAAACTTGTGTTTGCAAAATTCATGCAAATATTGAGTTTAAATTTATGGCGCTAAAAAAACTGACGATTTTTGAATCAGGTACAAAATTAATAAATATATTGGAAGAGATAGTGTGCGATGCAAAATCGAAAGAATGCATGTATTCTCAATGTAATATTTGCAATACGATGTCTCCAACCTACAATTTCACTAAAGCTAAAAAACATGATGTCGTTACCTGGTTAGAGTGGACCACGAAAGATGTCGAATACCAAAAAAATGAAGAGACTAAGAAAACTAAAAAAGTATTAACTGAATCTAAAACGGGAAATCTGGAAAACCTTATAAGCCTTTTTGAACAGGAACTTACAAAGTTTAAAGAGCACTATTTTAATATTTGGCACCAATACAACGTATATAGAATTCTCAAAAGCAGTCTTCTAGAAGACGAGGTTATGATTCACTGCGACTTTTCCGAAAATTACAATTGTAAAATGCATCGGCAAATTCAATCTGCCCACTTCGGGTCACAAAATCAAATTTCTTTACATACAAGCGTCATATACATTAAAGTTTTGAAACCTCAAGCATATTGCACGCTATCTGACTCAACAGATCATTCACCTCCAGCAATATGGGCACATTTGAGACCAATTCTGATTGACATCAAAAGAAAATTTCCTCAAATTAATATTGTGCACGTATTTTCGGATGGCCCCGCCACCCAATACAAGCAGAAAAAGAATTTTTATCTCTATAAATTATATCTTGAAGACTTGAATTTCGAAAGAGGGACTTGGAACTTTTCAGAGTCGTATCATGGGAAGGGTGCTGCAGATGGTGTAGGAGGTGCTATAAAGCGACTTTTAGATGCTAGAGTATTACATGGAATGGATGTTTTAGACACTTCAGCAGCGTACTCTCTTCTGAAAGAAGACACTACAGTTAACCTCTTCTGTGTTGATGAGTCTGATATCAACGAGGTTATAAGCAAAAACCAAACAGCTCTCGAAGTTTTAGTGCCTGTTCCTAAAACTATGAAAGTTCACCAAATACAAGTCGAATCAGAAAACAACTGTAATGAAATTAACTACCGAGTTTTAAGTTGTTTTTGTAACAGCTCAAACATTAGAGGCTTCTGCGACTGTTTCGATATTAAAAGACATTGCCTGCTAAAACCTCGCCCCAGAAAACGAACTCGGTTAACATCCGATTCAGATGACTGCCTGCCCTCACCATTTGATAGACAAACCCATAATATGAATACATTGACTGATATCACGAATTGCGAAAGCAAAACAATACTGGTATCTTCAAAAAATAGCCCCAATATTGAAGAAGATACATTAAATACTGGTTACGGTGATTTAGACTCTTTTGATATTTTTGATTTGTCACCTAGTGTTGATAATACTGAATCATCTAAAGATAAAGTGAAAAGCAACCTAACGCAAATTAAAACCCATGTGGATGCAGACCATACTTTTGCCGCGGCCGCCATGACAAATAAAGAAAATGTTGATCATCGGAATGAAATAAAAAATAAAAATGTGGCACCTGTGACTATTCTGTCTAATGTTCGAGTAAATTATTCACTAAGTGATTTAAAGAAAATGACTAGCAACACAAAGAGACAAAATGTATCTTCTTTTAATCTTAAAGCAGATTTTCCTGAATTTCTTGGTAGTTCATCTTCTAATTATGTATCATCAAAGAAAAAGTCATTTTTTTCTATTTCTAGTTCAAGTGAAAGTGAGTAATATCTGACGTTGTTTTTTTTAATGACAATGTTTTTATTGTTAAGTTCATTATTATTTTATAACAAATGTCGTGTTTTTCATTGTGTTCATACAGTAGGATATTTTAAACTTACTGTAATTAAGTTTTGGGTTTTCATACCAATTTTTTTTAAGTTATCATTAAGTATTTATTTTGATGACCTACATCAAAATAAATAATGATATATATATACTTAATGATAACCTGGCTCAGAACGGACTTTATAAAAAATAATGATGCAGCGTACGATTGTGTTAGAAAATATAGAAGTTTTTTTATTTTGCCCTTTTTTCAAGTGTTATGTTTATGTTATTAATGAATATTGTTGACAAGAATGTCCATTTATTTTTGCATTGTTGATTTATTTTAGATTGATAACTTTATATCTGAGAATAATATTCTCAATATGACTATTCTTAAACTGATAAGATAGGCAACTCATATAACGTTGATCTCTTTTTATTGTCGCCAAAGGAAAAAAAAATGTTTTTAAGAGATTCTAATTTCCTTATAGATTCCTCATAATTAATTAATAAAACAAATGATAAAAAAGAAATAAACAGTGTTTTATTGCGAAACACCATATGATAAATCAATAAAATAAATAACAGTCAGATAATAATGTGTATTGTAACCGAGCCCTAATATTTCATTTTTGTTATTTTTTGTTACGCGTTTCATTTTTGTTACATTTCCATTTTTGTTTCATTTTTGTCACAATGGTCATTTTAAATGATTTTCACCCTAAAACTAATAAGCAAATGGGGTTTTGACGGGTCATCTTCTCAAAGTAATTATAAACAAAAGTCACACTCCGACACTAAAATTGACGATTCTTCAGTTTTCATGATTAGTTTGGTTCCGCTTCGTTTGGAAGAAGAGAGTGGTACTATCTTGTGGCAAAATCCTGCTCCCTCTTCAACAAACTATTGTCGTCCAATTGGCTTTATATTTGCAAAAGAAACAAATGAATTGATAAAGAAGGAAAGTGCATCCTTAGAGGAAGAAATTCGTAATCTTGTTCCCACAATTGTAGATAATTTTGATATTAAACATGATTTGTACATGACTATGATTGATGGGAAAATTTCTACTGTGATTTCCAATACTTCTTCTGCAGCTGTTTGTAATATTTGCAATACCCCACCTAGCAAAATGAATGACTTGGACTTTGTATCCAAAAGACTCATCAGAGAAGATATGTATAAATATGGTCTGTCTTCGCTTCATATGTGGATAAGATGTATGGAATGTATTTTACACATTTCGTACAACTTAGACTTCAAAAAGTGGGCTGCACGAAAAGAAGATAAATTGTTAAAAGAAATTAAAAAGAATTTGACACAAGAAGAATTCCGGGAAAGAACTGGTTTGTTAATTGACATAGTAAAACAGGGATTTGGTACAACCAATGACGGTAACACGGCAAGAAGGTTTTTTGAAAATTATGAAGTATCTGCTGAAATAACGGGTATCCACCCTGATTTAATCAAGAGATTTGCAGTCATTTTACAAACAATTTCATCTGGTCAACTTATTAATACCAACTTGTTTAGGGAATATTGTAAAGAAACAGCAATGCTATATGTAAACTTATATCCATGGTATTACATGCCTTCAAGTGTCCATAAATTGTTGATACACGGTGCTGATATTTGTGAAAATTTCTAGTTTATTCCGATAGGCATGCTTTCCGAAGAAGCTTCCGAAGCGAGGAATAAAGATTTCCGGAATGTTAGAATGGCACATACAAGAAAAATCGGTAGAGTTCAGACTAATTTAGACATTATCCACAGCTTTCTAATTAGCTCAGATCCTTACATCAGCCATATCAAACCAAAGTTTGCTCGTTTACATAATAAACAGTTGTTTCCAGAGGCTAGTGCTTTGATCTTGAACAATGAATTGCTTTCGTTGGAAAACGAGGAAATAGAGATTTCTCAAGAGAATATAGACCCAAATATTAATCTTTCACCATAATATTTTTTCAGAATCGTTTGTGAACATATTCAACTTTATGTTTGCAGCTTAATATGTCTTCATTTTGATTGTTTTTTAGAACTGATGAAAGTACTCCTTCAGAAAGGTCAGTCATTAGTGAGCCCCCATAACCTCTTTTACAGAGAAGTCTCTTTTTACTTATTTGACATTACGCATACATTATAATTATGTGCTAATTAAAAAAAAGCAAAAAATTAACATTAAAAAAAAAATGTTATTTTCTGTCACTATTATCTCGAAAGTACGCAGAGATAAGCAATAAGTTTCTTCGAGCCAAATACTCAGAATTATTAGTTTTCTAACATATGTGATTTGGATCTCGACATCGCTTAAAGTTTTTGAGAAATTGAGTAAAATGTAATCGCTCCCATACAAAAAAAAAAGAAATATTTTTTTTACAGAAAAGTATTTGAAGTAGGACAATAATATTTTTTTGCCTTATCTGTTATCATTGTATCAACAATAAAAAAAAATATCAGCGGTCTACTATCAATGTCCACTTTTTTTTAATTTGGGACCAGTGTGCTACGGTGGCCGGGAGTCCGCTATCGACTCCCGACGCCCGGGGCGTCTCCTCCTGCGGCGGCTAGGGACGTGAGGGCGCAGTGCCTGCCACTCCCTCACGCACCCCGCCTCCTCCTTCGCGAGCATTACTGCTTCGCAGAAGGAGGTGACGGCTTCCCATTCCCTCTCGCTCCGTACCATGGCTCGCACCAGGGCCGGGCGCGAGAGGTCGCCGCCGCCGATCGCCTCCACGAGGAAAATACAGGTGTTCAGCTGTATCTTGTCAGACTAGCAGCTGACCTGAATAGGGTTGCCAGATCATAAAACCGAAAAGCCGGACAGACCTGCCAGTTTAGCCGGACATTTGGGGAAAAGGCCGGACACCTTTAATTGTTTAGTCTTAAAACAAAACTAAACATAAGACTGATGAACTAAATACACTTTAAAATCTTTGTAACATAAACTAATTAATATATTTGGTTGGCAGACACCTGGCAACTAAAAATATTAAAAGCTGATTTTCCTTTTAAATTGAGTAGTAATAACGCGAGGAGGACAGTGCTAGTTCCCTCACTTGCGCTATCAATACAAGGTGGGGTGAAAACAAAAATGATCATATTTTAAAAAGCCTTCCAAAAAGCCGGACAGGCCGGACATCATCTAATTTAGCCGCACATGCAACTAAAAAACCTGACTGTGTCCGGCTTTATCCGGACGCCTGGCAACCCTAGACCTGAACATAGTTCGAAAAAGGCTTGGGTAAAGATGAGTGTCTTGATGAATGGTTACCACAGATTTGCGGTTGTCTGTACTTACTACACATCTGTTTACCCGTATAGATAAATCAGGGGTGATGTTATTCCGTCTGAAGTAAGCATTATATTCGCTGTTATGTGTAAACCGCAGACACAGACCGCATAGAATCTACATAAGCAGAGTATGTGTGTATATTAGTAGGCACTCCGTTATACTCAGACCGCAGAGATTCCCATATACCCTTCAAGTATATGTTATACCTATTTATCAAGTATTACAGCGGGATAGTTTAGGATAACCGCAACCGTAATTGATATTAAAACCACGTGGCACGGACGGTAAAAAACCGGACAAGAGCGAGTCGGACTCGCCCACCGAGGGTTCCAAACAAATTTGTAGGTATATTTATCAAACATAGTTTTTTAATCCACACTATCCACACAAATATTATAAATGCAAAAGTAACTCTGTCTGTCTGTCTCGCTTTCCTGCTAAAGTACTGAACCGATTTAAATGAAATTTGGTACACAGATAGTTTAGAGCCTGAGAAAGGACATAGGCTACTTTTTATCTCGGTAGTATGTTCCCGCGGGATAATTTCCGACCTCCATGCGGGCGAAGCTGCTAGCTCGCGGCGGGGTTTTATCGTGCACTGTATTTTCAGTTTTTGTTGGATTCTCAAAGCTCGGTACAACACCGAGTTGTACCGAGCTTTGAGAATCCAACAGAGTGCGTAACAACAGCACGTCTTAAAAATACACTGTGTGATATTCGACTCTTGGAGCGCGTTGTAGATCCAATGCGGAAAAAATCCTATCGCGATATTTTTACGTCCGTGAGAACGCTTGTCTTGCTAAAACTTCTCTTTAAAAATAACATCACTATACGTTGAATTGTTTTTTATTTGATTGTGTAAATATAATTCGTATTTCTTCAATTAGAGTGTTTTCGGAACACACCGAAAATCACCAAAATACAATTATACAAACAATCGAATCTGTAGAAAAATCCTAAATCCATACTTAATATTATAAATGGGAAAGTGTATGTGTCTGTTTGTCCGTCTTTCACGGCAAAACGGAGCGACGAATTGACGTGATTTTTTAAGTGGAGATAGTTGAAGGGATGTAGAGTGACATAGGCTACTTTTTGTCTCTTTCTAACTCCCCACTTCCTTAAAATAGGGGGTGGAAGTTTGTATGGAGCAAAAAAAAACTGAGTAGGGGATGGAAATTTGTGTGAGACTGCTCTTTTATTACTTATACATGTAACCTGAATTATTGCACTCTTAATACTAGGGATGTTATGGATATGAAATTTCGGATACGAATTGGTTACGGATGTAAGAATGATTATAATACCGGAAACGGATACGGATATGAAATTATTTCGGATTATAGTTTCGGATAATTTCAGTTAAGGATATACTAAACTTTTAAAGAATTTCAAAAGTAAAATACAAATAGCTAATAAAACGGTTTTATTTATATGTCACCATTTGGTAGGAATTACAATCAGTCTGTGAGTAATTATTACAGCTATTTAAAATAAAAATGATTATAAATATATATTGAGTTTTATCTAATCTACCTAAAACAAAAATGTAAAAACAAATCCGACATTATCCGAAATATTTATTTCGGATTCGGTTACGGTTACGGATAAATTTTTATATCGGATATCCCTTAGTTTCGGTTACGGTTACGGAGCTCCCTAACATCCCTGCTTAATACATTAACCGCGGTAGTACGTCCTCTTGCGATAATTTCCGACATCCACGCAGGCGAAGCCGCGGGCAAAAGCTAGTAATATTATAAATGCGAAGTAAGTTACTTACTAGAAAGTTTTTTTTTTTTCATAAAAATAACAACCGACTTCCTTAAAAATACTACAAAGTGAAAAATAACTTTAACTTCGGAAGTCGGTGTCTTAGAATCTGTATTTAAGTTTTTTGCCACCAACTTCCGAAATTAAATATTACTTTGTAGTATTTTTACGGCAGCCGGTTGTTATTTTTATGAAAAAAGTTTTTATTTTCAACTTTTAAGTTATGGTATGTACCCAGCATTAATCTCAGAACAGAACTTAACCAAACTGAAATGGGACAACACGGAAAGCATCAGCTTTCAAATAAAAAAGGAATCATCAAAATCGGTTCACCCAGTCAAAAGTTCTGAGGTAAAAACATTTAAAAAAAACACAGTCGAATTGAAAACCTCCTCCTTTTTTTGAAGTCGGTTAAAAATGGGCAGCAGCGTTCTCTATGCAATTAACACCATACTGCCATCGCCGATCCGCCTGCCAAACGTGGCGATTATGGCATCCCGGGATGGTCCTCTCCTCCCCAATTAGAGGCGGCCTGTGTTCAGCATTTTTCAACTTTTGGCTGAAATGATGATGGAAGTTTGTTTGTTAGTTCCATGTGATATCTAAGAGTCCGTGAGGCGAGGCCTAAGTCCAGCAGTGGATATCTTACAGCTGAAAAGATGTGATATCTACCAACCCACACTGGGCCCGCGTGGATTATGGAACCTCTCACCAAAAGGCGTGTGTCCAAGCCGTGGGAACATTTAAGGCTGCTGATGAATGGAGCAAAATGGGTTGGTTTCTACGACTACATTCTTGTAAGGTTGACCTATAAACGATAGCTGTTGAAAAATCCTCAAATAAAAAATATCAAAAATATATACAGTGGGTTTCAAGAAGAAAAATTGTAAATGCAACATCACTATACATATGTCCTCCTTACTACTCGTAGTACGTAGACAAACAGACGTGTAACCGGTATGTTTCTAAAGCAGCACGTGCTGCTTTGTTCTCCCAGACACGTGCCTGTGCTCTACAGAAATTAAACATGTGTAGTGTGTCGCGCGACTCGAGTCGAGAACTACATCGTAATTCAATAAGTGATGGAGAAATTATCGACGTCTAATCTAATGTTTATTGATTTTCTCTTGAAACCTTGTGTTCTTTTGTTTTACTGGAACGAAATTCTATCAACGTGGTACGAGTAAATTTGTGGAAATCGTCACGGAAGGGAAATAGCGTTACGTTACGCAAGAGCGTAATGCCTCCTCTTTACGACTTATTAGGTATTATAAAACAATAATAAGAAAGAGAGAGAGAGTGAAAGGGTTTTCACGGCTTTCGAGGGTGCTAAAGCCAATAGTGAGGTAAAATGAAATCCAAGATAGCGAATGCGAAAATGTTTATAATTTTTGTATATGGATCGTTTAAATTATTTTCGAGGGTACTGAAGCCAAAATGAAGTTTGAATATTTTAAAGATTATTAGATTTTTTTTTTGTTTTTTTTTGTTTGTATTTTGACATAGTTTTTTTTTAATTTTTTTATTTTGATTTTTAATTTTGATTTTTATTATTTTTATTGTTGACATTCATAATTTCTTACAGTTTGTTAATGATATTGACTGGACTACCTAAATGATTAACAATCTGATTATAATTAATATTTGCACGCCATAATATGTGGCAAACATGTCTGAACTTATATTTTCTTTAATGTTATCCTGCATGCACGTTGTAATTTCTGTATTTGTTGTAATTTCTGTATGTTTGGGCAAATAAATTTACTTTGACTTAGACTTTGACTTTGGAGCAAACTACGTCACTTTCGGAGTTGAAGAAAAGCGTAGGTAAGGGCCTTCGTTTCTGACAGGGTCCCCCGCCACCACACGTTTGGTTATTTATACTACGTAATGAAACTACAGCCGCCATTGAGGCTTCTAGCAATAAATAGGTTTGTTAATACTAATCTATGATTAAACAAACCATCAGAATTAGTTGCAAGGTGACTCAAGGCTCTAGAGAGGGAAACCTCCAGTCAATACACTCCGTTCCAGGAAAACATATGGCTTACTGTATCCCTTGATGTAACTGCCTAATGATAAGCAGGGCCATCTTTCTCACAGGCAAAGTATTCCATACATGTATATGACTGGTTGAAAACGAGGCTTTTGCTACTAAGAACGTTGCTTTTTTTTCACTCTGGGTATGTGGGCCCCACGATCCACGAGGCCTCCTAGTTCCTGCCAGCGTTGTAGCTAGAGGCTATAAAAAACAAACTTAGCCCAGGCTATCAATTGCGATGGTCCATAAGTGGTGAAGAGAGTGCTTTGTCGTTCGAATAGTGCTGATTCCGAGCCTGATTTGTATAAATGACTTTTGATTTGAAAATACAGTGGAACAAACAAATGTCTTAATACAATACAAAGCCATTCCTTGTTAGCATAGCAACAACCGACATACCCGTTTCCATTCTAATCATCCCCAATAATCACTAACACGTGACAAAATGCAACAAAACAACAGATAAATCAATTAAAAGGCTTAATGAATGCGCTTTAGCTGATTAAGAGCATAACGACATCAATATCGGGTAAGAGAAATTCTACTTTGATTTATAAGTTGTTAGGTCGCAATTGATTTACAATGTTCTTTACCCTTTTGCAGTGTATACGGTTGGCTGGTTAGTCAGATTGATATTTGAAGTTATCGCAACGCAATCAATTTGCTGATGCGATTGTTTCGTTAAAATCGAGTCTCGATAAAATCGAGAAATATGTTTTCTGGACCATTGTTTTTAATTTGTAATTTAAGCGCACTTTGATGATAATTGAAATAAGCTGAAGTGATTAATTATACCGGGTGTAAGGGACAGCCTTCCACAAACTGACAGAGTACATTCAGCTTCTTATTTTGAATCATATTCCACCGGAATTTTTCTCCGGATTTTTTTTTTTTTTAAACGTTTTCTTCAGCTTTTTCATTTTATTTCAATGTAAAATTACATTATCTGAAAGCAGCACTCTATTTACGTAAACAATACGGCTGAAATCAAAAAAGGGGCAATGGATGTTGAAATAATCTAATGAACGACGCGTAAAATCAGCTGTTCACTTCCCGTCTAACTACAGAGTTCATCGAACTCGTCGTCGGCGATTGCACAAAGGCGGCTTTCCGAATTGATCCGAGATACATTGCGTGTGAGAAAATAAAACAAATCAGGTTTATTGGATTCCCATAAAGGTCCTGAAATAATTTCTTGTACTGGTTATCTTAGTATGATATACGGAATCCACCCCTTCAGTTTGTGGAGGGCTGTCCCTTACACCCAGTATTAATATTCTATTTGTTTTAATACTATCAACCCGCTCCCGTGTAGTATGGTTTTTACGATTTGATAACACATTTAGATTTCAATCTATCTGTATGTACTAATCCAATTTCTTCCCGTGGATTTCGTAAGAGGCGACTAAGGGACTTACTAGCAAATGGGCAGCAACGTTCACTGTGAATTTTACCACCATACTGCGATCGCTAACCCGCCTGCCAGCGGGGCCATTATAGCAAACCTCCCCAAATTGAAGGAGACATATGTCCAGCAGTGGACGTCTTCAAAGTCAAAGTCAAAAGTCAAAAATGTTTATTGCCTGAAATGTTGACAGGTACTAATAATTTATCTGAAGAGTTTGTTTGAACGGGCTAATCTGTGGAACTACTAGTCGCATTTCAAAAGTCGATAAGCTATTTAACATTACGCTAGGACCTTTAGGAGCCGAGGAAAAAAAAAAGAACGCTAAGGGAAAACGAAGAAATGGTGCCGGCAGGTGATGCGATGCGATAGGGTGGGTCGGGGGAATTAGAAATTTCACGCGGATGAAGTCGCGGGTAGAAGTAATATAATATTAACCTTACGGAATAAATTCTCTAAGTAAAAGTTTAGAAGAACAACGTTGTCACAAGGACAGAAACGAATAGGGAATTTAATTTATAACATGAATCTAAATAGCTGAAGGGATTAACTGTTTTGTTTTTTTTTATTATTATTTATCTAGTGATCGCCCTAGGAGGACATATCACCAACTTATTGGTGAAACTCAGGGTCGTAGTACTCGCAACCAGCGTGCGTGTATGACTAGATGTATGAACCTCCACTAGGCAAAAAGAGTGTGTAAGGATCGTAGCAACCGCCGCAGGAGGAGACGCCCCGGGTGTCGGGAGTCGATTGCGGACTCCCGGCCACCGTAGGCGCGAGCTTGCGGGTGGCGAGCAATGGGTAGCTCGCCGCCCGGTAAGGACCAAGCTCGGGTCGACGGCGCGTAGTGTTCCACGCGCGCCTCAAACAGATGTCAGCAAAACTGAAGGGGTCTGCTAGGACCGATGCCTGCCGGGGTCGCGTGATGGTTCGAAAGAAATACCGTGACCCTGGCATATGGGCAATTGAAGGAACACGGGTAGGTTTTAGTCAGTAAAAGTCTGACATGCCCTCCCGCTCTGCCCAGAGCGGGAGAAGTCATTTGATGATTTCCAATCCAAAAAAAAAAAAAAAAAGGATCGTAGCAAGTGGCTTTCAGTAGTTTCTGCCTACCCCCATAGGAAAAAAGCGTGAGTTTATATGTGTATGTATGATCGCCCATTGTTTGAAATTGGACCATTATTCATTTAAAACTTAATGTATTTCTAATGCATTGTAATATAAAAAAAAACATATTAGCTTTCTGCTCTCCTCCTCCATATAAACTTTAACCAAATTTCATACTCCTCCGTTTGCAAACTTTTTACTCCACGTTTTAATATATATGTATGTGATTGGAAACCTTTCAAATATCGATGCATCAATTTGAAAGAAAGTTTGTAGGAAAACTTTCAGCCATTTTGTATAGAAATTGGATTGGTTTCTTAATTCAGTTGGCGAGTATTTCGGGACGGCTAGTTCTTTGGGAGGGGTTTCTTACTGTCGCTTTGGATATCGTAGGGGAAACTATAATGTATGCTTTGTTCACATAATATGTCGGATGTCAGTGGAAATCAATGGAGAATGAACCAAATTACTTAATATCAACGACTTTATTGTTATTAAAGGAAATAAGTAGAAGAAGGGGCCGTGTCTGAGTAATAGCTTGCCGCGGTCTGTTTGTGGGTGGGTGACTATCTTTACAGATCAAGATCATTCCGTGCCTCGGAAAGCACGTTAAGTCGTTGGTCCCCGCTGTCATAAGTGGATCTTTGACGGTGGTTATGGTTCGTCAGAAGCCCGAAAGTCTTACCAAAGGGTATCCTGTTACCCAGTAACTGAGGTGTGGAGGTCAGATAGGCAATCGCTCCATGTAAAATACTGGTACTTAGCTGCATTTGTTTATATTGGAAGCTGACCCAAACATGGTTGGGTTATGATGATGATGATGTTATAAGGGGGAAGCTTATAGCCATCAATCGGGCACAAATCCAGATTCCGTACTACTACTGAAAACATCCAGATGGAAAAACCCAATAACCTTTTATATATTTTAATATCTATGTAGGTACGTTAGAGAAAGGACAAACACTTTTGGTTACAACGTTAGCCTAGCCCAGGCCTGTGAAAGAAGAAATGGTGACAAAGGTGCCGATTCTGTTGCACACCGAACTAAACTATCTCTAAAATTCCTTACGTTTAGCTATGAGAATTGTTACGCTATTCTGCAAGAAATAATCTCTAAATTTAAAAATTATTTTGACACGACGCTTACGCCTCCTCCAAGCGAATATCAACCACTCCGCCTCCGCTCAGGATCTCTTACTCCAGAGCATGGCGCAGTGGTCGATTAACATCGCTGTGGTCGCTGAGCCGTACTTTGTCCCGCCCAGGGATGACTGGGTGGAGGACCTGAGCGGCTCAGTGACCCTCCCCGTGCTCGTACTCAGGGACTTCAACGCCAAGAATTTGGCTTGGGGTTCCCGATATACAGACACACGGGGCAGGATGGTGGAGGACTGGGCTCTGGAGACAGGACTGGTCGTCCTAAAACGGGGTTCTGTACCTACGTGTGTACGGATGCGGGGCGACTCAGTGGTGGACATTTCGTTCGCCAGCCCCGCTCTGTCGCCGCAGGTCATTGATTGGCGCGTCATGGAGGTGGTGGAGACGTATTCCGACCACCGGTACATCCGGTTTGACGTCTCCGCCCAGACCTCAAGCGCGCCGACCCGGCAGACCTGGAGTGGTCCGCGGTAGGCGCTGAAGAACTGGACCGGGAGCTTCTCCTGGAAGCCTCGATCGTGCAGGCCTGGGTGTCACCACCGGACAGGCCTGCTGACATCAACGACGAGGCCGAGTGGTTCCGGGAGGCCATGTCTGATATCTGTGACGTGGCTATGCCCCGAGTCCAGCCAAGACGGGCTTGTCGCCAGGTGTACTGGTGGTCGCCGCAGCTGACAGCGTTGCGCAAAGCGTGCGTTACGGCGCGATGCCGGTATGCCAGGCACCGCAGGCTCCGCATCCGCCCTCCGGATACGGAAGCCATTCAGGCGAAGCTATATGAGGGGTACAGAGCGGCGAAGACCGCCCTCCAAGAGGAGATCCTGCGGGCCAGAGGACTGGCCCGCAAGGAGTCGCTGGAGACTCTGAACAGGGACCCATGGGGACGGCCCTACAAGGCCATCCGGGAGAAACTCCGCCCATGGGCTCCTCCGTTGACTCAGAGTCTCCGGCCCCAACTCGTGGAGGGCGTGGTGACCGCTCTGTTCCCTTCGCGAGGGGAACATAGTCCCCCACCCATGGCTCCACCTCCTACGGTGCCCGATGCGGACCGCATAACTGACGACGACGACGGTGCTCCAGAAGTGACCGAGGTAGAGATGAGGGTGGCGGTACGAAGGCTTAATAAAAGAATTGTTAAAAAGAGTTACCATGACATAGGTCACTGAATGAACACGTGTGGGTTTCGGTCAGTAAAAGTCTGACACGCCCTCCCGCTCCGCCCAGAGCGGGAGAAGTCATTTGATGAATTCCATCCAGAAAAAAAAAAGGCGAGGCGTTGGTGTGAATTTTTGTTCATGACCACTAGTTTTATTCCACACCTTTTTAATCGCGATTAAAAATAGTCAGATTTAGTTAAAATAAACTATTATAGTCAACATTTTTGGTGAAAACCGGCAAACTCAGAATAGCAAAATTGGCATTTTTACTAAACTAATAACTCAGTGCAATCTTAGTGCTGTCAAACTAAAATATAGTTAAGTTGTGTCACTTTAGTCTATTTCAGAATAGGAATTCGTCGTTTGACAGGAATAAACCAAATTTAAGTGATTTTTGTTTAGTTTAGACAATTTTTTACAACAGAATCGGCACCATTATATAGTTACTGCTGTAATGCAAAATAACGTAATTAATCTTTTCTATGTTTGTTTACTCAATCTGCCATGATATGTTTTTTTTTTTTTTGGTGCGAAATAATCAAATTACTTCTCCCACTCTGAACGAACTGGGAGCGCGTGTCAGTCTTTTACTGACCGAAACCCACACGTGTTCATTCAGTTACCTATGTCATAGTAACTCTTTTTGACAATTCTGCGACCTTGGCAGAGGCATATGTTTACCTAAAGTATTATATCTACGCAGCCTCTTTCCAGGAACGTTGAGGCTTGCTTTCATATACAACGAGTAATATAATTAACACAAGACCTTATACACCCGACTTATAGTATTGAGTTAAAAGCATAATACAATAACAAAAACTTATTTTTGAAGTGAAACTTTTTAATGTTAACTGTTATTAATAAAATCGTGTTGACTCTAGCATTAAGTACTTTATGCATTTAAAACTGAGTGAGTTTTATTTGGCTCAATCGGTGTCAGGTATGGCAAAATAGATCATTTAAAAAATACTTATATTTAAAACGTCTGAAATTGATTCAATACTTATTTATCCGGTTTGAGATAACTTAACTCTCATAAGAATACATTCATTCTGTTACATAAGAACATTAATACTTTATATAAAATTATTTTTTTGAGCGTATTGCAAAAAGTAAACATAAAGAAATATTTTAGGGTAGTCTTAAACATCATGCAATGTTGAAAAACAAGTGTCTGCACAACACAGACAAAGCCCTTTAAATAAATTTAAAAAAAAAAACACAGACAAGCGTAGCTAGAAGTTATTTATGAACGAACTACTTTCAAAACTTGAGTTCTGTAGTATTCTGTTACGCCTCGTATTGATAGGCAGAAGTATATGTTATAGACACAGGCATAACTTACTAGATGCGACATGCACTGTTATCTCATCACATAAACACTATATGCTACACCAACCTCATCCAAGCTCTATTTTAACTAGATATACCTAAGACGAGTACATTTGTGAGGAGTACGGAGGCACGTACATATTTAATTTGCCGGAGATAAGATTAGGCTACGTATAATAATTATAAACTCCTTTATGATGAGCTTACTTCTGACGGAATATTATGTACAACCTCAGTTTCATTCATATGAATTATTTTCGGTTCGGTTTTCGGTTGTCAGAAGCCCGAAAGTCTGACATTGGCAGATCGGTTGTTCAATTTCAAAACCTAGTACCTAACTGATTTTTTTTTAAACAGGTGTTTTTGCATTTTTCGGTCTTATAGACCACTCTCCACATCCTAGGCTAGCAAAAACTAAAAAACGCAAAAACAAAAAAAAAACGAAAAACGTAGTTTACACAAAGTCGTAAACCTAGTATCTAAAGCAAAAACTTAGTTCTAGAGAAATAGTTTTTCGCTTCTCGGTTAAAATTTAGTTATAAGCAGGTACTGGGTTTTGATATTTCACAGCCGAGATAGGTAACCCATAACCTGGGTGCAACGTAGTATACTTTTTCTGCCACAACTAGATTTTACGCGCGGCTTCACACGTGTGGTGGAGTTCGGAAATAATGCCACGGGCACATACTGCCGGGATAAAAAGCATTATATTTCCAGGTTATAAACTATCTGTGTGCCAAATTTCATCCAAATCCGTTTATGCGTGACTGAGTAACAAACATCCAAATTTTCGCATTTATATTATAGTAAGAAGTAGGATTAGTAGGTAATTGTAGGATTTCCGCCCCCACGTGGGCCAAGCCGCGGGCAAAATTTCCTTTAATCATAGTATTGTAAAAGAGACTCACTTTCGACATCTAAATATTTGTATACTTACTAACTTATCTTTATACCATTACGTTTACGGTAAGCAAAGCAATATCCACTACTAAAGGCTCTGAAAATTTACTAAATTATTGCATGACTATAATTATATGGTACAGTCAGATGCATAAATATATTACTAATAGCTTCTGCAGGGCTTGTGGCTAAGTAATAACAGCCACATGGATGGATCGTTCAGGTTAAGCTGCGCGTGCCGCGGTTGGCCCGTGGATGGGTGACCATCTTTACATTCCAAGACCCTTGCTGTGCCTCGGAAAGCACGATAAGCTGTTGGTCCCGGCTGTCTTTCGTCGATCTTACACAGTCGTTACGGGTCGTCAGAAGCCCGAAAGTCTGACAAACAGTCTAGTAAGGGGCATCGTATTATTTAGTACCCAAACCAAACCAGGACCAGAACTAGGGGGGGGGGTCCAGTACCTAAATTTTGACGTGGCGAGCGTATCGACGCACAGTGGACAGACGCCCATACTGGAAATTAGTGGACTTAGGCAACAAAGTTTTTTACTTTATTAGAAAGCTGGTGCTTCAGACCAGGGTGCTTACTCTCGAATATAATTCCAATAGATCGACATTGGTCAAACGTCAGTTGGTTGAGTTAAACGTCAGGGATTGGCTAGACTCAGTGACTCCAGCCAATCCCTGACGTTTGGCTGATAATTCCAATGTCGATCTATTGGAATTATATTCGATAGTAAGCACCCTGGGTGGTACAGAGTAGTCCGAATTTAGATAATTAACATATAATTAATATGTTGGGTGATCATGTAGTTTTTGTTCTGCCTTGTGTCGCAGGATTTTTCAGGTTAAGCTACATTTCTCAAGGTCAGCCTTTAGATGGGTGAATTTTTTGTTGATGTGAAACATCTATAGGCGAGGGTAAATCTAAATTTTGGCGTGGCGAGAACGGCCGTGGTGACGCATCGCCACGCTATATGATGTTATGTTAGTTACCTCATAACTTTCAACTGGGTGAACCGATTTTGATGATCATTTTTTTTTTATTGAAAGCTGGTGCTTCAGACTAGGGTGGTACAGAGTAGTCCGAATTTTGATTATTAACATATAATTAATATGTTATTTTTGATTATACCATATTTATTTCCTTTCGTAAAGTGTGCTTTATAAATATTATCTTTACAAAATAATTTCGATGTTTCACATCTGCCAGGCGTCCCACGACGACACATTTTTTTTTTTTGTTTTATTTGCGGACGCTTTTAATATGCACGTCTTGTTACATCGTTCTCACATTTATATTTAAACAAAAACTATGTTACCAATTTTTTTTTTTTTTTTTGTATTTATATTTTGATTTAAAAGAGTGTCCATGGAATTTCTTGGCCGTTCTCCTCTTGAGATACCTATTTACGCTTTGAAATGGGCGACTAGCGTCATCCGGCCCTGTCACAATTTAAAAGTGCCTGTAATTGGTTTATTTGAAATAGATGCTTTGAGTTGGGAAAAGACTACGCAGATGATGACAATGTGAGCGCCAGAATATTTAACTCTCATAGGTATATCTTGTTTGTCGTTTATTCAGAAGTACTTTACATCTGTCCATCTATAAAATCATTACAATTAATAATAGAAATCGTAACAGGCGACTAAGGTTAACAAGAGAATGGGCAGCAGCGTTATCAATGCATTTTACCACCAAACTGTGATCGTAAACCTGCTTGCCAAGCGTGGCGAGTATGGCATATCTACCCGGGTTCGAACTCACGACATAAGAGTCATGTGTGAAGTAGTGTGTGTGTGTGTGTGTTTGTGTGTGTGTGTGAGAGTGCGTGCGTGTGCGTGTGCGCGTGTGTGTGTGTGTGTGTGTGTGTGTATGTGTGAGACACACACACAGTGTCGAGTGTTCTCTCGAGTCATAAGTCGGAGCTGATACAACTAGGCCACCACTGCTTTACGGAGCCAGCACCGCTCTTTAGTATTACGGAAATTTTTGATGTCCTAAAATTCTCTTTAGGAAAAAACACCACCTTACTCACATAAAGAACGTTTTAGTCACTACACGTCATTCGCCGGTAAATTTCAGAAGCTATGTGGAGGCCACCGCACTTCTCCCTTAACTGGGCATAAATCCAACTCAAGGAGAAATTCCAGACGAATAACTCCAATCTCAGTTTGCTTTACTTCGAAATGAACCCATGATCGAACCCAGGATAGCAATCGCGCTTGCAAATATCTGACGAGACCAAACACACAGTTATATTAATATTTATTTGGTACCTACAGAATAAAAGTGACTACTGCACAAACTGTAATCATGTATTCAGCACATGATTCCAGGCCTAGGCGTATACATTATGCGTCTTTGTTACCAAATAAATCTACTGTTTCGTAGAAAAGTGCATTACCTATGCTGTGAAAATGTATGAAACAGCAATGATTTTTTATAACCTACGTAACCTTCTACAAACTTCTCACAGGCGAAATGTGGGTGTACAGGTACACCTCTGCCTAACCCTTCGAGGAAACAAGGCGTGATGTTATGTGTTATGTAACCTTCTACGCTAAACAATAAATTATTTTATTTCTGTAAGCAGGTTTGTACAATTTTACACGTCATTCATAGGTATTTTAAAACTAGATGTGGTCAGCGTTTCCTAACTGACTACTCTGAGAAGAAAGCCCAAAACAAACTCAAAGGTACACAGCCTCTTTTAAAATCCAGACATAATATTGGTCAGTTCTTGTGAACACAATGTAGATTGTTTTCTAAAAATATCTTTTGTAAAAAGAACCACATAGATTGAGTGGACCTCTCCCAGTCAGTGCACGCTTTTAACACTGTGCAGTTCAACAAGATCAACGATTCGATGAACAAGAAAGGACATTTGTGTAGCATAAATTACTCAAACTGCCAGACAACACCAATAACTACACTTCAGGCAATTACCTTGCATTTATCTTGCCAATATTCAGGGCCGGTAACGCATTTAGAGGTAAATTAATTATTGGTTGTTACTAGTTAATAAAAATTATCTAATCTAAAAATGCGTCATGTACAATTTGACCTAAATTCGATTATCAGGCGATACGTGCTTTTAAGCACTTACTTTTATATAACATAATTATTAACGCATTAAATTATAATAAAAGTCAATCATTAGCTTTCTTAAAAGAATAATTGGTCGCAAGCTGCGCACAGATTGACACATTTATTAAAAAACCGGCCAAGTGCTAGTCGGACTCGCGCACCGAGGGTTCCGTACAAACCTGTAGGTATTTTCGGTTTAAAAAAAAATATATTTTCTATTTAATATATTTTATAATTTTTTTATTTCAGTTGATTGAATGTAAGGTAAATTGCGGTTTACGATTTATGACGTTTAAAAAAAAAACTACTCACTCGATCTCGTTCAAACCAATTTTCGTTGGTAGTTTACATGGTAATGTACATCATATATTTTTTTTAGTTTTGTCATTCTCTTATTTTAGAAGTTACGGGGGGGGGGGGACACATTTTACCACTTTGGGAGTGTCTCTCGCGCAAACTATTCAGTTTAGAAAAAAATGATATTAGAAACCTCAATATCATTTTTAAAGACCTATCCATAGATACCCCACACGTATGGGTACGATGAAAAAAAAATTTTTGAGTTTCAGTTCTATGTATGGGGAACCCCAAAATTTATTGTTTTTTTTCTATTTTAGTGTGAAAATCTTAATGCGGTTTACAGAATACACCTACTTACCAAGTTTCAACAGCATAGCTCTTATAGTTTCGGAATAAAATGGCTGTGACATACGGACGGACAGACAGACAGACAGACAGACAGACAGACAGACAGACAGACATGACGAATCTATAAGGGTTCCGTTTTTTGCCATTTGGCAACGAAACCCTAAAAAGAGGATCGTGTTCATTCATTTCACAAATAAAATTGATTGATGGTAATGCAAGTGACGTTTTTATTAGGTTTCTGGTAAAAGATGCATATTTTATAAGAGAGGTGGATATTTGTTTTGATGTCAGACGATTTAGAGATGAAAGGAAGTTCAATAGGTACTTAACACGTTAACTGCCTTGACGGACTATGTGTCCGACACTTTTTGCTCCATTCAGGTCTTGTCGGACTATATGACCGACAAAACATACAAAATCTGAACATGTCGTTGCTGCGTGGCGGCCATGTTTTTCGAATAAATAATGTATTTTTAGAATAAAATAATCTACTAAAAGTGAAATAACACTAAGTACATTTTTTGATTTTTTCTGATTTTCACCATGGCGGTTAACGTGCTAAGTAAGAACTTCTCAAAATCTAAATATTATAGTTGAACAAACTATTTGGAATCCAGGAGTCTTTCCACTACAGTACCCTGTTTTTTTGTGTTTTTTTTTTTTTCAATTGACTACTCAGCACTCTTGCTGTCACACCATGATGCGAAAAGATATACACTGGAATAATTCTTATACTAAATTAACTAACAAACAATAATATAATATCCCAACTTAACTTAAACTATTAACAAACTAAGTAATGGCGTCGAAAAATTCTTCTGCATCGCTGTTTACTGGTACGAGCTAGGGTTGCCACCTTTTTTCTTGCAATTATAGTAGGTACATTGGTTATTAAAGATATGAAAAAAGTACATGTTATAAAAATAAAGTACGATTTATTTTTATATATTATTAAGTTTAAAAACATATTTTTATTGCTTTTTGCTGTTTGTATGAAATAAATTTCATTTAACGAAAAAAATACTTACGACTAAACTTTTCAAAATCCCACAGAAATCAAATCTTGCAAAATAAAGTATCAATATAACGTATAGGTTGGCAAAAAAGAGTCTGTCGTGGTAACCATTGGAACTAAAATTTTTTTTTGGTGGCAGCACTGCTTTGTTTATCATCAACAAGTAGCTAATCTGTCATTGTGATAGGTTCCTAGTTGTATTTTACTTATTTCTAATTAACTATCAATGATTAATGCTTTTGTACATATAAAAAATGAATAAAACAATAAGGAGTAGTGGTGTGAGCTGTGATATACTAAATTTTCGTAAGAAATTTGGCGGAATCTGAAGCGCAACAAATTTTGTCTCCGATTGACAATGTTTACGAAAGAACTGCCGACACGACAGGTATTTATCCAAGAAATTTATCTTTTATTCAATGCCAGTCATTGTTTTTCCTTTCTTATACTAAGTTTTATCGGTATTATAAGTTTCAAACCATTTTATTGTTTTATTTACTAATAGATTATTGAGGTTATGTTTTCTAGTTTGACAAATCGCGTGTACGTTAACTCTTGATGTTTGATACTTGAAATTGAAAAATGTACCTACATGGAATTAATATGATTGTCTTTATGTTTTTTTTCAAGGTAAATCTCACAGTACAATTAGAGAAATTGTTAATGAAGGTGAAAAAATTAAGGATTTTTTCTACACCTGGAGGAACACCAAAACAGTTGGCGGAAGAAAGAATTAGACGATTTTGATCTGTGTGCAATTAGACAAAAAGTTCAACACTATAACGAAACCGGCAAGTATTTTTTTTTTTTTTTGGTAATCGCTTACCACAGTAATAAAAGTATAATTTATATTTATTATTTTTGAGGTGCCTATTCTACGTAATATATTACCTATAGTTTGAGGAGACATGTTGTAATGGGAGCCGTAAACGTGTAAGAAAGATTTTTACAATATTTAGATTTCATAAATAAGAAATGTAAAACTGACACATCAGTGTTAATGGAAAAAATCTATCATAGCACTGAAAAGGAATACAAGAATGATGTTATGTCACGTTTTTCTTTTTAAATAAAATCTAAATTTTAGCGTGTTATTTCATTTTCATTGTCATGTGAATAGTGATAATGTTATGTACTCCACATAGACATACCTGACACCTTCATTAGTCAACTGTTCAAGTTTATTCGATATTGCCCGTACCTTTCGAATGCGACATGTTATAGGTACTCTCTGACTTCCGATTAGTTTCCGACAGTAAGCAGCTGTAAGTCACCTTCTTGTCGACTATAAACTGTCAGCATTAAAATGACTCGATCAGTATCATTCATGTCAAATTTGATACAGGCATACCAACCATCGAATGGTTGTGAATACCCTAGATGGAGGCCGCAAATGCGATTGCTGAACATTATGTCTTGTTTATCGGGTTCAATCGGCAATCCCTGAGAGTAATTTAATTAATTTTTAAACTGAATAAGTTTGCATTATGTTATTATAATGGCACTCTTAGATAAAAGTTTATTCTAGCGAAATAATGCGAAATCTACTAAATACAATGAAAGTAAAAGACTGTGTGCCTATCAAGTCATGAAATCTTGACTGATGAGAATTGCCGGGATCTCGTGTTTGTGGATTAAAACAACAAGTATCTTATCACTTTAAGTCCTAGTATACAGGGTGGCCATACCTGCTAAGCAGGCGCCCTCATTTTTTCCAGACTCTTTTTTGCCAAGCTGTACAATACTTTATTATAAAGTACGGGTGGCAACCCTGGGTACGACTGTGGCAACTAATGTACAGACGCCAGCACATCAAGGTACCCGAAACTGTCAAATTAAAGTAAAGAAAGTATAGTGTGTGTGTGTGTGTGTGTGTGTGTGTGTGCGTGTGTGTGTGCGTGTGCGTGTGCGTGTGCGTGTGCGTGTGCGTGTGCGTGCGCGTGTGTGCGTGTGCGTGTGTGTGTGCGTGTGCGTGTGCGTGTGCGTGTGCGTGTGCGTGTGCGTGCGCGTGCGCGTGCGCGTGCGCGTGCGCGTGTGTGTGCGCGTGCGCGTGTGCGTGTGCGTGTGCGTGTGCGTGTACGTGTGTGTGTCTGTGTGTGTGTGTGTGTCTGTGTGTGTGTGTGTAGTGTGTGTGTGTGTGTGTGCGTGTGTGTGTGTGTGTGTGCGTGTGCGTGTGCGTGTGCGTGCGCGTGTGTGCGTGTGCGTGTGCGTGTGCGTGTGCTTGTGCGTGTGCGTGCGCGTGCGCGTGCGCGTGCGCGTTCGCGTGTGTGTGCGCGTGCGCGTGTGCGTGTGCGTGTGCGTGTTGTGTGCGTGTGCGTGTGCGTGTGCGTGTACGTGTGTGTGTGTGTGTGTGTGTGTGTGTAGTGTGTGTGTAGTGGTGTGTGTGTAGTGTAGTAGTCTGTATTATTAAAGTTGAAAACTTATTAAAGAAATTTGACATATTGTAGTAACTTCAAGTGCTTGCTTCTGTACTTTTACCCAAGAGACTGGCGGCATTGATATCCAAATAACTTGATCGATTGTACACAAAATCAAATCATTCAATTAGGTACCTACTTCATTCAAGGTTTTAGAAACGAAGTTCTTAAACAAAGCTTTCAGTAGGAGCAAACTTGTAAAAATCTTCACGTAACAAAAAAAGCGTTACGTAACGAAATAGCTTTATATTTCTCCATCCGATTTTTTTTTTATTTATAATAGAAAAATGAGAGAGTGAGACAGACTTAATGGTTTTCGAGGGTTCTGAAGACGATACTGAGGTCAAAATAAACTTAAGGTAGTAAAAGATACGGTAAACGACGTCACATTCGTAGTTGAAGAAAAAGCTTAAGGAACTTCTTTTCCGATGATTGATTCCTCCGACTCTGCATGAATTTTTAGTACTTAGTCGTAAATGTGGAGTTGAGGTTTCTAAAGTTAAGTTTCTTGTAAAGATGAATGATTAAGATGTTCAAAATTGACAAAAACTAGTTAAACCAACATCAACATAAATTATTATTTTGACAAACATAACTCCAGTTACAAAGAGAGTTCCTTGTGGCGAGTTAATTGTAGCGCTAGACAATCCATATCTTCAAGTTTAGCGTGTCGTATCTAAGTCACTGCCCGAATGAGCTCTCAATGTGCTTAGAAGCAATGACTCATCTTACCCTTTAGAATTCTGTGTGCAAAAAGAAATGGCAAATAAAAAAACAATAGCCGCTTAAATCAAGGACAGTTGTAACATTCAGCCCAAAGTTTCGACCCTGAACTGAAAGCGCAACTTTCCCCAAACAGGTAGGTATGTGGCATTGTGGAGTCTTTGCGAGGGTGACAACAGAAGTGCAGCTAGGATCATTTTTAACAGCGATAAGGTTGCGCAATACTCCCCGGAGACACTAACAGCTCAGAGGGCAAGCACCCCAGATGACCTCTCTTTCCCTGACCCACTCGATCTGGAAACCAACTCACTTGAAATTACAGCTCAACAAGTATGCGCGACGATGTGCTCCTTCCGAAGTGGCTCCATCGGCGGCCACGACGGCTTGACACTCCAGCAACTGAAGGACCTGATGTGTTCAGGCGCCGGAGAAGCTGGTGAGTCCCTAATGAAGGAGCTGTCGGCCCTTATTAATATCATGCTCTCCGGCAATGTGAACGAAGTCTTCATTGATAATTTCTATGGGGCAAATTTATATGCCCTGCTCAAGAAGGATGGCGGCATTCGTCCCATTGCCGCAGGGTCCACTTAGTGTCGTATCGCAGACAAAATTTGCTGTGCTTGTTACAACGAAACGTTGCCAGCAAATTCTAGCCCCTGCAGATGGGCTTTAGGTCTAATAAGGGATAAATAGATTTCAATTCCGTAAACAGCGTCACCTTGTTGGCAGTTCAAAAAGAAATACCCAAACTTTACAGTTTTTTCTATAACCATGCACCCTTCTGAACAATTTTATAAAGATAGCCTTTGGAAGTCAGTGGTTGGATGTCAACAGGGTGACCCTCTTGGGCCCGTCATTTTGATTAGGAGTGGCAAAAAATACTAATGACTAACGTACAGTATTTGGATGATGGAACCCTAGAGTGTAGTGTAGGCACAGACAAATTAAATTCCATTGGCTTGACCTGAACTTTTCAAAATGATTGAAGATAGCAACAACAATAGCACCAAATTTCAAAATCTCCAATAGAAAATCTCTTTATAAAAAAAAAGAATCCCAGGAAGATCCCATTTTATTACGAATACTTTTCAACGTACACCGAGGAGACGTTTTCTTTTTAACACGCTTTTATTAGGTCGACCTGTATGTAACTAACTATGTAATGGAATCTAAGGTAACTAATTTAACCATCTTCCAAGGATCGTAGCGTCATGAAAATTGGCAGTTTTATGTAGTTCTGATGACAATACAATAATATGGTACTGTCGAACTGATCTGATGATGGAGCCGGAAGATATGAACTGGAACTTCATGATGGAACATCGTATCATAGCTGTGTTTGGACTTCTTAGAAAGGTCTTGTAATGAACTTTGACCACAATAAGGTTTTTGGTTTTTACGTCCATTTAAAAAAGCGTGTTTTTCTAGTGTTTTTTAAACTATACATTTATCAATAGTGTCTCGGACTTTTCAAAATAAACATTAATTCGCCCTTCACACTGATTCGATACTGTTCGTTTGAACAAAAATTTGCATCTAGCCTCCGTTCCTCCCAACTATGGCAGCATCCCCAACTTTTAGAAAAAGTAGACCAAATTAATAAAAACACACTAACTCCGAATGTAATAGTGGCCCTGGACGACCCAACCGAGCGTGGCAGCAAGCCACTTTTTCCATTCGCCTAGGTAGTTTCGGCGCCTTCAAAATTTTAAGCCCAAGTTTACCGGTCTTCCTCTCTTAGGTAGATTTTGAGGTACTCTGTCTGACCGATGCGTTGAACGCTTGGAAAATGGCTTGTTTCAATACGGATTTGCGTGACCTCCAAGACGGTAGGAGGTGCCAGTCTGCACTATTAAAAGGAATACCCTGGTAAACAAGTCACTCACTGCTGAGCGAGCTCGTCTGCTAGCTGGGGCAGAATGGGTGTCACGCTTGTGGCCTCAGGTGGTTCTGTCCGACCGTAGGCACTATGATGGATGACTCTTTGTGTCGGCTCGCTGTGTCTCCGCTTGTCACCAGTGAAGGTGCCAACAATCTCGGTCACCATGGCCTGTCCCGTTGCAGGAGCGTAGATCGAATAACACGTATCAAGCCTGACCCTGGCACGTGCCGGGGTGAGGCTTGGTACGTGGCGATGGTGAGAGATCAGACAGCATGACGTTGTTGCCTTGAAAGGTGGGCAAACTTCTAGTGTGGAGGACTACCTGTGTCGAAACCCTTCCGCCATCTCATGTTCCAAGTACAGAGGTCTGTGGCCTGTGCATCCACTGCTGCTGCGACTACTGAGACTCACAGCGGCGCAAGTACTACAAAAACTTCAATTTTGAGCCGAATCAATTCGGCTCAACAGTGTCTTTGTGGCAGTGGCTTTTTTTAAAGGAAATTTTCATACCTAAATCCTAAGAAAAAAGGACGTACAGTTTCCAATTTGAAATTTTTTCTGGTTTTTTCTACGGCTAATTAGTGCTATTATTGATCGAAGGCTATTAAACATTTTAAAACTAAAAATTTCCTAATCGGGCCAGCCTATTGAAACTGTTTTCAACGAACAGCATTTAATTTTATATATATAGATATCGGTTGAATTGGGTTTGAAGCTTTATCAACATTTATGTTCAGAAACAAATAATCGCTAGGGCAATCAGTATCAGAAAGCACCATCCTAAACTCAGGTTTATTGAAAATAAATGCAAATGTAATCGGCTCGTGTCATCGCCTCGGAATAAATTCCTTCATTAAGAACAGGCTACACCACGAGCTAAGCTAACTTAGCTCAGCTTAGTTCACAGCAATGATGTCTCTTCAGTGTAGCTCTGTAGTTCCACGATCGAATATTTTGACACAGTTTATAACATATATAAGTATGTTTACAACATAACTGAGGACATGACTTAAATTTGTTTTTTTACACTTGTTTTTTTTAGTTTCTGTTGCTTCCTGTAATTTCTGCAGGTTTAAAATGTTGGTAAATCTAAATTAATAAATAACGTTATGTTACACAAATTGTGCTTATCACGTAAGTAGTTATAGCCATTTTTCGATGCAAACTACACTTACGATTACGTTGTTCAGGGTGTCAGAGACATCGGCGCTCTAACTAAAACCATGAAGTCAACCCATGATTCAAACAAGTCCCCCCTCTCATAGCAAAGACATCTTTCGTCGATCATCAAAATTAAAATCAGCTGTTTCATAGAAAAGTTCAATACCTTAGCAATCAAAATGTATGGATATGTATTTTTTTACATATGAAAAATTTGCAGAACCATCTATTGAACCCGTGGTAACAATTTGTGCATTGATCCTGTCTGCCACCCTGTATTACGTTACAGAAGTATGAAACGGTGTCAGTCAAAGCTAAGCTAAGCTAACTCAGCATGGTGGCCCAACTCGCGGTGTGACATAGGCCTTACCCTTCCATAAATTAGTTCCACAAGTGACAACCGTCGTCGGGACAATTGGCGAGATATTAATCCATATTCATTTGTTTCTCTGCTAATAGAAAAGGGTTGCCGAGTGATCCGTCAACGGTTATATTAACAATATCTGTCAGCCATTCGGTCCTTTGTTTAGTTAGGGGTATCAATTGTTTTGATTGTGTTCGTGTCTAACGTTTAAATTACATCTTTTACGTTGGGTATTTTGTTAATTATTGATGAGGAGGTTTCCAATCTTCTTTCTTCTTTAACTTATACACATGGTATAAAACAAAAACGCTTTTCTTGTTTATAGATTTTTGAAACTACGTAACGGATTTTAATGCAGTTTTCATCAATAAACAAAGTGATTCAAGAGGAAGGTTTAAGTATATTATGTATAAATATGCGGCCGGAGCCGCTGGCAAATGCTAGTATTTAATAAGAATGTTAGTGTGTCGTCTATGAACCGGTGTAGCATGAAAAACACGTTTTATATTATCATACTAACCTTTGCCCGCGGCTTCGCCCGCGTGGATGTCGGAAATTGACGCAGGTATTTTTTCTAAAATAAAAGAATTTTTCTAAAATAAAAGTAGTCTAAGTTACTCCTTATTACATCAGCTACCTGCCAAGAAAAGTCCCGTCAAAATCGGTCCAGCCATTTCAGAGATTAGCCGGAACAGACAGACAGATAGACAAGAATTTTAAAAAAATGTTGTTTTGGTATATGTACCGTGTATACATCCATATACACTTAGTAAAAAGTTGTTATCTTAATATTAAAAACAGGCACTCCAATTTTATTTATTTGTATGTACCTATAGATAAATAAGCGGGCGAAGCCGCTGGCAAATGCTAGAATTTAATAAGAATGTTAGTGTGTGGTCTATGAACCGTTGTAGCATGAAAAAACGTTTTATATTATCATTCTAACTTTCGACCGCGGCTTCGCCCGCGTGGATGTCAAAAATTGACGCAGGTATTTTTTCTAAAATAAAAGAATTTTTCTAAAATAATAGTAGTCTAAGTTACTCCTTATTACATCAGCTACTTGCCAATAAAAGTCCCGTCAAAATCGGTCCAGCCATTTAAGAGATTAGCCGGAGCAAACGGACAGATAGACAAAAGTTTAAAAAAATGTTTTTTTAGTGTAAGTACCGTATTTACTTTCATATGCATTTACTGAAAAGCTGTTCATTTGAAATTACAAACAGACACTTCAGTTTTATTTATTTGTATAGTTATGTATAGATATAATAAAGACAAAATATATCAATATTTGAGAATAAACAAATTTATGAGTCACGAGCAACAGCACTTTCCCATTTTTATTATTAATTTTATGAACTTCTACTTCTACTTATGGTTCCTACTAACTGCTATTCCTACTTACTCTGTCTGTTGCTGAAAACCGTATTTAAATCCGCTGCGTAGTTAAATAGATCGAAGCATACAAACACCAAAAGTGACTTTGTTTTATACTAGGGAAAGATTAAACAAAACTTGTGTTAGTAAATACAGTAGAATTTCACTAATCCGGCACTTCAATAGACCGATACGTCCAATAATCCGACACCGCCTCACTCGCACCTACTTACGTCACGTTGCACAAAAACAGACCTTAATCAAGGATTGTTTTAAAACTATCTACTATTTAGTTGCAAGATATATTACAGGTATAAAAAGATGTTTATAACATTAATAGAAATATATAATATTCTCTTTATGAAATTCTTTATTTTATTTATTATGATTTTTTTTTATATAAAAATCCAATAATCCGAACATTCCAATAACCCCTCTCCACCCTCTGGTTTTTAAGTGCCGGATTAGTGAATTTCTTCTGTATAGCTTAAACTATGTTAGTACCACTTCACGCACGGTACCAGCTAATCCTGAAACTGTATTACTGTAAGCTCTCACTCGTTATAATCTTCATGACTTGGATATTGTATTTTATGTACTCTCATATCGTAAAATTCGAATTTTATCCTTCAAAACGAGTTTATATCGACATACTTTATAACCGCAGTAGCGATATTTAAAAACAAAATCTATTTTAATAACACTTTTTAATAACACTTTGTTTCTAACAAAATTATGTAAAAAATAAAAAAAAACAATACGATACAGGGCAAATCCAAGAAAACCATACCACCAAGGAGTTACCATCTATTATTTTTGTCAAATGGAATACAGACAGGGGAGTTATTTTTATAGAAGACAAAATCATTTCTTACCCTTTTAACTTGGATCTTTTATTTAGACATTCCCAATGTATGAGAGTAGATAAAGTACTGCTTATAACTAGATATTAAAACACTCGCTTGATACTATTCAAAACCTACCTTTCATTAAGCAAGTTCCATAAACAACTACATATGTATTATTAACTTGCCTCTGTCAGGTTTACAAATGGAATACTCAACACTTGAGTTTAAACTCAAGAGTGTTCGTAGTTTCCCACATTTGTTGTAGCTAATTTGCAGCCTTCGTAGGTACCTTGTTTTCGACACACATCTTAGCAACTGTGACGCAGCGGCATCCTAACGATGCAAATTGCGTTAGTTAGTGAGAATTGGTAGTCAGTCATCTGATTACATAGGTTTGGCAATGATAGAATATAGAGGCTCCCCGAAACGATCAATTGAGATTGATCAATCACCATCAATTGTAATTCTAGTAATATTTTCAATCGCTTCAAATTCATCTGGTAGACGACCAATTTGTGCATCAAAGTGTATCAGTCACGTAAATTGGCAAAAAATGACAATAGAGATTGATTGTGTCGGGGAGGGTTAAGGTACCCTTTTTTTGCGTTGGACATCGTCAACTCTGGGTAGAGTGGGAGGCCGTATCAGACTTTTAGTGACTTCCCCTTTTTTCTCTGGTTTGTAAAGCATCAAATGAATTAAGTCTGAAAAAGCTCTGGGCGGAGCGCTAAATCGTGTCAGAGTTGTACTGACTGAAACCCACCAGTGTTCCTTCAGTTGCCTGTGCCAGGGCACGGTAACTATTTCGAAGAAAACCGCGACCCTTGCCAGGGTCGCGGTTTTCTTCGAAAGTTTTAAGGTCCTCTAAGGTAACCTTTAAGGTCTGTAGAGGCTTTTGTATTATGATTTTCGTCACAACCCCGAGCTCGTGGCACGCCACAATTGCGGCGGTAAGTCCCCTCTTTGAGGAGTGGATAGAGAGACGTCACGGCGTCCTCACCTTCCGCCTCACGCAGGTTCTCACCGGGCATGGGTGCTTCGGTGGGTTCCTGTTCAGGATAAAGCGGGAGGATACGTCCGGGTGTTTCCATTGCGAGGATCGTCTGGAGGACACGGTGGAGCATACGGTGGAGGTGTGCCCTGCCTCGGCGGAGCACCGCCGTGTCCTCGTGGAGGCGATCGGCGGCGGCGACCTCTCGCGTCCGGCCCTGGTGCGAGCCATGGTACGGAGCGAGAGGGAATGGGAAGCCGTCACCTCCTTCTGTGAAGCAGTAATGCTCGTGAAGGAGGAGGCGGGGCGCGTGAGGGAGTGGCAGTCTCTGCGCCCTCACGTCCTTAGCCGCCGCAGGAGGAGACGCCCCGGGCTTCGGGAGTCGATAGTGGACTCCCGGCCACCGTAGGCGCGAGCTTGCGGGTGGCGAGCAATGGGTAGCTCGCCGCCCGGTAAGGACCAAGCTCGGGTCGACGACGGCGCGTAGTGTTCCACGCGCGCCTCAAAGAGATGTCAGCAGCAGTGTAGGGGTCTACTAGGACCGATGCCTGCCGGGGTCGCGTGATTGTTCGAAAGAGATACCGTGACCCTGGCACATGGGCAACTGATGGAACACGGGTGGGTTTTAGTCAGTAAAAGTCTGACACGCCCTCCCGCTACGCCCAGAGCGGGAGAAGTCATTTGATGACTTCCCATCCAGAAAAAAAAAAAAAACCCCGAGCTCGTCAGTACTGAGGAGTTCCAATGGTCACTCGGCCCGCATCAGAGCCCAGAGTTGATACCGCGTCATCTTCGCGCGCCACCTGTTCTCAACAGTAGGTATTACACGAGTTAGCTAACGATAAGCACGTTCATTCTGATCCAGCCCATGCTGTCCTCTGCCAGCGACGCCCTAAGCCGAGATCCCTATCCCACCGGAAGTGCCCTTAGCATGTAGTCGATTTATTTTTTAAGTTTTTAAGCCCTGGCTGGAGGCCTTAATTTATCAAGGTACTCGTGATACCGATGGTTAACATTTTCTGTTTTCACACAATATACTTAGACAAGTATTACAGAATTTTAACTGCTCCTTGCACTATATTACTTCTTTTAAATTCAGAGGAAGGGTTCTTCACAAATACGAGCATACAGAAACTTATTGCATCTAGTTAGACTGGAAGCCGACCCAAACATAGTTCGGGAAAGACAGGCAGATGCTGACGTATAATGAAACTAACGCATCTTCCCCACAAGGTTATGCAAAAACGAACGCTACGGCGCTACCTAATAAGTACCATTCTTACACCTAATCAAATAAAATCGTTTCTTTATTTGTATAGAATGCAGGTGTTATAATAGTGGTGTTACTTTGGATATATTCCCAGTACGTTCTGCCTGTTGGCATACAAAAATATAGTGCTTAACTTACAGATAATTTAGAAACTAGGTTTAAAATGAGATCACGGATCAGCTAAGTCTAAAATTACTAACATAACAAATGAGATATCGTGACTCACTCTCCACAGGACCATAGAAACCATATAGTTACATAGGATATCTAGAGTACATCTTAGAGTTAGATCTCTGTGTGTACTCTTCGTCACATAAAGGTTCATTAGAAAACAAGCGTCTACCAAACAGAATGAACCTTTTTGGCGCAGCCGTGAAGCACACGCTGCTGTTTTTATTTATTTTCACTTTTATTATTGTATTTTGTGTTTCACGAACTGTGTCCAAATAAACGAAATTCTTTCTTTCTTTTCTTTTAAAAGCAAACTTATCCACTTTTCTTAATAATTAATTATTAATGATGTAAAAATTATAATTTGAACGAATAATCTTGGCCGACGGCTGGCAAAAACCTCCCAACTCTCTTTCCACCTCTCTCTGTCCAGAGCTGCCAAGGACCAATCTTTATTAATTCCAGCTCATACCGTCATCTCTGCCTGGACCTGCCGCGATGTCGTTTACCATTAAGCAGGATTCTCTGGGATTTTTTAAATGTTAGATTGTATTTAATACAGGTTTCTTATACCAACCCGCACTGAGCCCACGTGGAAGATTATGGCCCACTCCTTCTCACCGAGAGGAGGCCTGTGTCCCAGCAGTGGGAACAATATAGGCTGATTTTGGTACAGGTTTCTTTTTATAACGGAAAATTAGAAACTTTTCATGCGGGCGGAAAGCTTAAAAGAAAATTCTCCTCAGCTGTGTGTTGCCATTAATATGAATTTAATTCCGCACTCCAGTGGTGGGATATAACTGTATGTACCCAAAAAGCAAATTATTATTAATATCTTGTCCGTTCTCCGGACCAGCATTTCCTTAATCACAGTCCGGGAGACCGGCTGACGGTAATGATGTACCATCAACATCTTCCGGGAATCCTTCCACTACTGCTATTAAAGCAACCCAAACTCCATTTAATTTCGTAACTGTAGCCCAACATCACTTGAAATTAATTATATTATAAATCTGTCTAAAATTGTTTTGATAGTAGTCAATTTCTTGGAAGGGATGTTCTAAGAAATTGACTACTATCGAAAGGCGGGTAAAGGTAGGTTTAGGTGTCAATAATGCCACTTAAAACGTGGCATATTTTTTCAGGACATAATGCCACTTATTATGCCAATTATTTTTGACTAGCTTCTGCCCGCGACTTCGTCCGCGTCAAATTTTTGCTCCCCTGACCCTTCCCGTCGCATCGATTTGCCTGCTAGTTTTCGTCCATTTTTCGTTGCTGCTCGCTCCTTTTGAGTTATAGTGAGTCAACCTTAAAAGATAGACATATGCTCTCGCGGATTTTTTTTTAGAACTTTTTAAAAGGAACAATTCCGTCATACATAATTTTTGCGTTACTTTAACCGTTTACGCAGCGCACGCAACGGAAACTCTCAAAAGGAATGAATTTTCCCCGTTTTTGCAACATTTTTCATTACTGCTCCGCTCCTCTTAGTTGTAGCGTGATGTTATATAGCCTATAGCCTCCCTCGATAAATAGGCTATCCAACACAAAAATAATTTTTCAATTTGGACCAGTAGTTCCTGAGATTAGCGCGTTCAATCAAACAAACAAACAAACAAACAAACAAACAAACTCTTCAGCTTTATAATATTAGTATAGATATCTACTAGCTCCATAATAGCTCGTATACTGCTCGTACCATATATTCTTCCATTTTTAAGTTTGAAAATTATTTGTTACTAGCTTCTGCCCGGGACTTCGTCCCCGTTAAATTTCTTGCTCCCCCGACCCTTCCCGTCGCATCGAATCGCCTACCCGTGCGATTTTTCCCGTTTTTGCAACATTTTTCATTACTGCTCCGCTCCTCTTAGTTATAGCGTGATGTTATATAGCCAATAGCCTTTCTCAATAAATAGGCTACCCAACACAAAAATATTTTTTCAATTCGGACGAATAGTTCCTGAGATTAGCCCGTTCAATCAAACAAACAAACAAACAAACTCTTCAGCTTTATAATATTATAAGTATATAAGTATAGATAAATATGAAAGTGTTACTCAATCACGTAAAAACTACCGAACGGATTTCGATAAAATTTTGTACACACAATTTTTTTTATAAGTAAGCTGAATTAAAACAATACTTTTGTTCCCGGTAGTTCGTTTTGAAGTATCATTTCCGAACTCCACGCAGGCGAAGCCGCTGGCAGAAGCCAGTACAGGATAATCCGTCACCCAGATTTCGAGACTGCAGCGTTTCAATCATGTCGGCAGCATGAGTACTTACTTAAAACCCTGAAGAGTCCAGCTACTTTGAAAGTGTATTTTAACGAAGGCTAGAGAGATTGCTCACCCGCATATGAAATCAACCCAAACAGCTGCAATATGATGCCATTTCATTTAAAACTTCTTACTATTTCTAAAGAAACGTGGGCGTGAACGTTGTTTTAATGAGAAGAGGGTAGTAACTGGGATTTAGAGTTCAGATAGACACCCTGTATCAGTTACATAAGGTTAGAATAGGAGCTGACCCCAACTTAGGTGATAAAAGGCAAGGTAGATAATGATGTTTTTTTAAGGAAATGTCCTAGTGAAAAAGACTGGAAACTTATTTTAAGTGGTGTAGGTCTGCCGGGGTCGCGAGATTGTTCGAAAGAGATACCGTGACCCTGGCACATGGGCAACTGATGGAACACGGGTGGGTTTTAGTCAGTAAAAGTCTGACACGCCCTCCCGCTCCGCCCAGAGCGGGAGAAGTCATTTGATGATTTCCCATCCTGAAAAAAAAAAAAAAAAAAAAAAAAAGTGGTGTAGGTCGAGGTTTTGAACCGAACTAAGGAAGGCATACGCTTTACTTTGGTAAGCTCACCTCATATATGAAGCGGTGCAGGGTTATAGTAAATAAATAAATGCAACAGCTTCTAAAGAATAGGATATATTGTCTTACGACACACAGAAGGCGAAGTCAGAAGCACAGGAAGTAAAAACGGTGAACATTCCACATCACTCAAAAACTGACTTATATATTTTACTTTTAACTGACATAGTTATACTGGCATCTTCCTTTTTAATGTGGTCTATAAAAAGATTATGTAATATATTTTCGAAGTAGCTATGCTACATATACACGTCGCTTTAATCCAAGTTTTTATTTTTTAATAAGACAACTGACCACCCGCAAAGTGGATTTCCGTCCCAACAATAGGAACACTATATGGCTACAATTACAACAACAACATAACAGCAGCAACAATTTTTTTTACAATTTACTTGGCACCTGAAAAGCGACCGCGCCGCCATGTTCAGAAACTGCATTTACTTATGAGAAATGTCTCGAAACGTTGTTTGACCCACGCTATTAATATTAAAGTGGATCCCTTGATAAAGGACGCGCTTCAATCTTACCCTTTTAAATTACCTTTACAAGAAAAATAACAAATTTTGTGACTATAAATAACACCCCTGAAGATCTACTGCGGAGAAAATTTTTGGATGTGGTTTTATTTTTCATCTTGTGTCCTCTTCGGTTAAGAAAATAAGCTACTCAGGGTTTGTCGTCACATAGCTCGTAGAATAAACTCCACACGTGGCATTTTTTTAAATAAAAAGCTCAGGCAATACGATCAGTTTATTCGGGATTTCTAAAATTAAACCTCGTCCAATTCGTGAAGGCATTATGTGAAAAAATCGGTTTTATTAAAAGGACTAATGACCACCGTGCGTCAGCTGTGAACCGTTGACCGCGGCCATCATGAAAATGTGGCCAGATTGAATTTAGGCGAAACCCTTCGGTTTGAATTAGAATAATTTGTTCTGAAAACGTTTATTCATTATTTATATTGTTTTGTTCTTTGCTTTATCTATGGACGTACCTTTTTATTAATACGATCCTTCGGGTTTCATTAGGTTTTAATTTCATGAACGGTCTACGTTTATTCCCAAATCCCAATAATACATCCCCGAAACAACCTTTTAAGAGATTACTGAAAAGAAAACGTCTATGCCTTTTCCCAATATCCAAACGATGACCTTTCATTGACTTGGCCATCCCGAAAAGAATCCTTTTAGCAGTTTTTAAATAAAAACAGAAAAAAGTAACTTTGGCGAGTCCCAAAACTCACCCCAAGGGCTCCGTTCGTGGGTTTGCGTTAGCAAAGTTGTAATGCGTTACCCCTGTCGCCCTTGGCCAAACAATGCCTACGCACATAATATGTATAGGAAAAGGTCGAAATTATTCAACTAAAGCAAAGGGCAGAAATGAACGGGGTATTGAAAAATGAGCTTACTTAAGAAAGATTACGTTTCTAATCCCTTTGTGTTTATTTCATTAAGATTGTAAGAATTCTTTATATTTCAATTTAAAAGGAGTAAAAACAATTGCGCTATTTTACTTGTTATCCCTGACAGAAAAATCCTTAATCGCATTTTACGGAAAATCGAATAAAATGACATTTTTAATTGTTGTCTCCCGTGTGCATCGAGATGTGTTGTCCATGACCATAACAATGGATGGAGTATGTGCTAATAATAATATACCTTAGATACACTGAACAGTCTATTAGCCAAGCGTATGGGGCATGATGTGGATGAGCAGCGGTGGACTGGTGGCCCAGTGGTATCGACACCGACTCCAAGTTGTAGATCGTGGTTTGGAACCCAGGTACGCGCATTACTATAACAAAAACAAATGTGTTTATTATCTTAAATCTAGATACAATTTAGCTGCCGGGGCTACCCAGAAAGAAATCCGAAGATACTTGTGATGGGATAAACCTCGCTCTTCCTCGATTAGTTCAATTGTATCTCTTAGAACCATACATTCTAAGACATGTGACAACCAACCCGCACGTGGCCCGTGTGGTGTAACAGCTAGAACATACAATCCCGAGCATTTTTTTAAATCCCGGGATTACGGGATTTTTGAAGCGTAATCCCGGGTTCCCAGGCCTATCCCGGGATTAGACTATGTGGTTACCCGGGATTAGAGAGTAGACTATTGGGCTCAAATGAAAAAAAACTTAAATAATCTAACAAAAATGTTTTTAATATATTTGCACAACACAAATCACAATATAATAAGAAAAGAAAAAAGTCAAAACAAAAAATATATTCACTTTTGCAAGAAATCAAAAAAACAACACAAAAATCAGAATTTCGAAAATAACATCGTAGAAATATCAAAGCATCAAAATGTTGACTTCCAAGCCTGCTTCGTAGTTTATTTCCAACATAAGCACAGCAGCTGAAAACGCTCGCTCAGGTTCTACGTTAGTTGGAGGAATAGACAATAGATACATAAATGCTGTTTCTAAGTGATATCCACAAACTCCTCCATTTTCGAAAAGGCTCATTTCACGTCTAATACTATTTGCCAACCCCAATTCATTTTGTACTTGCACTTCAGGATCTGGGGAATTCATAGTCTTGTTAATTTCCAGCTTTAACTTTTCCTTTAAGTCCCTTTTAAGTTCTACGACAAACACATATTAGGACTGTATCTGTGTAGTGTATACTGTGTATAGTAGGTACGTATCGTACGACGGCGTATCTAAGGGTTGTTTTTGTCGTTACGTAATAAATGCTATTAATATAATCTAGGCAAGGTTATTGTCAACGCGCAACGGACTACGGAACACAATAAAGACTTGTTTTTGGCAAACCCGAAAATCCCGAGATTAGCCTAGTACAGTCCCGGGATTTTCGGGGCTAGAATACTGTCGGGATCCCGGGATCCCGAGATTCGGGATCCCAGGATTGTATCCTCTAAATACAGCCGACTACCTGTCGAAGTGTAGAACCCTGAGTCATAGCAGAGAGAACATTATACGCAGATTATGTTATGGGCAATGAGAACACTCCAAATATTCACTTCATATTAGTTTTTAAATTGCCATTTACTTCAAAAATAAAACTGTTTTTAATAAAAAGCTAACTCGAAAATCGTGGTCTAAACGTAATAGAAAATGGCAGTCACATCGCAAAACGTGAAAGGCCCATTAAGACTAAATCTTTAAACATTATGGCTCTGACTGCAGTACATTAGTCTCTACGTGTCAATGTCAAATGGGGAATGACCTGGCGTCACTGCAATTTAGTACTGTGCATACGTGAACAGCATAACCACTTAAAACACCAATGTAGCTAGTAACCCTTGTATTCTAAAAGCTTATCTATATCAGTTTTTTTTTATATAGTTTATCTATATCAGTTTTTTATTTTTATTTTGTGAACTTGGACCAAAGGACATATTTTTTTAAGACATAACACACATACATAAACTCACGCCGTTTTCCATGGAGGTCGGCAGAAATTACAGAACGCCACCTACTACGATTCATACAATATACTCTTTTTGCCTCGTTTATGTTCATACATCTGGTCATATCACGCAAGCCGGTTGCAGGTACTACCCACCTGATCTTTCTGAAGAACATCATCAATAAGGTCGGTATATGTTCTCGTAGGGCGTCCACCTCCGGCGTGGCCAGCTATATCTGCCTTGTAAACCTTTTATTAGCTGCCCTTCATTCTTTCTTTCAACATGACCAAACTATCTAGAACACTCTTTCCAATTTTTGTCAATACATACATATTTTAAACCACACCGTTGTCTTATCATATCATTCTTCAATCTATATTCACAGTCACACCACACATGTTTCGCAAGAAACGCAACTCCACAACATTTATTCTACTTTCATGTTTGCTTACTCGCTCTCAAGACTTCTGCAAATAGAGGTCGACATTAAATGAGCTTCAAGAGGCCAGTAGGTACCTTAAGAAGTTTCTATCTAAAGGCTAAGCAATTACAGCAACTGACAGATTACAATAAGTGTTCAGGACTTGCCAAACAAACCCCATTAGAAACATTAAACAGGCGCTATTATGAAAAATATTCATTTAGACAGACGGTAATACAAAACAGTTCATAATGCAGACAGTTCAACAAAGTAGACAATCCATCATGGCCGCCACACGAGCTGGCATTGTTCCCGCCAGAACTACAGGGAACAAGCCACTTCATTATTAAAGTCAAGTGTTACGCTCGTTACGCTATTAATATCGGTACCACTCTGTGGACTCGACAACGCCTTTGCAAGCAAAATATCTATATTACGTATTATAGTGATTGCTATTCGGTTTTGTCAGGCGTCTCTTGTTTTTCGTAAATCTGGTCTGTATTGAATCGGAATGATGATGACATATATTGGTCGGACTCACTCAATCTGTGCGATGGAAAATCTTTTATTTAAATGCAGATTGTTTTATTTTTTCAGCATTGCCATTGACATTTACTTATTCACGAATATAATGGGATGTAGTACTTGCAATCGGCGTGTGAGTATTACCAGATTTATAAGCAAAAGCCAAAAGTAGTATTATAAGGTTCGTAGCAGATGGCGTTACGAAGTTTCTGCATTTCTGGAAAAATGCGTGAGTTTATATATAATCAGCCTATAGATTCAGATTCAGATTCAGATTTATTTATTTGCAAAAACATGTGTAGATAATATACATGGTATAGTATGGTTGTTACAAAGTGGCTGGTTGTGGCTCAACATGTTTGACCATGGCTGGTGTACAAATTTAGTCGAGAGACAATAAGATTAAAATAAAAAGAATAACAATAAAAATAGATTATTAACATTAAACAATATGATTAGATTAAAAACATTAGCATGCGACACAAAATAAATAATTAAATAATAATTTAAGTCAACTTCTCAAGATAGATTTATCATTTAAAAAATCATTCACACTGTAGTAGGCTTTTTCTGTCAGTATTTTTTTAAATGTTTTCTTAAACTGGTCTGCATTTAATGACTTAACACACTTTGGGATATTATTATAAATGATTGGCGCTCTACATACCACGCTTTTATACAGTAGCGCTGTCTTTGCTGGCTGCACACGAATTTTACTATTATCCCGGCGATTACGAATTATAATGTCCGATATTCGAGGAAACAAATGAGGGTTATTTCTGACAAATAGGGCTATTTCCAAAATATAAAGTGACGGAAGTGTGAGTATTTTATGTTTTATAAAGAGAGGCCTACAGCTCTCTGTACTTTGGATACCGAACATGGCACGCAGGCATCGCTTTTGCATTATAAATGCCATATCTTTATTAGATGAGTTGCCCCAAAAGATAATGCCATATCTGAGGACAGATTCAACAAGTCCATAATAAGCCGATAGTAAAACATCAGTGTTGATGCATGGAGCAAGTTGGTACAAAGCATATGATTGACTACTGATTTTTTTACATAGTTTGTCAATGTGTTCTTTCCAATTTAGTTTACTGTCAATAATTAAACCGAGAAAACGGGTATTAGATATTTCATTTATAGTATTGTTGTCATGAAATATAATGTTCCCACTGCTGGGACAAGGGCCTCCTTTTGGCGAGAGAGCTTGGGTCGTAATTCACTACGCGGGTAGCTAAATGTCACATGTCCTCGATTTTTTAGTTCTAGGACATGCCAGTTTCCTCGCGATGTTTTCTGCCACAGTTTTGAAAGCAGTAGTGATGAAATAATTTACACCAAGTAAAGTGCCTTGCCTGGATTCGAAACCACGATCTACAACTGCACCAACACCACTACTTAAGTTTTTTTATATGAAGTACCAATGTTTTTAAATCTAGCTCGTCGAAACTGCGCGGTCAGGGAAAGACAAAAAACACCGTATTTCCGACTGTTCTTAATAGCTATGTTTATTATGTAACTTAGTTACTGCTTAGCTCCCGTTTGACAGTAAAATTTTCATGCCATATAACGTTAGTGACTGACTAGTTAAAATGCCAATTAAATTGTTATTGCTTATGGCAGATTACAGCTTTCATGGCGAGACGAAAGGATTATGTGTTTGAATGCTGCTGATTTTGCAAGAAAATTTATTATTCAGGAAAAAGGGGTCTTAGTTTTATGATCATTAAAAATCGACTATAATCAAACTCTTCTTTTCCTCGATATCGGATATTAGAAACTATGTAAAGGTTCTCAGTCTTTTTCAGTTGGAGCCCTTATAAAATTAGACCAGCTCTTCAAGATGGTCGCAGCATTAACTTAACTGTCCGTGCGACGTACATACGTGAAATCTAGTTGGGACCAAAAACACTAATGCCTGTACTGCCATAGGTATCCCTTCCGTTCCTTTTTCGAAACGATTGCGCAGCAGTGTATGTACATAATCTATAGACCCTACCCTTGTTGGTTTCAGCAGCGACTTCCTCGGAGATGTACAACAGAAACGCTCGCAGCGCTGTTGGAGCATTAGACGGTCGCGGCCTGGTCGCTGTCATCAAGCGCCAGGTGCCGCTGGCAGGACAGCTTGACCATCAGCTCGCTTGGGGACAAGGCTGGGGGTGGGTCACCTTGCCCAACGGAGTTTGGAGTGGACGTAAGTATTTTTAATCATAACATAACATCACGTCTTATTACCCCGAAAGGTTGGGCAGATGTGTAGCCATAGTACACCCATATTTCTACAATTATGTTCAAGTCCCATGTACCTAATATGGGATGAACCTATTGCAATCACCCGGGCACAAATTTGGACTCCGGGCTGCTACTGAGAAAAAAAAATACAAATAGAAAACCCAATATCACTTTGCCCGACCGGGCCCAATACCTCTTGCTCAGCAGTAGCACTGCCGAGCACTGGACCAATGAGTTCTTCTTTGAATCAGAATATCTGGGGATATTAAACTGATTTTCTCTATAGAAACATGAGAAAGTGATGCCTATAAACATCGCTTATCTTTATCAATTATATTGCTAATTGCAATTGACTTCATATCGTTGGCGTTGATATCCTCGTCTCTCACTTGTAAACACTTAACATTGGTATCAAAAAACCTAATTCTCCTCATTAACGGCAGTTATACCTCTTTTCAGGACTCACCTGGTCTCAAGAAGGTGAAGACTTCGCCCTCCACGCCATGCCGATCATGCACCACACCAACGTGTCCCAAGCCTGCTCCATGCTGGATGGGGTCACGGCATACGAGGCTTCTGTCTACGAACAGGCTCTGGCGGAGTACGATGATACTGCTTCTGACGATTGGGACTTCGGCGTTGACTGCGGGGATTTTATGATGTAAAACCTTTCTGAAAAAGACTCATGTCATGGTCTAGGGAGAAGATACGCTGTTCGGAACATATGAAGAACTGGTATCTTATTTTTGTCTAAACTAGGCGGTGTAATGCGTATTTGCAAATGTTGCAATGCCGCTAATTATGCGATACGTGTGATATATGTACTTACGCGTCTTTGGCAATCTTTTGCTATTCACGTTGCATTACGGTTGCCTCCTAGCCTGGACACTAATTGCGAAATACACTATCAGTAGCAATAGCTTTAATGTGACGTTTCAATAACTATCGTTGCAATATACGATGTTGAGCAGACAAATTTTTCGAATTTAAGTAGCAAATGGATTGGCAATCCTTGAAAATCATATATCAGATTGTGCTAGAAAATGTGTTACGCTATTATGGTGGTGTAGAGTGATGTCAAAGGCTACAAGCAAAGTCGGTTAGTTCCCAAGAACAGCGTATTTCTTTCGTAGATATTGACAATTTCGCAAATATCGGTGAAGGACACTGATCCGAAAACAATACTGTTTTTCATGCAGGTCATGTTTAACACAACATTTTAACTTGAAATTATACGTTATTTTGATGAGTCCAAGTATCGGTCCATTATTTTGTAACGCGAAATTGTTGTGTTACAAGTTCTGATTTACTAATTTAACCTATTTTGTATTAGTGTCCTTTAAAAAATAAATGATAGTCAATGGCTTTATAAAACGAATATTTCACTAAGTGACAAAGAAATTGATGTTGCCAAATATAATTTGTGTTAAAATTAATTGAATTTAAATGTATAATGTGCTGGTCACAAAAAAAACGTGCCAATTTCAAAGTTAATTTTTGATATAAAATTGTCACCATTTATATGAAATAATTTAATTATCTAAAACATCTTATTTCTTTATGTCTTTGTTGAATCCTCCGTCGAAAAAAAAATATTTTGGATGATTAATCAAAGAATATAATAATCTGACAGAAGTGACCCTTCTAGTCGACTGCCATTATTATACCTACTGGAGATAAAGCTATTACTTTGATTTTCCGAATTGTATTAATTTATCCGATGTATTATTATCATAAAATAATATCTCGACATAAAGACGAATAACCATGTTCTACAAGGATAAATAACTGAACGCCTTTAGTCGACATTTTAGCAGTCATGGAAAGGCATACACAGTTATCTTAAATATAATACATTAAATAGATGTGCTCTTTAGAGATACTGCATGTTGTCATAGAAAAGATGTGTGTAGCCATGAAACTAGACATTTTCAAATTCTTGAAGTTCGGCCTATTGATAAAAGCCATAGGATGTTCATGTAGGTTTAGGTATAGCAGTAAATCTCGATCTCTCAGAGCGATGTTTATTTATGTAAAATTTTATTTATTAAACCTTTGATACTGTCTTCTCTTTAATGTTTGATAAACTGTAACGTTGATTGTTTCCACATTTCTTACAAGTAATGCATTTTGAGGTATTGTTGACAATGTTAAGAAAAAATTTGGAGATAATGCCTTTTTTAAATTTGGTGAATGACAGAAGAAGTTTTCGAAAGTTTTATGTGAATACACAAATCAGGGTACACATTATTCTGCTTTATTGAAAACTTTTTCATGTTCACTGAATACATAAATTCGCACAAAATGAGAGTTACTTGAGAATAGTCTATATTTAAGGGGATGGCTCTAAGATAGCCAGCGAAATTCATATTTTCATTATGTTAATATTGCTGGTTGCCTCGGAGCCTCCGCCTTAACACATAGGATAAGTACATTCAATGCTTGTCCCCTGATGACACCAATTACGAATTGAGGAAGTATATTTACTCATTGAATTCGTAAATAAAAATGTTAGAATTAAGTTGATGTTAGCATTAGTTAACGTGGTCGGTAGAACATTACCTAACTGGACGAAATATAACGTAAAGGTCTTTTGAAATAATAACATCGTTTTTAAAAGAACTGTTTACTCAAAGTCTACTTTTGGGATATTGTCGGTATAGTTAGGTGTGTATTAATTAGAAAAAATGTTTAAAGAAAATATTTAGACGCTACAAATCTTCCGACCTACCCAAAGACTGCCTAACGTTATTAAAATTACCTACCCGTGTTGTGTGACCCTAGGCATGGTAAACGCGATATGATGTCCCTTACCCCGCGAACGCTACATTGCAAGATTTAACTGCAAAAAAAAAACCAATTATCTTTATTAACGAGGAAATAACTCAAAAAGATGTGAAAACTACTGCCAAAAATAAATTTAACTGACTTACATAAAAAATACCTTATATTATTTGGAAAGATTTCCTTGGCATTCGATTGCATGCCACAAAATATAGGCACAAAATAAAATAAAAACTGGCGTACTGTCATGTCTGTGTACATGTGCTTTAATGGCTTAGTCTTTGACCACTCCAATAAAATTTTGACAGCTGTCGAATGGCGGGCAATCTTTCTACAAAAATAATATAATTTTTGTGGCCTTGCAATGTAGCTATAGATGTCGTAGCCAATTTATTGTATTATACGAATGTAAATTAGAATAATTATTTAGACGTTTATAAGATATAAATAATAGGTACATACTGCAATTTTTATTGTGTTTATGGTAAAAAATGTCAACAGAAGAAATTAAAAAGTACGTTTCTTTCTTAGGTTTCTTTATTTTATATACTATTTGTCAATGGTTTTGTTTTTTTTTTTCCTACTGGCATAAGAGCTTAGAGATTCATAAAAATACGTTTTTTTTTTTCTGCTGAATGCATTTTATTTTTCTACTCGTTTTTACCCGACTCAAAGACCGCCAATTTAAATACGGATGTTGGCCACACCGTATTGTGGATGGGTCTTCGAGGGGAAAGTTTTTTTTTTTTTTAAACGCACATGCAATTACTTAGGAAATTTGATGTGTTTTACACTTTTAACATAATTCACCGATACTTATCCTATGTTTAAAACACTCTAGACCTTATACTTTATTTGGTAAAATATACAAATTATTTGTAAAATTAATGGATATTAGACAGCAATAAGACGATAGTCCTAACGTCTAGTAATATAATTATGAAATATTTTTGTATGAGAAGCTTGCATGTTTGATTTTGAAGTGAAATCCTCTCGATGTGTTCGTTCTTGCATGTTATTTGTAAGTAGTTTTATTGTGAAACTTATTTCGAAGCGCTTGTTCGAAGGAATAATTTATTTGTGAAATTGTCTGCACAAGTACCGACCTTTAATTTTTCTTTGAATGGTCTCAGTTCAAGTGTAACCCAATGTGTCTTATAAATTTTAAATCCAGTATAATAATTATATTTAATGGAAAGAAGCAGACTGATCCACATCTCATAAAAATCGTATTTCAGTCAATTGAGAGAGTGAGAGAACCGATTTTGTCAATTGATAAAAGAGAGAGAGAAAACCAAGTATGTGGTCGTATTAGATAAGTGAACTTTAACTGGAACACTATGGAATATTAAACGTGAAAAGTGCTCAAAGGGAACAAGAATTCTAAGTGAAATTGAAAATATATTAATTTTTGTGTCCATGTTCACGATTTTGTATTAGTCACGATTTTTTAATTCCTTTAAACCCTGTTATTTGTGCAGACAATAAGCTATATTGTTAATAACATCACTGGTATAATCAATGTATCTAAAACACTTTATACAGGTACTCAAAATGAGAGTATAGTTACACAAATTATCGATGATAATGTGATTTACATAAATGATCAAACAATGTACTCCTAACCACAAAATGACACAAATACTTTACCCGTTACTTATTCACCATATAGCAGGATACTGATAAAGAAAAAGAAACCAAACCTTAGTGCATAAATACTTACACAAAAGATCTTATTCGCTAAGCATAAATACTTTTCATCAATGAGAGAAAGTCCCAAAAAAGACTAAACATATTTATGGTGTCCGTTATGTAGTGAAAATTATTTATGGACTGGTTTACTACCACATACTAACAGATGATAAAAAAGAAAACACAATCAGAAGCTGACAGACACGATTTAAAGAACTTTATCACATTTCATGTCAGTCCTACTTTTGAAAACACTGATGTGAAGCTTCATCTGGTTAGTCTTGAAGTTGAACCCAATATATTTGAGGAAGGCTAGGCAGATAATGATGATTATCTCAAAGAAACTATTCCTTAAAAGAGAATGTACATACCTAGGGATTGTAAAGGTTGAGTGCCAAAAACGACCATATTTTGTACAGGCTAAAAAATAACATTCATCACATTCGAACTGTCAAGCCAATTTAAATGAAGAATAGCAATAGCAGGAAAAGCTGTAGGAGAGTTTGGGCTGACAAGCCGAAGGAAGAAGATAAAAATGTATTCGTAGAATGCTCCTTTAGAAATGCCAATTTATGGAACAAACGTGTTTACTCTAAGATCTACCGGAGGATCTCACAGTACCATCATAAATTCAGCCAATAATACCAGTGATGTAAAAAAAAACTTACACAGTAGAGGATAGCGGTGTATCGCTACGAAATGGACAAATAAGTATAGCGCGTGCGTAGTTAGATCGACGTCGTGTGTTGTATGAACTGTATGAACGTTCAATCACAGATTATGAATGTTTGTATGTAATTTTTTTAATAAAATATACCGTATGGTGAATTTTTGGTGTTTCATTTTAACCTAATTTTCATCTGAATCATAAAAGACTAATGATCAACATCTAAAATATTCTAGAGTACCTATCTTATTTGAAACAAAGGAAACGGGGATACTGTTATAGTTGAACAGGAGAAAGACCATAATTCTATAGGTAGGTACTTACCAATTACGCTTTGGCAACTTGCTTCATAATAATTCCTGGCTAGCTTCTGCCCGCAATTTCGTCCGCGTTAAATTTCTTGTTTCCCTGACCCTTCCCTTCGCGTCTAATCGCCTAACCGTACGATTTTCCCCGTTTTTGCAACATTTTTCATTACTGCTCCGCTCCTCTTGGTTGTAGCGTGATGTTATATAGTCCTTCCTCGATAAACAGGCTACCCAACACAAAATGAAAACTTTTTCAATCCGGACCAGGAGTTCCTGAGATTAGCGCGTTCAATCAAACAAACAAATTCTTCAGCTTTATAATATTAGTATAGATAGTATAGATTAACTCAGAGCATAGGTTACAAAATGCACCCTTGAGATACACCCTGAATGAGGGCGAAATGCTTCAAGAGAAATTTACCTAATTTGATAGCTCAAAAGAATCTAAACGGGGAAATGTGTTATATGTTCTTGTTGTTATGTATTTTCTGGTGTCCAATAAAGCATATATAAATAAATAGAATAAATGAGTACTCGAGATCAATAGAAATACATTGAATCGTTCTGCTAATGCTAAGTACAAAAATTTCTACAACCAGTTCCAGTCTATGCAGTCGAAGGCCTTAGCGAAGTCAACCAATGGCGGATATGATTAATCTGTTTCACTTACGAATGCTAAAGAATGTATGTTGATAAGAGGTCAATGAACCCTAAAAATGAAATGGGTAAATTGGTACCTAGTATTTTTTATGTCACACTTGCAATGCAATTGCAGAGATATAATATTTTATTTTAAATTTAAACTCAACAAAAAGGTTGGTCAGCATTTCTTATTAAAACCATGTTTTTTGAGTATTAATTAAATCCTTAAAAGAACTTCTGTAGCATCAACAGATCAATTTATTTAATGTAGTACAAACAGTATACCACACTCCAAATATAGCGCAAAGTAAAAGCAACATTCATAAAGATGATCCAAAAAATATAAAATTTTGTCGTTTCTTCGAAGTGGACGAACTGAGACGAATGTAAGGAGATATTATCTCTGTATCCGGTTGTCTTTATTTACAAGATTAGCTCAAACAAGTGTGCACTGCGATTCATTAAAGAGATACACGCACTTAAGACGTCTGAAGACTGTCTATCTAAATTGAGTATCTGTTGTAAGAGGAACATGGCAGTCATTAAATATGATTCGCATTCTTGTTGCATGATTCATTGTATTCTTACTTAACTTCCGATCAAAGTTAACAGTGATTGAATTAATAAATTAGACTCTTCAGAACAGAAGAGAAAGATTCTGAAAATGATTGTGATGATTCTCTTAAAACTTAACTAATGTTGACTACACCTGGTCGTACACTAAGTAATAAGTAATGCATCAGTCGATAAGCTTCAAAATTATTAAAAAGATCAGCAATACCAAAAAAACCCAAATAAACACATTCAGATAATAAATAACTTATATGCTTATCACGTCGTTGAATCAATACTTTATGCAACAGATGGTCCGTTTCATTAACCAGTTCTCTTGCATCACTCCTCCAAGTAATGTGAAGCTGGCATTTCATGCTATCCCCTATAATTACCCTGACACTACCACCAGGTTAACGCCCGGGTGACTTATGATAACGCTTTCACTGAATTTGGCTGCGGGCTCGCGAATTTCTTCAATGTTTATGCCATTTAACCATCATTTAACGGAATAATACCAATTCCGCCCGCAATACTTTTACCGGCAAGTAATAAAAAACATTTTCCTTTGCTTCAAACGTAAACAATCATTTGTCTATTGGCGGCCGAATACAAACTCTTTTAAACGGACGTATGTCTGTGTCAGTGGGAAAATGTTCTTTATATTGCTATGAAAAAAGGTGTATGGAGTTATGATCGCGGCAAATGTTTTGTTGTTGGTTCACAGGGCGTGTAGGTGCAGCCAGTCGATTACTCAGCGAGTAGTCATGCAGGCTGCTCGCTCCCCGTCCCGCCATCTCTCGCTAATTTGCCTCGGTGCTTCACAACAGCTGAGTCGCTTGGCGACCGCTGACTCGTTTGATCGGTATTGCGATTAAAGCATTCTTGTAACTCAGAACGCGCGGATAAATAAAACATAAATAATCAGAAACGCATTCCAATTTTAAACAGCGCGCGAAAGCTCAACGTTGATGGACATAATTAATATTTTTGACATTTTTGTGTCAAATTTTGTGAATGGTGTTTGTTAGAATGAACAATACAAAAATCGCGTGTAGTATTTTATCATTTTTTTACACGATTCAATAACTTGACACGTCGCATTGTTTAAATTTTTGTGGTATTCTAGCTTACTTGGTATTTGTTATTTTTGTGTGCCGCTCAAATCCTGAAAATGGAGAAGAACGGTGGCTCCAGGCTCATGCAGATGCAAGTAAGTCACTTTGTGTTTATTTTCTATTTATGTACAAATTATACACTGCAATGAAAGCAAAGCTTTCAGAAATAATCTGATGAATGTTTCTAAATTATTAAGCTTTTTCAACAACATGAGCCAGGCGTATTTACTTGTTTTTTTCTATCGGTAACTTATCAATTCTCACTATTATAATTCATCGTACTTAAATATTATACGTCCGATTTTACCAACAGTGTTTGGCTTGTTTTATACCAATGTAAACTGTAACTACTTCCTCAAAAATATAAATAGGCATTCAACAGGAAAAGTATTCCAGGAAAAGACAAAACAATGATCTGACAGACTATTCGTTTTTGTAATACCAATAACATTAATAAACCACTATAAATGAGCCTATTCCTTTAAAAAGTCTTTAGCTTTGACGATCTCATAAATAAAATAAAACAAACAGACCAATGGCAGCCGGCGCTCCATGAATCAACAACGAATTTTTTTTATACTACCGGAACCACAGACTAAGATTATCAGCAGTAGGTCTAAATATATGAAGTAGCTTTTGATAACATGTAGATAAAAAAAGTCAATAAGTCTGTCGTGTCGGGTCGTGAAATATTTTTTATTTTAAGTTGGTAATGTTATCAATAGTATTATTGTTTGTGGATAGTATGATGGTAAAAGAGAGCTAATGAAAATATATAAAAGATTATGAAAACATTTGTAAATGTAATTGATTAAGGGGAAGCGAAAGTTTTAAGTATGAATTTCGATGGCTATAAGAGAAGAGGGAGACCAAAGAAACGATGGATGGACTGTGTGAATGATGATATGGATAGAAAGGGGGTGACTACTGAGATGACGACTATTAGAGACGTGTAGAAGAAAAATACATGTTGCGCCGACTGAAAATAAATTGGAATAAAGGCAGGAGAAAGATGATGATAAAGGAAAAACGGCAGGGTAGCCCAAGAAGTTTTATATAACCTTCTAAAGTTTGATTATATACCTGTCTAGATGACACATTGGCCGTACCGAGCGGCTCAAATAAAGTCTACTAAATTTGGTAGACTCGCTTCTCACCGACGTCAGTGTCATTTGAATCACTCAGGGGTAATGTGGTCACGAAAAATTATTAATTACGCTGGATTGTGCTGTCAAACTGTGTCGCATTTATGTGGGAAAGCTATATAATAATACCAAGATCAGTTTTCATCGCTAAGTTTTATTATTTATCCACATTTTTTTAAAGAAAACATGAATTTTTCATTCGATACTTCGTAGGTTACTTTGATTAGCCGGTGTTGCCAGTTTATTACTAGGGAGATTTGGTGAAAATATGGGAAACATATTACAAATATCATTAAAACTTATGATTATCTGCCATGACCGAAATTCAATCAGGAAAATAATAAATTATTATTTAAAAACTGATGAATCCAATTGAATTGATTATAATTCTGTAAGACTATATTTGTTATGGTCGCGAAACATATTTTAATCATCATACAACATGACACTGACCTGCACATTACAAAAAAAAAAAAAAAACAAGAAAAAATTAATTTCGCGGACTATCTTAGTTCTTCGTCCCCTTTTTTCTGGGTGGAAAATCATCACATTACACTCCCGCTCTGGATGGAGCGGAAGGGCATGACAGACTTTTACTGACTAAAACCCACCCGTGTTCCTTCAGTTGCCTATGCCAGGGCCACAGTAACTCTTTCGAACAATTCCGCGACCATTGCAGGAGCTCTTTGTCCCTAAACTGCATTAAACACTGAGAAAAGAAAGACTAAAGATGAGATAAAAGTTTAAAAATCATTGATGATTCTGTAGTTTCGTGTTTGAGCAAATCAATCATGTGAATGATGTCCTTGACTGACAAGAGGTTCTTAACTTGATGATGTCATGAGCTATCTACGTGCTTAGATACCTCGCGTTAAGTTCATATTATGTAAAACTTAGTCAAACAACTAGAAACCGCCGTTTACTCGTATCATATCATGCTTGTGTTGGAAACTTTTATTGACTAAGATATTTTTTTTAAATCCACTAAAGTATTTCTTTTCGTACTTACTTTTTAACCTCATCTTCATCTGCGTTACTTTTTCCAAACCTTGTTGGGGTCGGTTACTAGACTTAAAAGGTTCCCTTATTGCATCCATCAGTGCCTGAATCATGTTGAGGATAATGCCATTGCTTCATATATTTGAAAAATGTGTGTGTTAATAAATGTTTTTAATTAATTCATTTATTCCAGACATAGTCGATAATTATAAATTACTAGCTGACCCGACAGACGTTGTCCTGTCTTAACGATAACTATTTTATTTGAATTGGTATCTATATACAGGGTGATTGGAAGATGGGTGCAAAGCTTTAAGGCGAAGATAGTACAGACAATTTAGAACCATTTAAGCCATGGTTGTCTTAGACGAAGTCTTACCAAATATTTTTAACCAAATTTTTAAGTATTTTTTCGGAAATTCTCAAAATTTAATGTAAACTGCATAATTATGGCCAAATTGAATGATAAATGAATTCATTTTTTATTTATTTAATTAAAGTAATGTGTAAGCAATCAAGCAAAACATGTTTTAGGCTTCTGTGTCATTAGACATTTTTTTACAGACATTTAAAGCTTAGAAAAAATAAAAAATTTGTACAATACGTCTTTTAAACGTTATTAAAAAAAAACGGAGGGTGCTTTTTTTGTTCAAACCTTTTTGAAGACATGCTTGATAATCGATCTTTCTTTTGAGGTATCATTTATGCGGATATCTTACAAATTATTGAAATTTGGGCCTACAAACCAATTCGAGGGAGATATTTTTTTATTTTAGGCAGACTAATTAAAACAACATTTGAATTAAAATTATTTATTTTTCATGTTCAAAATGACGGCCGTGATTCCTACAAGCACGGCCCCGTCTTCTAACTTCTGTAGTAGTTATTTTCAACATCATCTCCTGCTTCATTGTCTCAAACGCTGAATTTATTCTTTGTATCAATTCTTCTCTAGTGTTTATTTCTATGTTGTTATACACCAGTTCCTTGGCCCGGCCCCACACGAAAAAGTCCAACGGGGTCAGATCTGGGGAGCGAGCGGGCCAAGGGATGGGTCCATCCCTGCCGTTCCAGCTATCAGGAAAGCAATTGTTGAGGTGTTCCCTTACATTTAAAGTCCAATGCGCTGGACAGCCGTCTTGCTGAAAGATGACTGTTCGGTCTCTTTCGAAGATCGGGACACCTGATTCCTCTACCAGCAGTGGTAAATCAATTTGCAGAAATTGCAAATAATTTTCGCCATTCAATGGATCAGGCAAAATGTGGGGCCCAATCAATGTTCTGTCAATTATTCCAGCCCATACATTCACAGAGAATTTCATCTGAAATGACACCTGCTTCTTAAAATGTGGATTGTTGTCTGCGTCGGCCCATTCATGGATGTTGTGAAAGTTTGTAATACTTTCCCTTGAAAATTTACTTTCATCCGTCCACAAGATTGATTTCAGAAACCACGCATCTTCGATGTCTCTGTTGAGGAGGAAACGGCAGAACTGAATTCTTCTTTGAGGATCTTGCTCTACTAGACCTTGCACACTCCTGCCATGGAACGGATACTTATCATTTTGGTGCATTGTATGCCACACCTTCCATTGAGAAATGTTTAAATTTCGAGCTACTGCTCTAGTACTGGTAGTAGGATCCGCTTGAAATGCTGCTAAAATGTCTTCGTCGACGGCAGTTTCATGTCTGCCCGGGTTGACTCCAGGTTCCACGCGGTGAAACCCATCTTGGGCAAGACGACGAAACGTGTTGTAAAATACTCGGACATTCGGTATCCTGCGATTCGGATAGCGCTCTTGATACATCCGTCGCGCCAAAGATCCATTGCCGTCTGCTCTACCGTACATAAATACGATATCCGCATATTCTTGATTGGAAAAAGTAGCCATAGTCACTTAACAATTAAGAAAAACGGCGTAGGAGCGCACTAAATGTCAACTCAACACAATTAAGTCAAAAATCAACACGTGCAGGAGCGCGAGGCTACGACTGGACACGGTGAAACAAAAAAGTTCAAAAGTAACGCAAACAACACGTGCAGGAACGCAAAGGGCTACAACTGAACACGGTAAATTGTGAATCAACACGACAACGTCCACTCACAAGGGCAGTAGTTTGACTAATAAGTAAAAGATGTAACGGCTTCATCACAGACCGACTGACCCTGACTAAAGAAAAACGACTTTGTTGCCTCAGCAACTAAGACCATTTTGCTGTAAAAACCAACTCTTATCGCTTTTTGCTATTCATTGGGCGTTCTACCTGGAAATGCCGTCGCACCGCGCTCGGTGGCCATTGTTTAGAGAATCCCCTCAATGGGTTCCCCTCAATTGGTTCCTGCATGTGCCAAAAATTCTTAGAATTGAACAATGTTATCATTTCGAGCACATAAAGTATTCTTTTAAGCAAAAATTTTGTGTTTTGTTAGACTGCCTAAAATTTAAAATTTCTCCTTCGAATTGGTTTGTAGGTCCTAATTTCAATAATTTGTAAGATATCCGCATAAATGATACCTCAAAAGAAAGAGCAATTATCAAGCATGTCTTCAAAAAGGTTTGAACAAAAAACGCACCCTCCGTTTTTTTTTAAAAATAAGGTTTAAAAGACGTATTGTACAATTTTTTTATTTTTTCTGAGCTTTAAATGTCTGTAAAAAAAATGTCTAATGACACAGAAGCCTAAAACATGTTTTGCTTGGTTGCTTACACATTACTTTAATTAAATAAATAAAAAATTAATTCATTTATCATTCAATTTGGCCATAATTATGCAGTTTACATTAAATTTTGAGAATTTCCGAAAAAAAACTTAAAAATTTGGTTAAAAAAATTTGGTAAGACTTCGTCTAAGACAACCATGGCTTAAATGGTTCTAAATTGTCTATACTATCTTCACCTTAAAGCTTTGCACCCATCTTCCAATCACCCTGTATATAAAAATGAATCCCTATTTTCCTTGGTCACGCCATCACGCGTGAACGGCTGGACCGATTTTACTTTTTTTTTCACTTGTCAAATTTTTTTCTCTCATAAGAACCTTCTCCTGACAATAACAAACACAACAAAAAAAAAAGTGAAATTGGTCCAACCGTTCACGCGTGATGTCGTGACCAAGAGAAATAGGGATTCATTTATATATATACTAGCTTCTGCCCGCGACTTCATCCTTCATAAGGAATAAATTTTCCCCATTTTTGAAACATTTTTCATTACTGCTCCGCTCTTCTTAGTTGGAGCGTGATGTTACATAGCCTATAGCCTTCCTCGACAAATAGGCTAGCCAACACAAAAATATTTTTTTCAATTCGGACCAGTAGTTCCTGAGATTAGCGCGTTCAATCAAACAAACAAACAAACAAACTCTTCAGCTTTATAATATTAAGTATAGATATAGATAGATCCATTACAATTACAAAAATAAAATTCAAGAAAACACATAAAATTAAAATAATAACCAATAAATAAAATTACATAATTATACACATAAAAATTACAGTTAAATTAATTTAAATAAAAAATATAAAATAACTATCAAAATAAAAAATCGTTACGGAATTTCCTCTCTGATGCCGCTTACTACTTCCTTAACTACTTAATGGAATCAATTTATATCTACTGACACTTTTCTTACTGTTAACATCTGTGGCACAGCAAAGAGTTCGGCGAACGCTGGCCGGGATGCGAACCTTGACCTCGACGGTGACGCTTATTATTACACTCAGCGAATGGAACCACAGAATACAAATGTTTCGGTTTATTCCGTACTCTATGTACTTGTTCTTATAATGTACTTGATGACGTCAATGGGGATAAAGTGCCTCTGTTTAACTGACAAATATTATTAGCTTGTATGGCTTCTGTCGTTCACTAAGAACTATCAGAGTGTCGGCCGCATAAAGCGTGGTACACATTTGTGCAACAGCCTATTCAAATCAAAATGAAAAAGAGAAAAGTAAAAAAGGTCGAATTTAGCATTAATCAGGTGCTGCCTGACAATGGTTTTCTAATGAGCCTTAAGGGACACGTGACGAGAACTCAATAATTTCAACATTCCATACCAGTTCCAAAATGCAGCATGAAGAGCACAGCAATTTAATCTAATTATTATTTGTAGTGCTGGTTCTACTACGGGCTCATCCGAAAGTAGTTGATAAGTCCAAAAAAAGTTTCGGTCGGATAAAAACACATTGGGCGTAGGGACAATTGTCAAATCGTGTTACATTTCGTTCTTTAGGTCGGAAATTGAACTAATCTTATGTCTATAAGTGATACAGAGTAGGTAACACCCGTACCGTACCGTAACGTTCGGCCGGTCTATGGACATCGTGCTTGGGGAACTGTAGTAGACGCCTGTTTCGTGATGACTAGAACATTGCTTTGCATCACACTCTCACCAAACTAAGATTATTGCAGGATTTGTGAATAAAATGTTGTATTTGTCCATAATCTGTTATCAAGGATCTAACGGGTGTTTTTTTAGAGGTATAGAACTTTAAGTTGGCAACACTTTTTTAACTGGCAGCCATTTTTTCAGCTGTCAAGTGATTTATGTTCAGGTTGGTTTGGCATTTCAACATGTATAGATTGACACCTGAACAACGCTTCCAAATTGTGCAAATTTATTTTGAAAATCATGGTTCTATTCGAAATACGTATCGCGCACTACGTCCACTTCACGGTCAACATAATTGTCCATCAGAGCAATTAATGCGATTAACTGTGGATCGTTTTCGCACCACGTCTACTCTAAATGATAATACGCATCCACAGAGACGTCGTACAGTGCATACAGAAGAAGTCATTGCTGCTGTAGAGCGTAGCGTAGAGGTAGACGGTACAGTCAATGGTAACCGCTATAGAGCCATGATTACTGACTTTTTCGTTCATCAATTGAACAACTATGGTGTGAATCAGCTGTGGTTCCGACAAGACGGCGCAACATGTCTCACAGCTCGTGCCACAATTGATTTATTGAAAGAAATGTTTTGTAACCGCATAGCTTCACGTTTCGGACCCGTGAATTGGTCTCCAAGATCGTGCGATTTAACGCCGCTAGACTATTTTCTGTGGGTATATATGAAATCGCTAGTCTACGCCGATAAGCTCGAAACGATTGACCACTTGGAGGACAAAATTCGCCGCGTTATGCCGATATATGGCCACAAATGTTGGAAAAAGTAATTAAAAATTGGACCTCCAGATTAGACTACGTCCGAGCCATCCGTGGCAATCATATGCCAGAAGTCATATTTAAATTATAATGCCAGAAGATTATCTTTCGAATAAAATAAATTTCAAGTCAATTTAAAAGAACTATCTTTGTTTTATTCCATTTCAAAGTTCTATACCCCTAAAAAAGCACCCTTTATAAGCTGACTGCAATAATTAGTAGAGGAAATTCTGGTAGGTTTAAAGTTTTAAATGTGGTCTACATACTTGACGCTATGTAAATTCAGCTTAAGTCACTATGCAAGTATATTACCTATGTATAATGTCTTTATGTCTGATAAATAATTGAATTGTCTGTCTTCCCAGACGACACGATAGTTCAAAGGGTTATCGTTGGTGTTATCAGGCCACCAAGGCCAGTGTATTAGAATCGACCTGTGCTTTATTTCGGCGAATTCGCTACTTATCTTTTGGTCAACATTTCACCTAAATCCTATTTTTTTTTTTACACTGTAACAATTTTTTTGATGAAGCGAGCTTGTATACTATGTTCTTTAATTTCACCCATTTCTGCTTTCATACGACCTGTCCTACATACCACCCCATTTCTTTCCGTGGGTGTCGTAAAAGGCGATTTCGGGACTGACTAGAGAATAGGCAGCAGCGTTCTCTATGAATTTGTTGTAATGTTGAGAATCGACCTGAATCGAATTCGCTATGTATGCAACTTTGGGTCAAGAGGTGACTAGTTATTCAGCGCAGAAAATTGGGAGTACGGTAATGAAACTTCTTCTTCTGTCCTGTTAAGAATCTGTGAGAGCGTCTACCATAAAAAGTGTTCCACAAACACATTTATTTTCCAAGAAAAAAAAAAATAATTATGATTAGGACCAAAGTCCTAATAGAGCAGACCTGTAAATTTAAATAATCTTCAAAGTGAATTAACCCCTAATTTTCACATATTACAAAATATATTTACACTAGCTTTTGCCAGCAGCTTCGCCCGCGTGGAGGTCGAAAAATATCCCGCGGGAACGTACTACCGGGATAAAAAGTAGCCTATGTCCTTCCTCTGGTTCTAAACTATCTGTAAACCAAATTTCATTTAAATCGGTTGAGCAGTTTTAGCAGGAAAGCGAGACAGGCAGACAGAGTTACTTTTGCATTTATAACATTACTAGCTTCTGCCCGCGACTTCGTCCGCGTCAAATGTTTGCTCCCCTGACCCTTCCCGTCGCATCGTAGCCTGCCAGTTTTCGTCCATTTTTTGTTGCTGCTCCGTTCCTTTTGATCCTAGCGTGATGTTATATAGCCTATAGCCTTCCTCAATAAATTGGCTACCCGAATCAAAAAGAATTTTTCAATTCGAACCAGTAGTTCCTGAGATTAGCGCGTTCTACCCCCCATTTAAGGGTAAGTGGGGGGTTAGAAAGAGACAAAAAGTAGCCTATGTCACTCTCCATCCCTTTAACTATCTCCATTTAAAAAATCACCTCAATTCCTCGCTCCGTCTTGCCGTGAAAGACGGACAAACAGACACACACACTTTCCCATTTATAATAATAGTATGGATATAGTGTGGAAGTGTGGATTATAATTTATAAGCTATCAATTCAAATCTATTTACAATCTCTACATCTATACAAAAAAATAAAACTGAAGTGTCTGTTTGTAATTTCAAATTAACAGCTTTTCACTAAATGCATATGAAAGTAAATACGGTACTTACACCAAAAAATCTTTTCTACTTTTGTCTGTCTGTCTGTCTGTTTGTTCCGGCTAATCTCTGAAACGGCTGGAACGATTTTGATGGGAGGTAGCTGATGTAATAAGCAGTAACTTAGGCTACTTTTATTTTAGAAAAAAAATATTTTATTTTAGAAAAATACTTGCATTAATTTCCGACATACACGCGGGCGAAGCCGCGGGAAAAAACTAGTTTGTAATAAATCTTAACAACAACAATGCTTTTAGAATGTTGTTGGGGCTTCCGAGATGCTGTAGTGCATCTGGCAGGTTTATGGAGGCTCGGACTGATGGTTTCCATGCCATCATGAGAAAGCGAGCGGCCTCCATAATGCACCGTATCCGAACAAGCTCCAACAGCATTCTAAAAGTAATAGCAGACCGGTTAGACGGTCCTTTTATTAAACACTGGATTGCACTCCACGTGTCTAATTGATTTGATTGAATTTTTCTTTATCTTTTATTTGCGCTTTACTAACATAGTTGTTAAGTACTTACTAACACAAATATGGATTATTTAATCTGAAATAAAGTAAATATATATATAGACCGATATATATATATATAAACAGAAAATAAAAAACTTCTAAAGATTTTTCTTCACTGGATCTATTTTGGTTTAATGAGCATGAATACAATGTATTCCATAATTTCACCCATTTTTGCATACCTTGTACATGTGATTTTGCTATCTCAACATATTGGATAGTGGAAGGTGTGCCAGCTAACAGGTCATACGACATTCCCCCGATACCTTCACACGTTTACATCATTGCCGGTGGTCTTATCTCAACTGTTATTACCTATACCGCGACGATAACCGCAAGATTACTAGACATTATAGAACACTGTTAAGCACCAGCCATTAGTACTAGCAATTTTTTGTGACAGCTTTTTTTTTTAAAGAAATAAGAGTTGGTCTGCATTTACCAGCCTCGTATGTAATTATACGCAGGTCTTCTTAATTTCCTTTCAGTAACATTAATATTGCTCTTCTACCCTAGGTATCAACCCTGATATCTTAAGCTTGAGCTCTATACCAGTAATGTGATTTAAATAGGGCGCTAACCATTATTTTCTTCCTACAATTCGTCAGCATCAGTGATTTCTCCGAACCTTGATTGAAACCGTCGATCCGTTTCTTCTACATATGTTTTACATTCATCATCACCCACAGCCCAACTTCACCTACTGCTGGGGATAAACCTCTCTTATCATCGGCCAATCCTTACACTCTTGTGTCAGCCTCATCCAAGTTTCACCCGCAATGGCAACAATGTCCGTCCATCTCGCCCCCGGACGACCGAAATCTCGTCTTCCAGTCCTTCAATGCCACTCTATCACAGCCTTACTCCACCTGTCATCACTACGGCTCGCCAAATAACCTGCCCAACTCCATTTGATTTCCTTATTACGCTTTCCAATATCGAAGACCTTCGTATATCCTCGTATCTGGACTTTGGAATTCGGTCTATTAGCCTGATTTTTTACCTTTTATTTCCCTATTACATAAATTGTCCCAGTTCACCGGTTCGATAGCCGACAGTGTCGAGACAATTAGGCATACGCCATACAAACAAAGCTGTGACCCGATGCCCTAGTTGTTATTATTGATAAATGTATCCACGGCCTAATGGATTGCTCCTCATGCATAATGCCGTAATGCGAAATACATCAGTGAATTGCTTATTTGAATTTACGACTTTTTTATTGTCTGCCTGAAACTGGCAATTTATATAGTTCTGGAATATTCGATAGATCGTTTAGTAATGATAAAAAATGCAAGTGGTTCAATTTTCTGATTATGGATATTACTTTTTCAGTCAACAACGAAGTATGGACCCAATTTTCCGAATGATTATTAATTTTATAAAATTCAATTCAAAAGAAGGCAAAAAAGGAAGAAAGGTGAGTTGAAGTGGAATAGCGCATGCTAGGTATAGAATTGTATTGCAAGGTACCCTCCGCACTTGGTTGATATCCCGACCAATCGTACTGAGCACTTCCCGACATTTATTTAGCACACAGCCAAAGGGTGGAATTCTTTGCCAGCATCTGTGTTCCCCTCCACATTAAACTCGTCTGCCTTCAAAGCAAGAGTGAACAGGCATCTTCTGGGTACACTCGTTCCATCAAAGACCTCATCCTATGCTTTCCATCAACCGTGATCGAGGTGGCATAACACGGCCATTTTGCGAAAAACGGAATGACCAAAAAGGTAAGGCAATTTTAATGCTGAAAAACTTTAAACTTTATGCAAGTGTGAGGAAGGTCTATAATATATTATATTACGCTGTATTAAGTTATCATGTTTAAACGTAGGTACATAAAACATGGTGAATTGACATTGTCATATTGTTTCAAGCATGAATCGATGAGCATTGTTTGTTTAATTAAAACTATAGCGACTACCAACAGCTGCCTGATTATTGATCTAAGGACATAATATCATTATGTTTTAAAGTAGAAACGTTTACAGACTTTAATGTAAAATACACTACCTATCTCTACTCTCAACATTTTTTTGTTTTGAAAATGTGAAATTGCTAAGTAATATCCTTTCAATAAATTAACGTAGTTATAAATCTTGAGTAACTACGTTATTTTAAGAGATTAGCTTTTTAATTATTTACATATCCTTTATTTCATGCAACTTAGAGTTATAAAATACAATACATTATTTAAGTATAATACAATAACAATAAACGAATACATATATAATTATTATTCTATAAAACAAAAAAAACTACTGCTCCCGAAATGACGGCGTCATATCATGCTACGATGTGTCGCGTAAAACTCTTCTTAACCCTCCCTCCTCTCATCCTCTTCCTCTCTATTATTCAGGATGACAGGGACAACGAAGCAACACCTCGTTTTTTTTTTTAAAAAAAAAAAAGCTGCTCTACACATTTTGACCGCGTACGTTTTGCACTTTTCTATGAACCAGCTTTCCTATGAACCAGATTTATAACCGACGAAAAATGTCTATGCTAGCTGTCTAGAATCATGTGCCAGGGTCGCGAGATTTGTTCGAAAAAGTTACAGTGGCCCAGGCATATAGGCAACTGATGGAACACGGGTGGGTTTTAGTCAGTAAAAGTCTGACAGGGCCTCCCGCTCAGCCCAGAGCGGGAGACATCATTTGATGATTTCCCAGCCACAAAAAAAAACGTATTAGGAATCATGTACCTACTGGATCCATGCTAACAGGTTACGAGTCCATATCTCAGCTACTTTGTGTGCAGTGATCATAAACAAAGACTTTGTGCAACACCAGAGCCTACATACATACATTACATTTCAAAACGTATGATTTATCAGTTTGTTATCAAACAAACGTTTAGATAACGTTTATAGAATGGGCGTGGGCTTAAAATAATTGCCCTACTTAAGTTGCATAGTTTGTTGTAGATATTATATTAAATTAACCCTTGCTACATTTTTAGTAGGTAGTAAGATAAAATAATTCATTCATTTTAATCATTAGGCATATATGTATTATCAGAAAAACTAAAATTTACGACGCGATTTTGCTGTCAACGTCTATCTAATTCATTTTTTTCACACTTAACTTCAATTTATCTGATAGAAATCATGCATCATGAACATCATCATCACACTGAGTTTGAAAGGTGCAACTGAATATTTACCAGTATCTTACACTGGTATTTAACTTCATTCGCTTCTTCGTACTGTCGTTAAAATAAAACAATATAAAGCTGTCACATTATTGTAACAAAGTGCCAACATGCATAAACCTTAGATTACGCAGTATTTTATTCTAAACTAGTTGTGCCCGTGGCTTCACCCACGTGGATGTCTCGTGCCCGCAGCACCGGCCATCTCGGAAATTATTTCCGAACTACTGGGTTTAGAAAGTCGCGTCAAAATCAGTCCAGCCGTTTCCTAGATTAGCCGGAACAAACAAAGATAAAAATATTAAAAATTGTTCTTTTGTCATCCGAATATACTTTCACTAGCTTCTGCCCGCGACTTCGTCCGCGTCAAATTTTTGCTCCCCTGACCCTTCCCGTTGCATCAAATTGCCTGCCAGTTTTCATCCATTTTTCATTGCTGCCCCGCTCCTTTTGATCTTAGCGTGATGTTATATAGCCTATAGCCTTCCTCAATAAATAGGCTACCCGACACAAAAAGATTTTTTCAATTCGTACCAGAAGTTCCTGAGATTACCGCGTTCAACCAAACAAACAAACATACAAACAAATAAACAAACTCTTCAGCTTTATAATATTATATAAGTATAGACATGCATTTAGTAAATAGCTGTTATATTAACATTACGACGCGGACCCTTTATTTTAATTTATTTATATAGATATCAACTCAGCGAACTAAATAACTAATATAAACAACTGCAAAATGATAAACTCTACCTATCACACCCACGACCTATTTCGCAAGTTTTATCGCACCTTCAATAGTTGCTACGTTACTGTAAGCCACACCGTTACCGTCATTTACTTGCAAATTCTCCGTGCAATTGCATTAGGTTAGCTTGAAATGCTGACCCCCATTACCTCTGGCTGGTCGCCAGGAGAGCTTGGAATGTTGGCTTTGGAATACTTGAAATACGGTGAAATACTTGCTTGCGGGTTTAGGTAGGTGAGTTTTGTTTTGTATTAGGTTTCGTTTGGACACTATCTGACCTGATGTTGTCGATATCTAATCTTTTATAGTGGTTATTTTTACGATATGTTTCGGTTTTTACGCTCTCGTATTTTGTATTAGGTTCAAAGTTTTGGTGTCATCTGTTTTGCATAACTCATCATTATTTCAACCGAAATTCGTCTTCTGCTGTACAAAGGTCTCCACAAGTGTCGCCCAAATGACTAGTTCTGTGATATTCGCATCCAGCGGTTCCTAGCGCCAAATTTAAGTCCGACGTAGGTACTCAAAATTTCACAATACACATAACATGAAAGGTGTACCCCGTAACATGAAAGGTGTACACCCGCCATTTGCTAGTTATATTTAAGGCAGTATGTGTAAGTATATTCGGGTCGCTCTCTTATTACAAAATAAGGAGCAAGTCCCAAAAAAAAGGAAAGAAAATTACTGACCCACTACAGAGCAAATGCTTCTCGCTAACACTGAAGGCCAGGGTACTAACCGCATTTTGGCTAAATCAGAAAACCGTCATTTTTCATTACCAAAAATTTTCGGGGGTTTGCCAGAATTGCCACGCTTGGCAGGCGGATTGACCATCACAATATGGTGGTAAAATGCATACAGAACGCTGCTGCCCAATCTCTAGTAAGTTCCTTAGACGCTTCTTACGACACCCACGGGAAGAAATGACGGGATGGTGCTATTCTTGACGTTGAAGTCACCACATGGACTCGGAAAACTTGTCAGGTATTAAATACAGCAATAGGTCTTTCTTTTCTTTTAATTATGTCTTCCAAGACATAACTTCATAATGGAAAACAATTCCACATTGGTATTGCCAACGTAACGTTTCGGGATGTCTCGAAAAATCGGGACATCTCTGACATTCCCTAGAAATCCATTGTTTTACGAGTCTCTCTTAACACGCTAAAATAATCCTTGACAAAGTAAGGTTTCAGGAATAAACAGGAAACTGCTAAGTCACCTTATCTTAGGAAGGGAAAAGCGTTGCTCAAGATTATAATCTTGTCTGCATTAAGCAAGAGATTAAGGGATATTCAAAACGAGGTTATGTCTACAATCATAGATCTTTAGAGCCAAGATTGGTACATAAGATTGTTTGTTAATGTTTTGTGAAATCTTCAAGAGGTATCGAATTAAAAGAAAATCCAGACAGAATGAAATTGGTGATGATAGCTGACATTGATATGACCAAAATAGAATGTGAAGAGTAAATATTTGGGTACTTTTTTTGCCTTACGGCTCAAAGTGTGAAAGCAAACACTGTTATGCACTTGGTTAATGTCAATATCTGTACCTGTACAAGGTCAGATTAAATTAACTGGCAATATTTTAACCACGTGCTGGGTGGGTATCGATATCAAAAACTTCAGATAAAAAACATAATTTCAACTTTGTTCATTTCTTTAACTGACACTGGCATGTGCATGAAACCAAAGCATAAAACTCGTTTGGTTGCCCCAAACGAGTTTTATCCTTTGGTTTTTGGGAATTTGCTGAAATATATCTATGTTCATGGAAAATTTACAAAAACAGCACATGTAACATTTTTTTTTTGTGTTTGTGGCTATTTACGATCACAGTGGTAACATTAGGAACCGAGCAAAAAAAAATACTGAAGAAACCCTTAACGAAAACGAAGTAACTACCGGGTATAAAGTCACGTTCAGAAGTGAAATAATTAGCTCCTTTTTGCACATATTCCATAGCACGAATAAAAAAAAAAATGTCCAACATCCATTTATGTAGAGCGTACTTTCGGCTAACATTTCTTCAGTAAAACCGATGGACACCATTGCTATTATATTTATAAATAACATTAAATGCTTGTTATAAATTACAAGCAAGTCTTGATTGTGGTTGTTACTACATGTTATCTTATAACTATCTACTTGTTCAGACCACCCGGAGGACTGAAGTTAAATGGTTCAACTTTCTATCCTACGACTAGAACTTGTTCTGTGAATATTTTTAATTATAAAATGAAGTAGGTTTTGCAAAAGTGTTTCTTGCTTAAGGACTAACTGAACTCACAATTCCAAGAAACAATGACAGTTTTAAATGTCTACTTTTTGTTGCAATAGTACTTTATCTCCTCATGGGCCTGTGTACTAATATAGGTTAAATTTAGGAAAACTTACGTAAACATAACATCAATATTATGTTATGTAATAGTCCAATTGTCATCAGTCAGTCGACTATTAAAAATAAATCTCCTATAATAAATTTCTCAGAAGAAGCCGGATGCCGGTCTTCGTCTTCGTCGTCTTCTTCGTCTGCCGGGAAATTTCAAATAGAAAAACCCAGTAACACTTTGCCCGTCCTGGGACCGCACTCAGGACATCATGCTGAGCAGTAGCTTTTGCGACCTCTAGACCAACGAGGCAAACCTTTGGCGAAAAGTCTCAATTGTCGATCTAGATATTGAAGCTAAGAATCAAAATCTTATATATTTATAACTAACTAGCTTAGCCCGCGACTTCGTCCGCATGCATAGAGCAACACGGACCAGAGGGGAGTAGCCATACGCAGGCGTTCCCCTCTGTCAAAGTACAAGTCCACGCGGTCCTATGCGTACAATAAAATTAGTTGCAGCCGCACTGCTCGGTAGACTAAATCTAGTTGCGCGACAAAATTGACATCCTACAAAAATGCCGAATAGTTCTGTATTTTGCTGCAAAAAGAGATCTGCCATGTCAAATTTACAAAAAGATGGCGATACCTTTCATATGTAAGTAATTTTTAATCACATTATTCCTATTTACTTCTATAAAACTTAAAAATTACAAAATCATCGGTCGTGTTGTTTCGGATTTGTTTACCAACACAGGCCGCTCGCCCTCATACAATATGCGGATCGGTCGAGCGACTGATCCGAGTCTATTTCCGAGAATACACTGTCACCGAGCGATAGTGTTGTTACTGGTTTGTTAGTAGATAGTTATCGATAAATTTGGCAAAGGAGTCTATATACATACAGAGACATTTTTGAGATTAAGTTTTCTGATTTATTTAAAATATTATATTGTAAGCTGTATATTAATATACATAGTTGTATAAAAAAAGCGTTAAATTAAAAATATTATAAAACGTACGAGTTAACACATTTTATTAAAATTACTTATTGTGAACTTCAAACAATATTTTTTAATTTATTTATTGAAGGTTTCCTAAAGATCCATATTTAAGGGATATATGGAAGAAATTTTGTAATAATAGACTAACCTGGAGTCCCACAAGAAATAGTGTCATTTGCTCAAAACACTTCAAGACCTCTGACTTTCATGTGTTGTCGAACAATAGGAGGAGATTAGTCGAGGGCACCAAACCAACTCTAACACCACACTGTATTTGTCCCTTAAGTTTTTTTTTTATATCACGGAAAAGGTAAAACAGCCGACCTGATGTAGTTCACATTAGTTATAGTGGTGAAATGAAGTTTAGATTTCTCAACTTGAAAAATTAATAGTTTTAAACGTAATTTTCCAGAGTCATCAAAAATCATTCAGTCTACCAAATGACAGACTATCATCTCATGATGCCATTAGTGCCACTCTCACTATTCCTGATTATATTCAGTAATGAGTATATTCATACTCATTACTGAATATACTGCTTAAATCATTGAAAAAACCTTTTATTTTACCTATCATTCACTTACATTGTCGCAGCACTATGCAAACCATGCCCCTGTACTGCGTTTATACTACTCACGTACCACTATATTTTTCTATCGTAATGGTATAAAGTTGATTTCGACAATGTACTTCAATAAAACTACATTGGCGCATAACATTTACTTTCATGTGATAAGAAACACCATGGTTTCGCAGATTTGTAGTAGCAGATCGATTTTTACAGCTAGAAACTGCACAATTAACCATTTTTGGAGAGAACTTATTTTCGACACAATACGATATATAATGGCGGCGGCCGCGCATTCAATTAGTTTTATATAACGTGCATGGTATATATAAATGCTCTAAGGTGATAGATACACATCCACTCGTTTTTAAAATGACGTAAACCTTAATTTTATTTGTTAAATGATAATTATTGTAGTACATAATAAATAAAGTCAATCTTTATTATAATATCTATCTTTGTATCACTTTTTAAACCGAGTTCTTGAATTTATCGATAATGCGTATCGACAGTAGTTGCAACCACGGCTGTAAGCAACTTGTCAATGTAGTTGCGTCATCTCATTGTACTGTAACGACACATAATGTATCTATGTGTGTATGAAATTGTTAGTGTATGCTTTAATTTTTATGTGTGAGTTTCGTAGCAACAGACGATTATTTTTGTGTGAGAATTTGAGAAAGTGTGGGTAGAGCAGATTTCCCCCCGCAAAAAATGACAGACAGTTTTGTATCGGGAAAAAACGCTATGGCGTCTCCCCTCCGGTCCGCCGGTGGTCCGTGTTGCTCTATGTCCGCATGTCAATCAACCCAGAGAATAAAAAGGTTCACAGAAAATTCAACCCTTATTTCACCCTTTAGGAATGGCGTTTCAAAAAACCCTTTCTTAGTGGATACTTACTATTCACAAAGAACACACCTTCCAAATTTGATATCTCTAGGACCAGCGGTTTAGGCTGTGCATTGATATATCAGTCAGTCACTCAGGACTTTGAATTTTATATATATAGATTTTTGCTATCGGCTACGGTCCGCGTATCATACAACACCTTCCTCTTTAATCACTCTGTATATTGATGAAAACCGCATTAAAATCAGTTCCCTAGTTTTAAAGATCTATACGTACAGACGCGTTTAGCAACTTTGTTTTATACTATGTAGAGAAGAGATATCCACGACAAACTCCTTTAGCCCAAAAAAATCCGCACAATACAAACACCGTAAAAAAGTTCCATTATCACAGGCGACCAATCGATCGTTTAAAACTGCGTGCCACAATAAAAATCGGTCTGAAAGCCACTACATTTGTCCCAATTACTTAAATGCGTGCGTAGGCGTCCCTCCAGCTATCAATGCCTAATAGATAGCCTATAAACCTATCTGGAACTCTGACGTCAGAATAGCGACCAAAACTTTCGTGAACGGGAATGACCTTGTAAAAACCATATCTTAGGGGGTAAAAAGTATTCTGCCAAGGTCGCGAGATTTGTTCGGAAGCGTTACTGTGGTCCAGGCATATAGGCAACTGAAGGAACACGGGTGGGTTTTAGTCAGTAAAAGTCTGACATGCCCTCCCGCTCCGCCCAGAGCGGGAGACGTCATTTGATGATTTCCCACCGACAAAGTGGAAGTAGTGCTCTTTGTGAAGGAACTCGTTCCAAGAAGATTTCTGATGCCAAATAGCCTTGCTATGCTCGGTTTGAAGAGTTCAGCCTTCAAAGCAAGATTGAACAGAAATTCTGGACACGCTCGTTCCGTAGACCTAATCCAGCGCTTCTCGTCAAGCGAGATTGAACTCAAGTATTGGCAGATGCGCCGAATGTACAAGTATCACCCGGGCTCTCGACTTATTCAAATGGAAGGACACATTTTTAGCCGCTAGGAGTCAGATTTAACCACTGTTCTCCCCAGACGGAGGGTATCCATGAGGATATCCACATGAAAAATAAAGTTTTTTAAGTGTTCTTATCTGTGCCGGTGTCCTTAGCCATATGACAAGCATGTGGCAGATTTTAGCTTTGACCTTTTTTTGTGTGTGGGAAAACATCAAATGACGTCTCCCGCTCTGGGTGTGTCACTGACTAAAACCCACCCGTGTTCCTTCAGTTGTCTTTGCCAGAGCCACGGTAATTCTTTCGAACAAATCCGATCCTGGCAGGTCAGCTGTGACCCTGGGATAGCAAAGGCTTGGTTATGTATCTGATATTTCAGTGATATTGATGTCTTAAGGTGGCGATTACGTCAGGCGGGTGGGCCGATGGACTTTTTTGTCACACAATGTCATTGAAAAATGTCCAAGTCGCAAGTAATCACATCCTTTGCGCCTTTTGTATCCGAAATTTTTGTCAATTTTGTTGATAATGCAGCAATGTATCTCTTTCGTTTCGGTTTGTTCGGCTTTATTCGTGAATAGAGGGTTGTAAGCTTTCACACGCTAAATGTGTTGAATGCAATGCAAGTGTAAAAGGAATGTGCGTTTACAAAATGTGTTATTGTTTTGCAAGCATTATAAAAAGCAACACTATCGAGATCAAGTTTTAAAAACACATGTTCAAGATTATGATGACTGTATTTACGTTGTTAATATACGAACTATATTATCAAACTTATTACAAATTACAAATGGCCTGTTAGTCTAGTGGTTGGTGAGCCTGACTGCTAAGACTGAGGTCGTGGGTTTGATTCCCACCCAGGACAAATACTGTGTGATGAGCACAATTATTTGTTCTGTGTCTGGGTGTAATTTATCTATAATATGTGTGTATTTAGAAATATATAAGTATATTTATCAGTTGTCTGGTTACCATAGTACAGGCTCTGCCTAGTTTGGGATCAGATAACGGTGTGTTGGATAACTGCACTCGCAAACAAATAAAAAACAAGCTAACATCCTGGTTACTAAACTTGTCATATAACAAAGCAGAAAAGTTAATTACAGTGGTCAAATAATCTGTGCACATGAACGTTTTCGTCTCACACACCACATACTCACTATTAAACACACTCAAACTCACCATCACATGATCACGCACTCACACTAATTTAATTAATAGCGTTTTTTATTTTATTTTTTTTTCCTAGTTTTATAATTTGATTATTTTCTTTTATTCTCGCAATGTTTTTGTTTTGTTTAATTTTATTTTGTATCTTTAGCTTCTTAGTAGGTTAGCTTTTATATCAAAACATGACTTTAAATTAAATGTTTAAATGGTTAACCGGCCAGATTGGTGCCCAAGATACAGGCTTGCCTAGTTTGGGGCCAATGTAAAACCTATGTAAATTTGTTTAGCAATAAAGTTTTGTTTTATTTTATTTATTTATTATTATTAAACGTATTTACTTATACGTTGTTGTTTTACGTATAAGTAAGTAGTGCAATGGTAGCGGCCTCCATTTTTGGTTCGAGCCCAAATGGGTGACAAAATAAAAAATTTAATTTTAAATTTAAAAAACCCCCGACACAAAAACCTAATTTCCCTTTAACAAGTAAAAAATAATAAAAAAAATATTTCAATCTTAAAGTACCTAAGAATGTATTAATAATTAAAAAAAAAAACGTTGCGTTGGGGGACAACTCCGCGAGTGCAGATGTCGCTCGTTGACTGCTTAGTTAGGTAAAAATTAAATTTAAAATTTAAAAAACCCCCGACACAAAAACCTAATTTCCCTTTAAAAAGTAAAAAATAATAAAAATAACTCAATCTTAAAGTACCTAAGAATGTATTAATAATTCAAAAAAAAAATAGGCCGCGTTGGGGGACCGCCTCAAACCTAACAATTTAATTACCAATAATCTTATTACCTAACTAAGCAGTCAACGACGTCTGCACTCGTGGAGCGGTCCCCCAACGCGACGTTTTTTTTTTTGAATTATTAATACATTCTTAGGTACTTTAAGATTGAGTTATTTTTATTATTTTTTACTTTTTAAAGGGAAATTAGGTTTTTGTGTCGGGGGTTTTTTAAATTTTAAATTTAATTTTTTATTTTGTACTTTTTATAGGTATATACTTAATATAATGTACAATCAAACGAAGCTAAGAACACTCTCGATTAATTCATCAATATTCTCTTTCAGTGCGCTTTCATTTGAGACCCCACTCGAGTATATTTGCTGACATTCGGTTACTCTTCCCCACTTTCCCCCCCACAACTTTTAAACGGCTCAACCGATTTTCATCAAACATGTCTAAGAACACTCGCAGATAAGTCACCTTTAAAACATATTTTTTTTTATTGAAATCGCATCATTCGTTCGGGAGCTATGATGCCACAGACAGACAGACAGACAGACAGACAGACAGACAGACACGTCAAACTTATAACACCCCTCTTTTTGCGTCGGGGGTTAATAAGACTATTGGTAATTAAATTGTTAGGTTTGAAGCGGTCCCCCAACGCGGCGTATTTTTTTTGAATTATTAATACATTCTTAGGTACTTTAAGATTGAAATATTTTTTTTATTATTTTTTACTTTTTAAACGGAAATTAGGTTTTTGTGTCGGGGGTTTTTTAAATTTTAAATTTAATTTTTTATTTTGTACTTTTTATAGGTATATACTTAATATAATGTAGAATCAAACGAAGCTAAGAACACTTTCGATTAATTCATCAATATTCTCTTTCAGTGCGCTTTCATTTGAGACCCCACTCGAGTATATTTGCTGACATTCGGTTACTCTTCCCCACTTTCCCCCCCCACAACTTTTAAACAGCTCAACCGATTTTCATCAAACATGTCTAAGAACACTCGCAGATAAGTCACCTTTAATACATATTTTTTTTAACTGAAATCGCATCATCCGCTCGGGAGCTATGATGCCACAGACAGACAGACACACAGAGACAGACAGACAGACACGTCAAACTTATAACACCCCTCTTTTTGCGTCGGGGGTTAAAAAGAGTGTCCATGGAGTTTCTTGCCCGTTCTTCTCCATAGGTACAGACGCCAACACATCAAGCTACTACAATCTGTCAGATTTCTTTGATTGATTTTCGACTTTATTTCTAGAGCATTAGGTTCAAGGTTCATTGTGAAAAATTGACAGTTTCGGGTAGCTTGACCTGGTGGCGTCTGTACCTACGCTATGGAATAGGCAACTAGCTTCATTTTTCTGACTCATTGCCACTTGACAATTCAAACCTGCCCTTATTTGAAATAAATGCTTTGATTATGATGTGTGTATGAGTTTGAGACGGGCGATTTACCTCGCGTAATTAATTTAATCACCACTGCTCTCAAAACGGTGAAGGAAACATCGTGAGGGAAACGGCATGTCCTAGAATCAAAATTTCGAACCATCTCGCACTGGGCCCGCGCTGAACATTATACCCCACTCTGTTTATAAAAACATGGTATCTTTAAAACTCCAAATACCCCTCTTTCTAAATTCATCTAGTTAATAATCCTTAGCGTCTTACTTAGCTCTTCACCGCTGGACCCATGGGCCTCACCTAAGTTGCTCGTATCACGGAATGGAGAAAATAGATATCTTTAATGCTGTTTTCGCATACTACTCTCGTTAACATTATTTCAATACAAATTATAAGATTGCTCTAATTTAGCACAGTAACATAAAAAGCAATAACTAATATGGTAGGTATTAAGTTATACCTACGTTCCTCACCATTTCAGACTTTTATACCTATCATTACATAATATACATTTCGAAAACATAAAACCCCAAAACAGTTTAAAGACAATGACAAGCATAAATTAGGCCAAAACTGACAGTCAAGACCAAAACCAGTGTGGGACGTTCGCAAATCTGGTATCAGGTATCGGTATCCGATCTTGGTATTATGATATTACACCCACTGCGGTACTTTTAAACGACCGTGAACATTTTTGGTTGCAGGGTTTACGGTTTTGGTATCGCCAAGTGGAGTTAGCGTCGTAAATGTCATGATATCTGAAAATAGGATTAGTTTATAGATGAGGAAAGATTAAGGACGTTTGTTTTTGCTAAATAATAATATACCGAATTAATCGTACAAACAGTAAGCATCAAAATCTACTCTAGCTACATACTATAGCACGCGTAGCATGACCACCATAGAAAGAACTTTGTCTATTCTTGGTAGAACAGAGATAGAATTGTCATGCTACGCCAGCATAAAACGGTACAAATCTTTCTACAATCTTTAATCTGTCTTTAATGTTTTTACAATCTGTAATTTTGTCTATTCTTCCGTCCACAAAACCCATTTCTACAGTGGTCATGCTACGCATGCAGTACAGGTCACAAGGTTTCTTCAAAAGGCCTTTCCAGATATGGCCCTGTTCGAAAGAGTTATCTTGGCCCTGGTACAGGCAAGTGAAGGAACACGGGTCGGTTTTAGTCAGTAAAAGTCTGACGCGCCCTTCCGCTCCACCCAGTGCGGGAGACGTCATTTGACAATTTCCCAACCAAAAAAATAATAATAAATATGACTCATAAAACCCTAATAATATACGACCTTGTCGCTTCTGTAATTACTCTGAAGACTTCTAAGGCACACTTAAAATAAATTGTCTGCCTCATTGTTTAGTATATATTTGACTTGCATATTGCGTTCTCCACTGCATTCTTCGAATGGAATCTTACATGTGACTATTCTTTTCATTTAAATGTAGTTTCAATTATTCCATTAATTTAATCTACGCGCTTTTCTCCGAAGCTATGAGTTCTTGGAACGATTGTTGGTCAGGGGTAAAGAATGTAGACATTCTGGGCTACTTCATTGACTTATATGGAGGAATGTCTTCAGGCCCATTGCATTATAATTATATCCCAATTAGCTACGCCCTGGGACTATTTTTCTCTGGCCCATTTAAGAGTGACTGTCTCCTCTAGAGATGAGTTCGATATTGTTACAAGTGAAAATCATCGATATCACTTCGTCAATGACAGATACCTAAACACACTGCCATGAATGTCGCAAACTCAGAAAAGTAATACCTAATTTTGCGGGTCAATTTAGAGGGTAATACCATCCGATGGACAAATACGACCCATGCCTGCTAAATAACTAATGATAATTTCACTAAACCGTTCCGCGATCATTTCATTACTCATGTCATAATTGACCTTATACTCAATTCAATAAAATTTCAATAGAAAGAATCGTCATCCAGCTGTTTGTTATTAATAAACTTCCGTGCATAACATAAAATTACGCCTTGTTTTCCTGAAGAATTCGGCAGAGGTGTAAGCACGTATAGTAAGTACCTACACCTACATTTCGCCAGTTATGTTTGAGTCCCACGACATAGGGAGCGAGTCTATTGCCATCAACCGGGCACAGTCATCTACGAAATTTCAGATGGAAGAACCGAATAACACTTTACCAGAGCTGGGAATCGGACCCAGGATCTCATCCTCAACAGTAGCGCTTACGACCAACGAGGCAGTCCTCGAGATCTTTTTCTGTACTGTACCTTCTTTTACCTACTCCCCTTTGTAAGTTCAACTTCACTATAACAATTTAGATGTAAATAATTCCATACACAGTCGCAAGCTATTCCTCGAAGCATCTAACAGATATGCGTTCCTAGTACTTTTGTTGGTTGTTCGACGGTATGCAATATGCTGCCCTGACTAATTGAAGAATGTATCATAATGGGCACTTGACTCAATAGAACAGGGAATCTGCGGAGCTACTTTAAGTTTTTAACACAACAATATAACCCTTACAAATATTCAGAAACCTTTGTTGTATTTAGGGGTTTACCTTCGGAACTACAAACCCGATTCTGAAAATTCTTGCACTAATATGAAGCTACAGAATTGCCAAATCTCGCAGAATATAATCAGCTTATAATATTCGCAATACTGGGTCACAGGCCACCTCTCTGTGAGAAGGAGTGGGCCTTAATCCACCATACGGGCTCAGTGCAATTTGGTGGATGTCTCAAGCCGGTCTCCTCACTATGTATTCCTTCACGAATTCGCGGGCCAAGAAGCTAGTGGTAGATAAAAAACTAAAACCAAACAAACGTACCTTAAATAAATACCATACGTTACTACATTCTAAATTTGCTTTGAATTAACAACATCACACAGTAAAAATATCTTTTCAACTTTAGTTCATTTCTTACAAGACTTCTAACTGTTGATTCTTAATTATTCCACACAGTGAATAGTCTTACTGCGGATCATTCTGCGAAGTACACTTGCTTTAATTCCTAGTGCTGTGTAGTAGGTACTCACAGGCCCTTCTGAGTAATCGGAGATGTATGAATACGCAACAGTATGCAAAACTGGGATACCTGTGGCATTGTGTCCAATGGGTATTCTGTGACTCTTTTTATAACGGGCAAAAAAGGTAGCCAGATAATTATACCTTAGCTAAGAACCATAACTAATAATATGTTTTATGAAAATTGTTTAATTAGTATGCACGGACAATTAACGTTAGATTGAATTCTTTTACTTGACGATAATAATAACAAATACGCACCTACGAAGAAAAAAAGACGTTCTTCAAACAGACGGAAAACAGTTTCCATATTATCAAACACTGCACGTCGCTTCAATTCAACTACCTTTGTATGCTTATCATTCCATAAAAGTTTAAACAATAACTACTCCATATCTGCGTTGTTCTACTTGAAAACGTTGAACTTATACTGTGTTCGTGATTAAGTTTCCAAACATATAAACAATATGTTTCTGAGAAATAAAAACTTTAAATCCCTAACATAAACTTCAGTCTGCCCTAAACTTCAAACAGTTTTACTAATTTAACAATAGTGGTTAAGCATGAAATCAACTTAAATGACAAGCGCATATATTGATATTATTTTATAAAGAACCGCAAACACATTCAAGACTAGTTCAGTAACACATTTAAGAAAGGTATAACAGCTAATGCATAACCATTTATAGGTATACAATGTTCATACAGTCATTTAAACAGAAAATATATAGGAGAAAGACTGCTTCTAAACTAGAAGTGTTTAAACGCAATATAATAAAAATTAATGAAGGGTTATCAACTTTTCAGAGTAACAAAATTAATGCATAACTCTACTTTAAAAGAAATTTCCATAGTGTTTATGCAACGCGTGTCGATACTATTGCGCCATCCCATCTTCCTAGCTCGGCTTGCTGCGCTGGCGCTGCCGCTGTGGCTGCGGAAAACCTCAAGCGGCGAAAGTATAGCAAGCAACCTTATTGGTAATTAATTATAATTTCGAGCCGCTCGGGGTTGAAACCCTAGGGCCGTGGGGTCAGAGTGCTCATAGCCTCTTTAAAGAAATATCAAAACGGCTGGTTGATACTTCTCGTGACCCAAGGGCTGGTTTTTATTTTGGCCAGCGGCTAAGCATTGCTATACAGCGTGGTAATGCTGCCAGTCTCTTGGGTACATTGCCGGTCGACAGCGATGAGAATGAATTTTTCGACGCTTTATTTTAGTTTGTGTATAGTTTTGGATAATATATTATTTTGTTATTTTTATTAATCATAAATATACGTTTACGGACTAAATCAGCAGAATATTAAACACAGTTAAGATTTGAAATTGTTTTATTTATAAGTTATACTTTGGGATTTTCTTAACCGTTGAATTTCGGTAAATATGCTGTTGTAAAATTTTTGAATGGGCTCAAATGGAGGCAAACATAATAACAGTTATGGGTTGTGGATGGTGTTTTGTTTTCCTTTTCACTAATATTATAAAGAGGAAAAGTTTGTATTTTTGTTTGTTTGTTTGTTTGTAATGGATAAACTCAATAACCACTGGACCGATTTTAAAAATTCTTTCACCATTAAAAAGCAACATTATCTGCGAGTAACATAGGCTATTTTTTTTTTTTAAATAGGGGTCCGTATGATACTTGGGTTTTTCGGACCCAAGGTGTAAAAAATCATCCAAAAAAGTTCCTTATTAATATGTCTTCGAAGTACCAGGGTGTCATAACTTGGTAGGAGCTCACCTAACATCATTCATCATCATCATCATTTCAGCCGTAAGACGTCCACTGCTGGACTTAGGCCTCCCCCAATTTGGGGGGCTTTGCCTAGTTTATTAGGTTAGTACTTAATTTATGTTAACTTTGTGTTAATTAACAATGGTAATTAAGTTGGGTTGTATATATTTTTGTCCGTTATGTTTTTGTCCGGTATGTATGCATGTGGATATGTCTGTATGGATGTTCATCTATTCCCTGATAACTTCTGAACTACTTATCTCAATTTGACAAACGATGTATCGTTGGAAGCGTCTTGAACGATCTTAGAGCGTAATTTTTTAATAGTTAAGGTACATATGTAAGAATATCTGTAGAAAATTTCATGATGATTGGTTAAGTGGTTTTCGCACGAAAGTGTAACAAACAAACTTACATTCACAATATATAATATTAGTAGGTAAAGTAGGTAATATATATTCAAACTTTAAAAGAAATATCAATCGGAAACAAGGATTCGGTTAGACTATATGCGCGTACGCGGGTATAATCATACGCGATGGAGTGGCGCACAACATGATTAGTGACGCTATTAATAGGAGTATACTTGCTCTTTGTTATGCCATTAATTCGTCTGGCTACTGCGTGTGGTATGTGCTTAAGAGATAGCTTTTATGTTAGGTTATTGCTTGCAGAAGTATACGCCGGGCCGGTAACGCTGGTATAGATTTTACGCGTTGTGTTTGTTTTTCAAGGCGTTTCGTCGACCAAAATAGTTGATTAGTTCGTAGTTATAATTATGCCAAATCACCATCGTTAGCTGGTGGTGGCCCCCACTTACCAGTAACATGTTCAGTGCAGGCAAATGAAGGAACACGGGTGGGTTTTTTGTCAGTAAAAGTATGACACGCCCTTCCGCTCTGCCCAGAGCGGGAGACTACATTCGATGATTTCCCACCGACAAAAAACAGGCACTTTGTGTATTTAATTTCGTCATCACTGCTCTTAAAACGGTGAAAGAAAACATCGTAATGAAACCGGCATGTCCTAGAACCAAAAAAATCGAAGACATGTGACATCTACCAAGCCGCTCTGGGTCCATGTGGTAGATTACGGCCCACTCCCTCTCACCGAGAACCAGCAGTGGGAACAATATAAGCTGATAACGATTATCACACTGCTAAAACCAAATCAAATTCATGGTTAAAATAACGAACCATGATGACATCCCATAAAATTACAGTACCTATATTTATAATAACTATTTAAGTAGTACAGATACACACGGCAGTGGCGCAGGTAACTAATAAGCCCATTCCTGTCGGCTTCCCTTACGAAATTATGACAGTCAGGAGTTCTCAGCAGTGTTTAATAATCACACTGAATGTATTTAATCTTACACCATAAAATTAAAGTATTACAAAATCCCAACCTACATAAAAAAATATTTGTCTTTATATTCCAACGAAAACAAAACATTTAAAGTGCGCGAGATTCAAGATTTTTCTGCAGTGTAACTCGCTTTCAACGCCGGCTTATGAAGTACATCAATTTCTATACAAGATCATCTCGTCATGACGTCACTTCAGGTCACGTGCCACACATTTTTTAGAGGCCTTGGCAAGCCACTAGACGTCGGGTTATTCGAATGAACTGGAGTAGCAACATCGTCCTTTCGTTGAATTTCGGGCCCTTCCCCCGCCCCCTTGAGCCCCGCCCGCTCGACGCGACAGTACTTTTGTCATTTTAAATGTTTGTTTGACCATTGACGTCAATAGAATTATAACCTTAAAACAAACCTTTTATTTTGTTGATATTTGTGGTTAATTAGCATTTATTTCGTTGTATTCATATAAGTTATTAGTGTAGTACTAGTGTAACGATAAGAATTTGATAATTGTGAGTTTGTTGTGAAATTGTGCGTTCGCAATTAGGAATTTGTGGTAAGTCCTAAGTTTTGAAAATAAGAAACACATAATTAGGTTAGGTCATAATTCATTATTGTGTGACACTTTTCCACAAATTACAACATTATCTATACTAATATTATAAAGCTGAAGACTTTGTTTGTTTGTTTGTTTGATTGAACGCGCTAATCTCAGGAACTACTGGTCCGAATTGAAAAAATATTTTTGTGTTGGGTAGCTTATTTATCGAGAAAGGCTATAAGCTATATAACATCACGCTGCAACCAAGAGGAGCGGAACAGTAATGAATAATGTTGCAAAAACGGGGAAAATCGCACGGGTAGGCGATTCGACGCGACAGGAAGGGTCGGGGGAACAAGAAATTTAACGCGGACGAAGTCGCGGGCAGAAGCTAGTGTAGTATATTTTTGACACTTCCCGTTACAGTTGCATCCGCGGAGAGGTCGTTTTCAGCTTTGAAGCGAATTCATACGTACATGCGTAATTCTCAAAAACAAGAACGATTATCTCTTCTAGCCATTTTTTCTATAGAAAAACATTTATTGTTAAAAATTAAGAATCATCTCTGCTTTTATGATAATGTCTTAGCGCACTTTGTACTAAAGAAAAGACGAATAGCTTTAGAGTATAAGTAGTATTATAAGTAGAATAAGTCAGTAGTCTTGTAGTTAAGTAGTTTTTTCTAGTAGACATCATACGTCAACGTCATCACACTGATCACCCCACAAACGGCTTTTTTCAAAGCCACTTTTATTATACTTGCAAGACACTGTTTCAATCAACAGTGCCACGTATAGTAAAGGTGGACTGAAGACATCTGCTTGTAGAAGACTGAAGCCAGGAAGTCAGTCACAGATTTTAAGTAACTCGACTACGTGCGCCACGTCCGGCCTAGGTAAGCATTTTTTTTGCTCCGGCTTACCTCTCTAATAAAATCACCCTTCGCCACTGACACACGGCTACAGGTCAAGCTATACTTTACCAGTTTTAGCTGACCTCGCATTGTATAGGCTTTTCGTACAATGAGATGTCAGCTTATACTGGAAATGTATAGCTTGATTTGCGGCCGTGCCACCAAAATTATTATTTTCCTTGCTCCGTCCGGTAATCAAGTGTGCAGTAATAACAAGTGTACCATAATAATATATGTCTGTCTGTATTGTTGTAGACCATTTTTCTGATCGTCTACCGTGACTAGTCAGCAGTAATGACACGTTGTAGTTTTGCGGTTTTGTGCGGAAATAAATTGATTGTTGTTTGACGATTTGATTTTAAGTTTTAGAAGGATTGTAGTTTTAATGCTGTTTTCGTGTTTCCTGTGCAAAAAAAAACTGGAAAATAAGAAAAAGGAAAAAAAAAAGGAAAGGAAAATGGACTCTTCTGCCTAGCCGTTTTCCAAGTACGTTGGAATTGGCTTCCCGTGTAACCGGATGAAGGTAGATACCATTATTAAAGGCGCGACTGCCTGACTGCCACCACCCAGTGACTAGTTAATACGACACTCCTAGGTAACACTGGCTGTCAGACGTTCGGGCTTCTGACGACCCGAAACGACTATCAATGATTTACGAATGACTGTCGGGACCCGCGGCTTAAAGATGGTCACCTTTCCACGGACCAAACGCGGCAATCGTAGCTCTACCGGATCGTTCAACCAATACGGCTGTTATTATTTAGCTACAAGTCCCTGTTGAAAATGTATGTAGACATAGATAAAAATTAGAAGCAATATCAGCCTATTTTGACAGGCCTGTTGGTCTAGTGGTTAGTGACCCTGACTGCTATGCCGGAGGTCGTGGGTTCGATTCCCACCCAGGACAAATGTTTGTGTGATGAGCACGATCATTTGTTCTGTGTCTGGGTGTAATTTATCTATAATATGTATGTATTTAGAAATATATAAGTATGTTTATCAGTTGTCTAGTACCCATAACACAAGCTCCGCTTAGCTTGGGACTAGATGGCGTTGTGTGATAGTTGTAGAATATTATTATATTATTATTATTATTATATTTTTGCGATAATGTGCCCACTGCTGGGATACAGAGGGAGGCTCAGTTCCTCTCACAAGAAGAGTTCACAAGAGAGAGTGTGAGCCGTTTTAAACTTCTTATTTTACTGTCTCTACGAAGAACTTAAATGATTAGTTCACCCAATGCCTGTACTATTCCATCAGAATCTCAAACAAGAATTTATTTCCAGATTCTTATCAGACCAATACCATTGACCCGACCACTCTTAACTCCAGATGGATTGCATTCATTCACAGTCTTGACGTATCCTTTCATGAACCCATTTCACTCAATTGACTTTACCAGCACATTTGTGACTCACACAAGATAGCTAACCTTAATGATTGAGAATAAACTTTAAAGTTTCTTGCAATGCTTTTGAGACATGACTTGTACTATGGGAAAATCTTAGCAAGAACTTATGAAATTACTGAACTGATCCATTTTTACCTGACTATCGCGAAGCAAAAATAGGGTTATGATTTTGCCCGGTATATATTGGACATACTTATACATTCTTCACCATTCCATCCATCCATTCCACTTCTTCTTCATTCTTATTATAATGTGACAAATGACGTTCTATTCATAACTTCATAGTAACTTCTTTCGATCCAACCGGTCCTTTGCCCAGCGATACCCTAAGCCGAGGTCCGAACCCCGCCATTAGCGAGTAGGCGCTCTAGTTTTAAATTTTTAAGCCCTAGCTAGAGGCCTTCATTTATTAAGCTAGCCACAGGCAATTCCAGTTAAGCAGCCGATAACCTCCTAGGTTGACCAACGATACGCCGCGCGCCGTTCCCAAAAAAAAGTATTGCAACTAGATTAGTCCACGCCTCGGTATGTAAGCCCAACCCCACGAATATCATTGCTAACTTAATTACTTATGACACACGCCCGGTTGTTTTCCTGTTTGTCACGCAATAAAAATATATAGAGAGCTGTATGTTGTGTTTACCAATATTTTGTACGTAACTATACTGTATGCAGGCGGTAAAATCATTAATTCATTAATTATTTTACTCTACATAGACTTACTGAGTACTTAATACCTTCGATTTATTTATTTAACCATTTATGCACACATATAAATAGACAAGAAGAAAGGAACAGAAAAATATGTACAAAGGTAATGCGTATTTCTATTGAAATCTCTTCCAGTTCCAGCATACCTGCAGTAGGAGAGACAAAGAGATGTAGACAACGTGTGTAATAGTAGAAGAAAAATAATATTATAATTTAAATATAAACATACAAAATAAAAATATACATACATACAAACATACATAAATACTTCTTAAATAAATATCACTAAATATAAATACCTACTAATAATGTAATTAAAATGAAAACACTCATGAGCAATTATGACAAAGTGGAGAGATAGTGTTCTTTCACTCTTTTTTTAAATACAGCAATAGTACCAGTCCCTTATGTCAGGCGGAACTGCATTCCACTATCGAACCGCATGCACGGTGAAGGAGTAGGAGTAGAAGTCGGTTGAGTGGGGAGGGGACTTGAGGAGATTTCTAAGATGCGACCTGCAAAGTGCATCAAAAGGACGGGCGTAGGAGAAGCGTTCCCGCAAATAAGATGGGGTCTTAGGGTTTATCTTGTACTTATGTGTGAACTAAATAATGAAACTAGGGAAAATATACAGTAGGTACAGATTTAGGTTAAAAGAACAGAAAAATAACGAAAGTTTTAGTGTTTAGCAAAAAAAAACCTGTAGGTACATGACTATTCATATTTTTCGCGTCAAATATCTGTTTTAAAATTGATTCGTTCCAGTTACAATACGGTATACTATAAAGTATACCAAAATATTTCTCCAAAAGGTTGGGTTAGCGGGTTACGCGCAAAATGATAAAGCACACGATTCTAGACGTAGCGTAGAAAATTTTCGTCGGTTATCAAAACAAAAAGCTTAATATTTTTTTTAAACCTAAGATGTTTTTTTAATGTTATAAAAATATGTCTGTTTTGCGTTTTGACCTACGTTACATAGAAAACTACAATAATTAATATTGTAGTTTTCTATGTAACAGCAGAGTTTTTATTTTTTGATAACCGACGAAAATGTTTTACCCTAAATATAAACTCGTGTGCTGAATTCATGGTTTCAGTTTTCGGTTTAAAGACATTTATTTCTCAAAGAACATTACAGTTCACTTAGAGAGAAACTTAATTAATTAAAAATAGGTTTATGTTTACATTGCGACGTTCAAGCCATCCAAGAAACTGAACACCGTAGTTTCACTTATGAATTATTGCAATGACTTAAATGCAAACAAACATTTAAAAAAAAATATGCAAAAAAAAAACAGTTCAAGCCAAAATATAATAGCTAAGCTTGTGTGTCTAATATATAATTCCTTAGACATTTTTTAAATGATGGTATACTTGTACACTCTCTGACATTTTTAGGTAATTTATTGTATAGCCGAACCCCCTCATACTGTATAGTTTTCCTGCCGTACAGGGTTCTCACTCTTGGTGTTTCTAGTTCATCCTGATTACGGGTATTATATCTGTGAGTCTTTTGTGTAAATGAAATGTTTGTGTGTATGTTGGTCTTAAGGATTTTTCGGATAGTCATGCATGTATGGTAAGTATACAATTGTTGTAGGTTAAATAATTTTGTGTTTTTGTAGAGTTATTCTGTAGGAGTATCGTAGTTGTAATGGAAGAGGACTTTGATGATTTTATTTTGTGTTCGTTGTAGATGTTGTTGGTTAGTTTTAGCACTTTGTCCCCATACTTGGATCAGATATTCCAGATGTGGCTTGACTAATGTGTTGTAAAAAGTATGTCTAAGCTTGTTACGTATAGCTCCGGTTAGTGGGAGTATTCGCGATCTCACGTATTCGATATGTGCTCTAAATGTCAACTTACTGTACACAACTAGGCCCAAATACTTTTCATGCGTTGATTTACGTAATGGTTGGTTATTTATTGAGAGATTTGGAAAAGATGGTATATTTTTATTCTTTGCTGCGAAAATTATGAAAGCAGTTTTATTGACATTCATAGTCAATCATAGAGCAACACGGACCACCGGCGGACCGGAGGGGAGACGCCATAGCGTTTTTTCCCGATACAAAACTGTCTGTCATTTTTTGCGGGGGGAAATCTGCTCAACCCACACTTTCTCAAATTCTCACACAAAAATAATCGTCTGTTGCTACGAAACTCACACATAAAAATTAAAGCATACACTAACAATTTCATACACACATAGATACATTATGTGTCGTTACAGTACAATGAGATGACGCAACTACATTGACAAGTTGCTTACAGCCGTGGTTGCAACTACTGTCGATACGCATTATCGATAAATTCAAGAACTCGGTTTAAAAAGTGATACAAAGATAGATATTATAATAAAGATTGACTTTATTTTTTTTAATCGGAATATTAGGTTTAAAAAGTGATACAAAGATAGATATTATAATAAAGATTGACTTTATTTATTATGTACTACAATAATTATCATTTAACAAATAAAATTAAGGTTTACGTCATTTTAAAAACGAGTGGATGTGTATCTATCACCTTAGAGCATTTATATATACCATGCACGTTATATAAAACTAATTGAATGCGCGGCCGCCGCCATTATATATTGTATTGTGTCGAAAATAAGTTCTCTCCAAAAATGGTTAATTGTGCAGTTTCTAGCTGTAAAAATCGATCTGCTACTACAAATCTGCGAAACCATGGTGTTTCTTATCACATGAAAGTAAATATTATGCGCCAATGTAGTTTTATTGAAGTACATTGTCGAAATCAACTTTATACCATTACGATAGAAAAATATAGTGGTACGTGAGTAGTATAAACGCAGTACAGGGGCATGGTTTGCATAGTGCTGCGACAATGTAAGTGAATGATAGGTAAAATAAAAGGTTTTTTCAATGATTTAAGCAGTATATTCAGTAATGAGTATGAATATACTCATTACTGAATATAATCAGGAATAGTGAGAGTGGCACTAATGGCATCATGAGATGATAGTCTGTCATTTGGTAGACTGAATGATTTTTGATTTTTGATGACTCTGGAAAATTAGGTTTAAAACAATTAATTTTTCAAGTTGAGAAATCTAAACTTCATTTCACCACTATAACTAATGTGAACTACATCAGGTCGGCTGTTTTACCTTTTCCGTGATATAAAAAAAAACTTACGGGACAAATACAGTGTGGTGTTAGAGTTGGTTTGGTGCCCTCGACTAATCTCCTCCTATTGTTCGACAACACATGAAAGTCAGAGGTCTTGAAATGTTTTGAGCAAATGACACTATTTCTTGTGGGACTCCAGGTTAGTCTATTATTACAAAATTTCTTCCATATATCCCTTAAATTTGGATCTTTAGGAAACCTTCAATAAATAAATTAAAAAATATTATGTTTGAAGTTCACAATAAGTAATTTTAATAAAATGTGTTAACTCGTACGTTTTATAATATTTTTAATTTAACGCTTTTTTATACAACTATGTATATTAATATACAGCTTACAATATAATATTTTAAATAAATCAGAAAACTTAATCTCAAAAATGTATCTGTATGGATATAGACTCCTTTGCCAAATTTATCGATAACTATCTACTAACAAACCAGTAACAACACTATCGCTCGGTGACAGCGTATTCTCGGAAATAGACTCGGATCAGTCGCTCGACCGATCCGCATATTGTATGAGGGCGAGCGGCCTGTGTTGGTAAACAAATCCGAAACAACACGACCGATGATTTTGTAATTTTTAAGTTTTATAGAAGTAAATAGGAATAATGTGATTAAAAATTACTTACATATGAAAGGTAACGCCATCTTTTTGTAAATTTGACGTGGCAGATCTCTTTTTGCAGCAAAATACAGAACAATTCGGCATTTTTGTAGGATGTCAATTTTGTCGCGCAACTAGATTTAGTCTACCGAGCAGTGCGGCTGCAACTAGTTTTATTGTACGCATAGGACCGCGTGGACTTGTACTTTGACAGAGGGGAACGCCTGCGTATGGCTACTCCCCTCTGGTCCGTGTTGCTCTATGTAGTCAATAGGTTATTACTAAGCCATATATTCAAAACATTAAGATCCTTCTGTGCTTCTGAGATAATATGAGTGATGGAATCGCCAAAATAAAAAAGGCATGTGTCATCTGCATACAGTGATATGTGTCCAGTTAGTCCAGTGGTACTAATGTCATTAATATATATGAGGAAAAGCAAAGGACCCAAGACCGATCCTTGAGGTACTCCGCACTGTATATTGGCCGGTGCACTTGCAAATTTATCAAGTTTGACGATCTGTTTCCGGTTAGTGAGATATGACTCGAACATTTTGTAGGCTGTAGAAGTAATTCCTATGATTTTTAGCTTTTTGAGAAGGATACGATGGCTAACAGTATCAAAAGCTTTTTTTAGGTCGATAAATACACCTAGGACCAATTGTTTTTTGTCTATGTTATCCTTTATTTTAGTAATTAGATCAACAGTGGCTGATAGTGTATTCGAGTGTGGACGAAAGCCATATTGATGTGAGTAAAGAAAGCTGGTATTGTTTTCGAGTTGCTGTCCCTGAGACCCTGAATAATAAACCAACTCCAGTTATCTATAAATCCCAACCTCAACCCTACAATACCTACTGCATAAAATACAAATAAACGCTTTATATTGTCAGTATCACAGGGAGGGATTCGCCTCGACCTTGACCATTCAAGGTCGCCCCCGTTATTTTCAGCCACAGCAAAAAAAGAAATAATGAACACGTGAGACCTTTTTTTAATCGCGTGCGCCATGTTTAGTAGGTTACTTGTGCTTTCATTTACATTTTGTTTAGCTCACAAAAGTGAGCGAAGAAAAATATTTTATTTACATAAACACTTAAATGTAATTGGGCTGGACACATGTACCGTATGTTAGACGATCAATGGGCCAAACTTACGACCCTATGAGTTATGCCTAGACGGAGATCGCGGGATGAGCTGGACTCTCTTAACAAAGATTGGTACCATGGCCTCTCTGGACAGAGAGAGGTGGAAGAGAATAGGATGATAAAAAACTGGAACACCGCATAACATACTTCTTCATAGCTCTACGAGTAGTTAATTACTCTTCCAGGATCTACTCCCTAATATTTGAAAGTCCTCCTGTTCCCAAAGTCATGGAAATCTTAGAAACCATTTGCTCTTCCGTTTTTCGTGACCACAAGACTCATCATCTGCCTAGCCAATTCACAACATTCGTGGGTCAGCTTCCAGTATATTTGTACCGAATGCAAGTATTTCACATGGAGCGATTGCCTATCTGACCTCCACAACCCAATACTGAGTAACACGATACCCCGTTTTAAGGTCATGTGTGCAAGAACATTAGCTGATGTCACGGAAGCAGCCAGCCAATGGGCTGACAGCGCGTCTTTCTTGCCCTGAGTATACCATTCTTCAGTCAACAGTCGTAGAGGCTTTTAGATTTGCTCTAATTTACCACGTTACTATCATCATCATCAGCCCACTCCTGGACATAGGCCTCTCCAATTGCTCGCAATTCAGCTCGATTCTCGGCAGCTCTCATCCAGCTGCTACCAATCACCCTGCGAATATCGTCGCTCCACCTCGCCTGAGGGCATCCTACCATACGTTTGCCGATCCGCGGTCTCCACTCTAAAAAACGTCCACCCGAACGGTCATCAGTTCTACGGCTAATGTGGCCGGGCCATTGCCACTTCAGCTTGCTAATTCTATGAGCTATGTCGACAACTTTAGTTCTCTGCTAGATCACCTCATTCCAGATTCTATCCCTCAGAGATACTCCGGCTTTAAATTAATGAACCAGCCGTACCGTGACAGTCCACGTTTAGGCTCCGTAGGTCATAACAGGCAGGACGCACTGGTTGAAGACCAGTGCGTCCTGCCTGTTATGGCCTACGTCTTTAGGCTTTGCGGAATACATTACTACAATTCATCAATTTTTTTTTCCTCGCAGTCGTGTACTGGGTTGCGACCTATTAGAGCCGCGTGCCCCGGGTTCCTCACCCAGTTCGCACGCCACCGACATCCGCTACCCCACTAACATAAAAGGCAAAAGCTATATTTATCTTAACGTCCATAAAAAGCAAATTTCGGACCACATTCAGAGCTAAATGAATATTAAAATAATAGCGCCATTGATTTAGATTTGCTGTTAATGTTTCGTAATTTGTGGTACTAATTCACGTTAAATTGAACGTTAGCTCGTGGCGAATGGAGTAGCTGTCTCTTAGTTTTAATCTAGATTAGACATAACAACAAAAGTTCCGCTAGAATCGAAAACGACGGCTTTATCAAACGGAAAGATTTATAAAAGCGTTACAGACCGATCATAATTTTGTTATCCAATATAGGCAAGTGAACATCAGTGGCACTCAAGACCCACTATGAGGATCCCTGCAAAACAAGCTCAGGAAGTCAGGAACGGAAAGAGAACGATTAATATCTAGCGAAAGATACGTAAAAAGATAAGCAATATTAACCTAAAGAACAGTGACAGTCAAGTAGATCCGCAATGAAAGCCAGATGTCAAAAAGATCCCGATAAGACTTAATCCAAAACAGGAAAGGTGCACAAAAAGAGCGGCGAAAGATTAGACAGAGATAAGAAATAATCAGATATTTAAATATCTTGTAAATTTCTCTATGTTCAGCAGCGCTATTCTCTAAGGATATAGATTTGCACGCAGCACTGCTGCAGCGGCGAAACAACAGTCCGAGTACGCGACAGTCATAAGTTAGAACGATTTCTAATTTTTTTCAGAACTCTCGAACACGCAGTCGAAATTAGTCGATAATTATTTAAAGAAGTTTTTTGCAAGGCCTAATTCGTCTATGAAATAGCGAAGGGAAATCCCCGAATTCTTCGACGGCCATAATAAAAACCTTAGTGACAACCGTTTGCATATCAGCGATGCACGCTCGGTCGAACTCAAAGGTGTCTCGACGACGAACTCGTCCTGGAGTAGGTACAGCCAAGACATTGTATCTAAGAGAATAGAATAACAAGTCACAAACATGATAGACAACAACAACACATAAATCTAACTTTCCTCAGACAAAGGCTCTCTATTTGAGCTAACATTCCTCAAGACAGTTGGCGCTAACATTGAAATTGCTACAAAGCACTACATCTTGTTATTTAACTCTTTAATCGGTATGAAACAAGATAAATGTATCGATTTATAAACAATATCGTTAATCAATTGAGATCGAGAACCATGTGATACAACCTACGCGCAAGAAATTGGGTAAAACGGTTGTTAAACAATGCAATTCTTATTTTTAAAACCATAGTTGTGTGAAACCACACTGGCGCGTTACTTTTCGTAAGTTATTTTGTCAACACTACTATCAAACGATGAAGGATAATATCGACCTGATTGTGAGGTAATTGGCATGTCCTAGAAACAAAAAATCAAATCCATGTGTCATTGAACAAACCCGAACTGGGCCCTCGTGGTGGATTACTACCTACTCTCTCTCGTTCCCAGCAGTGGGAACAATAAAGGCTGAATATGTATTGCGGCTTATTCACACTTATTAAAACTTACGTATGCGCATCATATAATAAAAGCCCATGTAATGTCATATAATCAGTGGTAAGCAACAACAACCCCTCAACAAACCCACAGTAACTCAAACCCTTAATCTCTTACCAACATTTATTATATTTTTAGATGAATAGGTACTGAAGACTGTTCTCTGAAGTAAAATGTCCCAGGAATTTGGAATATCTGGATTTAAAAGAGTGCCTTTGTAGTTTCTAACCCGTTCATCTCCATAGTGATCAACTTTATGACTAAGTGACCGACTCTGACAATTCAAAAGTTTTGGTAATTTGTAAAATTGAAATAAATTGTTTTGTTTTTACAAATTTACTAAACACTATTTCCTGTATTTGCATTAGGTATTGGGTTTAAACTTTTAAGTATAACCGATTTTAACATGTTCGGTAAATATGTTCAATAATCAAGCAAACAATCTTAGACCACCAAGCTCCAGTATCTAAACCACAAACAATTACTAAGCTAAACCACACGTCTATAATTAACAGCAATAATAATCTAGATCAGTGTTTCCCAAACTTGTCGGGACCGCGACCCATCTACAAGAAAGTTTAAAGTTCGCGGCCCACCTTGTGTCATAAAGACAAAAAAGCAGCGGTATGTTGCTGCCGCAGCATTTACGCGTTTATTCTTATCGTTGTTGACCACCATACCATCATCATCAGCCTACTGACGTTCACTGCTGGACTTGGGCCTTTTCTAAAGCTCTTCACCACACCCATTTCAATTAAGAAAAAAGAAAAACTTCCAGTTGTAATATATTTTTTTAATTAATAAAATTATTTGACATGATATTTCAATGAGAATGAGAGGGATGCATTTGTTTTCTATTTTTTTCCATTACAGCTTTAGCGTCGACATCGATTTTAGTCACTTTTAATCGTAATGAGTTCGATACGTCCAATCTATTTCGGTATTTAGTTTTTATATTAACCAAGGCTGAAAAACCCACTTCACATAAATATGAGGTAGTGAATGGGAGGAGGACTTTCATTGCTTCGTCAAACAGGCAAGGATAGCTGTCAGCAACTGATAGCCAGAATTTCGTCAATTGCTTGCGATTAAAAGTATTTTTCAGTGAGGTATCTTCTGATAAATCGATAAGCTCTTCACTTGCTTTTGTTGACATTTCAGTTGGTATGTTGTCTTGAAATGGGTTACAAATCCAGTTCTTCGTGTCGAACTTCGTCATCTCTTCCCCGAAGTATGCATCAAAGTTATTTTTCAACTGTGTTAAATGAGTGGAAATCGCAGACACTACATTGACACCTGGCTGTACTTCGTTTTCTATAATAAAAGTTTCAAATGTTTCGAAACAATCGTACTTGCCTTCCTCGATACATCTCTGCCACAACATAAGTTTTTTCATGAACGCTCGAATTTTATCGTGCACTGCAAAAATATCGGATCCGTCTGATCCCTGCAGATACAAATTGAGTTCGTTTAATTTTGAGAAAATGTCCGCCAAGTATGTGAGTTTGAGGATGAATTCTTCGTTCAGGAGAGATTCAAGATATTCTTTTTTTTCTTGCAGTAAACTGTGATTTCATTGCGTAATTCCACTAATCTTGTTAACACTTTTCCTCTGGATAGCCAACGTACATCTGTATGCAGAAGAAGAGATTTATGGAGACTACCCATTTCTTCACACAGCTTTTGAAATAAACGTGATTGTAAGGGTCTTGCTTTGATATAATTTACAATTTTAACAGCGGTATTTAATACTGTTTTGAAATCATCAGGCAATGCTTTTGAAACCAGTGCTTCTCTATGAAGGCTACAATGTGTCCACGAAGCACTGGGACTTCGTTCAAGAATCCTCGTGACCACACTGCTATTTTTGCCGCACATAGCTCGAGCTCCATCAGTGCATATACCGACACAGTTATTCCATTCCAAACCTTTTTCTTTTGTATAAGAATCAATTTCTTTGAAAATTTCTTCGGCCGTTCCACGAATAATTGGTTTGCAGAACAAGATATCCTCATGCGTGTTGTTTTGCCATATATAACGTACGAAAACAAGTAGCTGAGATAGGCTTTGTACATCGGTAGACTCGTCCAGTTGCAATGAAAAATATTTACTACCAACTACCCTACGGATTAACTCATCCTCTGCCCATTCGGACATCTCGTCAATTCTTCGAGCAACAGTATTATTGGAAAGTGGTATACGTTCGATTTCTTTTAATTCCTTTTCTCCAAACATCGCTCCAACAGCATCTTTAATCGATGGCAACACTAAATTTTCCCCAATCGTGTGCGGTTTACCAGATTTGGCAATTCTCAAGCTAATGAGATACGAAGCATAAGTAGCATTTTCATTAATATTTATGAAATGCGAAACAATATTTTTCGAAGATTTTATTTCCAATAATTTTCGTTGAAAAAAATCCAATGGCTTATTTTTGAAATGAGAATGTTTCGTTTCCATGTGACGTGTCAACTTATTAGGACGCATGCTTTCGTTCGCTAATAGTTCGTAGCAAATTACGCATTGAGGACGTGGATCCATTGTGTTTTGGTTCCACGTGAATCCTAGTTTTAGATATTCGATATCATACTTTCGCACAACTTTTCTACGTTTCGTTTCATGTGAACTCGTTGAGGGAGCTACTAGGTCAGGCTCAATGTCACTTTTGTCGTCCGCAATAACGTCTTCTATTTTTTCATCACTTTGAACATAATCCGCCTGCGGCGGCGTACTTTTTGATATTCGTTTCAACCACTTGTGCATTATTTAATGTTAAAAAGATTGTAAATGCACGCACGACACAACACTCGAAGGCAAACAGTACAAACAGTGCCGGACGACAGACAATAAGACAACTGATCTCGCGACTCGTAAGTACGCAACTGACGCGTGACTCATAATTCCGTAAGCGTTCGAATGCCCCGCCCCCGTCCCGCACGCACCCACGACGTTCGTTCGTTCGCGACGAACGAACGAGTAAAATGTCAATTGAACGAGTACGACAATCGTCCTATAGTTTCAGGACCCACCCAAAATCTACCCGCGACCCACACTTTGGGAAATACTGATCTAGATACATTATCATCTGTTTAGTAGGCAGATAAGATCACTAGTTTGCACACCAGCGGCAGCGCAGCGCACGGCCTTATGCAGCAAAACGTGGGAGGAAGCAAGGGAGGACGGAGACAAATCACTGGGAAACCGGTTTAGAGTAACGCCTTGTTTATTGTTTGAATCAGGTGTTCCTGGTACTAGTAATTAACAGGCTTACAGAGGTGTTATCTGTTGATAAGACTCAAACGTGGGTAGGGGTTCCTAAGGATTTCTACTGGAAGGGATAATTCAAACGATAAATATGGATTTAAGCAAAGTTATGCTCCCAACTTCGATGTTTTATGAATCAATTTATATATAATGCTCAAAGTAAATAGTGCCAATGATTTGGTTGTGGCTGAAACTGGGTTTTATTTCAATCCATAAGTTACATACCACTTTTTTTTGCAATTGTGCCTCAATAAAAACTACCGTAGAGATCTGCAAATCAGAGTAAATTATGATTTTAACCGCAAATGAAATTTGCATCTCTGCAAGTAGATCGAATTGGTAAAAGTAGATGTAAGTATGCATATGTTACATAGGTTTAAATTTTACTTGTATTTTATTAATTACTAGCTTTTACCAGCGGCTTCCGCCGTATTATTAGACATATAAACCTTCCTCTTGAATCACTCTGTTGATAAAAACCGCATTAAAATCCGTTGCGCATTTTGAAAGATGTAAGCATACAGACGCAGGAAGTGACTTTGTTTTATACTATGTATAAAGATGTAGGTATATATTTGTATTATATTTACAACTAGCTTTTGCCCGCAGCTTCGCCCTCGTGAATGGTGGCAATTAACGCAGGTATTTTTCTAAACTAAAATAAATTTTCAAAAATAAAAGTAGCCTAAGTTACTCCTTATTACATCAGCTATTTGGTAATAATAGACCCTTCAAAATCGTTCCAGCCATTTCAGAGATTAGCCGAAACAAACAGACAGACAGACAAAAATTGTAAAAAATGTTGTTTTGGTATATGTACCGTGTAGGTATACATCCATATACACTTAGTAAAAATCGGTTATTTTAAAATATTAAAATAAATAAAAAATAAAATAAAAAAATCGGTTATTTTAAAATATTAAAATAACCGATTTAAAATAAATTGAAGTGTCTGTTTTTAATAAAAAACAGACACTTCAATTTTATTTATTTGTATAGATATGTATAAATATAGATGTATATATGTATTTATGTGCGTGTGTACTTTTCATCTTTTTCATATACATTTTTCATTTTTTGTGTTACCTTCACGCAGCGCCTGCCATCTAAACTGGTCTCAACAAAGTATCTCCAAAAGTAGAATATCTTCGTTGATTATGAAATAAAATAAATAAATTTAGACAACTTAACTCCTTTAAAAACATACAACAATTTGGAACGACATCATTAAACGATTCAATGCAGAATTAAGGCAATGACCATAAACAACATTACCATATAAAAATCGCAAGCGAGGTTAAAATCCACAGACAATCAATGCACAGCACTATAACATTAAACTTATTGACATAAGAGTTACATTAGCATAAACCATTTTTGGAAGCTGTCGTAGTTTCCCAACTTAACTGACCTTAGTGAATACGAAAATCTGGAGCCTTCAGACGACCTTTGAATATGTCAAAGTAGCGAGAAGGAAAGTAATGAGTTGTGACGTCATATTTTGTATTCGTCTAACCACGGTGCCATACAAGGACCTATGAGTCAGACCTCTTCATAAATCTTCGACACATACATGGCCAGTCGCTTGCCTGACGTGGGCGTTACATCACAAAATGATGCATAAAACCTACGTGATAAGACTTAAATTGTCGTAGCAGTGTAAGAGATAAAGGCAGTATCATGATCTTTAGATTTGCAGTATATGGACAGGATTGTTGAAAGTTAGAAAGTTATGATAACAGACTACCTATGTATTTGCAAAACTTTCCCATAGTTCACGAAGGCAAAGCTGCCTGTTGTTTTTAGCTGACTTTATTTTGAAATGGTTATGGCTATGTTTACGAATTCCTTAATCTCCGATTTTTCATAGTAGGTTAAAACACTCATTCATCAACGTTCTCCTGGCCTTTTTTTTCTGGATGGGAAATCATCAAATGACTTCTCCCGCTCAAGGGTGGAGCGGGAGGGTGTGTCAGACTTTTACTGACTAAAACCCACCCGTGTTTCTTCAGTTACCCCGGTATCTCGCTTGAACAATCTCGCTACCCCGGCAGGCATCGGTCCTAGTAGACCCCTTCACTGCTCCTGACATCTCTTTGAGGCGCGCGTGGAACCCTACGCGCCGTCGACCCGAGCTTGGTCCTTACCGGGCGGCGAGCTACCCATCGCTCGCCGCCCGCAAGCTCGCGCCTACGGTGGCCGGGAGTCCGCAATCGACTCCCGACGCCCGAGGCGTCTCCTCCTGCGGCGGCTAGGGACGTGAGGGCGTAGAGACTGCCATTCCCTCACGCGCCCCGCCTCCTCCTTTGCGAGCATTACTGCTTCGCAGGAGGTGACGGCTTCCCATGCCCTCTCGCTCCATACCATGGCTCGCCCCAGGGCCGGACGCGAGAGGTCGCCGCCGCCGATCGCCTCCACGAGGACACGGCGGTGCTCCACCCAGGCAGGGCACACTTCCACCGTATGCTCCACCGTGTCCTCTAGACGATCCTCACAATGGAAACACCCGGGCGTATCCTCCCGCTTTATCCTGAACAGGAACCCACCGAAGCACCCATGCCCGGTGAGAACCTGCGTCAGGCGGAAGGTGAGGACGCCATGGCGCCTCTCTATCCACTCCTCAAAGAGGGGACTTACCGCCGCAATTGTGGCGTGCCCATTCTCCTGCCCTTACCCCAAACTATAAGAGGTCGTCACAACACATCTTTTTCTTCTATATACTTCACTATTAGTCGTCATCGTATAGAATCAAGTTCTTTTAACTTAACAGACAGCTATTCTGCGGGGGAGTTTGTTACGCCACTTCTTCTTCCCAGCTAAAGCACTAGGAAGTGATGAAGGGCGGGCGCGTTAGGGGACTGTCTTATGTAACTTTGACGTTAAAAAAGTGCTGACTCTCAGCCTAGTTTGAATAAATGACTTTTGATTTTGATCTTGGTAAGCACCGCATTTCTAACTATAATTATCATCATTTAAACAGTCCATCCATCGTTTATTTGGTCTTCCTCTACTCCTATAGCCATCGACACTAAAACAGTTTCTTTCATATCGTTACAAATTTTGAAGCCGACCCTTAAAAAGATTTGAATATCGTCTTCGTTCACTTCATATGATACACAATGCTATTTTACTAACTTAACTACATAGGACGCCTTATTTAAACAGTGCTTAAATGTGACAGTAAATCAAAGATATGACAGTGTATTAATTAACATTATGATTATGATACTCATCCAATCAAGAGTTATGCCACTATTGTAACCGTGACAATGAACCAGGTAATCCGAGCCATTGTAAAACCGTAGGAAACATGAGAACCTCCCAGTATTGTTAACACGACCAACGAAGACATTTACTCAGAAAAAAATACTGTTAGAATAATTCAAACCTCAGGAACCAAAGATTAGCTTTACCAATTTTCGTTATAGCAATATCACTCGTTCAAAAATCAACCTTGACTCTGTGAAATAGGACGTCATTCGCTAAAACCAGATGTAGTAATAAGTTTGCCTGCCTGACTGGGTCAAGTTAACAGTAGTACCGCAAAGGTCATGATTTATTCATAATGCCGTGACATTGGATTTCCACGTGCTCCGTTGCTAAGCAACCGGGGACACACACAAACAACCCTCCGTTTCATTCAGCTTTTGAACTCGGGGAAGGGTAGACGTGGTTTCTGAACCTTTAATAATTGAAGACAGTTGAATCAAAATTTTCTATTTGAACAGTCCACTGGAATGATGTTTTAAAACATCTACTCTATCAGTGAAATTGTGATATGAAGAAATAACATTTGAAAAGAGAAAGAAAGTGTTGCAAATATCCAAGGAAATTCTGGAGATAAGGCTGTCTTCATCTCATGGATGCTCGAGGCATCGCCCGTTCCTTGGATCACGTTAACTGGTGGGACCCTGAACATTGGAAGGCCCGAGGACCTAGAACAATATCCTCGATTTCATTGGAAGACGCTGATCCTGCTGAGATCAGGAACGGCTGGCTGACTATTCAAGGTCCTAAGGTATTTGAGAAATAATTGTCATTAATCATTTTCTTTCCAATATAGGTACTCGTAAACCACTGTAATAATGAGGACATAATCAAAATCTCCTAAAAGAGACTAATGCAGATTCATTACCAAATAGTGGATTTTAAATGAGTTACAACTTACTGTCTTAAAACTTTCTTCCATTGAATATCATTTCATTATTAAACATTCGACAACATGTATCGACATTGATTAAAATGTTAAAAGTCCATTCTTCACCCCTACAAAGTTCATTACACGCAAATTATTTGCGCTACGTGAAATTAAAATTTAGCAACAAAAAACCTGTTTTAAACCACAGTAAGTTAAAGTCATTGAACTTATGTTTTCTTTTTTCTTTCGAGTACAAACGACGTGGTTTCCTGTCGCCCCCTTGTGGTTGAAACAGGATGCTTTAACAGAAACAACGTTCTATGTTTAAACTTGGAATTTGCACGCATGATGTAACCTTTTTGCAGGAATATGTCAATAATGTTGGTATGCATTCGTTTCGTGTGAAATTTTACAAATATGGAATCTGCATTCCTGTCAATATTAATTATTGTTGATTGTAGGTACCTATTATAATGTGTGTAAGAATTTCAGAAAATGATTAATAATGTTCTTCATAAGTGACGTTTGCCTGAAACCGTCATAAATCGTAAACCGCAATTTACCTTACATTCAATCAACTGAAATGAAATTCATGAAACTGAAATTTAAAAAAATATATATTATTAAACCGAAAATACCTACAGGTTTGTACGGAACCCTCGGTGCGCGAGTCCGACTCGCACTTGGCCAGTTTTTTTTATATTTCAGTTGATTGAATGTAAGGTAAATTGCGGTTTACGATTTATGACGTTTAAAAAAAAAAACTACTCACTCGATCTCGTTCAAACCAATTTTCGGTGGTAGTTTATATGGTAATGTACGTCATATTTTTTTTTTAGTTTTATCATTCTCTTATTTTAGAAGTTACGGGGGGGGGGGGACACACATTTTACCACTTTGGAAGTGTCTCTCGCGCAAACTATTGAGTTTAGAAAAAAATGATGTTAGAAACCTCATTACCATTTTTGAAGACCTATTCATAGATACCCCACACGTATGGGTATGATGAAAAAAATTTTTTTGAGTTTCAGGTCTATGTATGGGGAACCCCAAAATTTATTGTTTTTTTTTCTATTTTAGCATGAAAATCTTAATGCGGTTCACAGAATACATCTACTTACCAAGTTTCAACAGCATAGCTCTTATAGTTTCGGAAAAAAGTGGCTGTGACATACGGACGGACGGACAGACAGACAGACAGACACAGACATGACGAATCTATAAGGGTTCCGTTTTTTGCCATTTGGCAACGGAACCCTAAAAAGGTAGACGGAGCGCCGCGCTCTCGCAGTGAAGCAGGGTAAAGGAAGCCAAATTAGAAATAGGAAGCCGATCGTGTTCCAGTGCGTCGCATGACACCGAATACGCTACACGTCATAACCCTAAAATTGGTAATTATTGTAAAATGCCTTCCTGTGTCGTAAAAACTTGTAAAAACAATTCTGTAATACAAACAAATCCATGTGGGATAAGTTTTCACAAGTAAGTGTTTCATTTTATTTAATTTGAAATAAAAATACAAAAATATTTCGTAATGCGTTTTTGGAACACAAAACCTCGCATAATATCTTCGGTGTGACCAGTATATCCGTAAACAAAACTCCCCGAATTGCGGGTAGTTTAAGAATTATTATTTTTAAAATTGTTTGTGTATTGGTTAAATCTTTTTAATTACTACGAAAATTATTATTATCTATTTTCGATGTCAAATAAACAGAGTAAGCATTAATAAATTACTCGGGTTTAAATATTTTGTAATATAACATGAATACAATACGATAAGCTATAAGTATGTGATTATTAGGATAATTATTTCTATATACAAGTTCAATATAAAACGGTTTTATGTAAAATATAGTTTTGGATTAATTTATTTCTCAACCTTTTCATTTGTTACATTTGAAAACAAAGTGTTTTTATTATTTTAGTTTCCCAAGAGACCTAAAGTGGAAACAAAAGTGGATTGAGATTATTAGGTTAAGCCGAAATAACGAAACTTGGTTGCCATCAAAATTTAGTGTTGTGTGTTCCACACATTTTACAGATAATGATTTGTATGTTTCTAAATGTGGGCTGCGTCGTGTGATGAAAAATACAATACCAAAAAAATATGAACCCATGTTGCTATTAGATTATGTTATATGTTTTGTACACTTTTGTACCTTCTAATATTCGATCAATATTGTTTTTAGGTGCTTATTGACCAACCTGGCAATGCTATTGATATTGCCGTTTCTGAAAACGTTGACGTTTTTTATGGTTTATCGGGTCGCCGATTACGAAAACAACAACTATTTCACAAAAATTGCACAAAAACATAAAACAAAATAGACAAGAAGATTTATACAAAAAAAAATGCACAAAATTACAACTAAACAAAAAAATTATAATTAAAAATCAATGAAAATAAACAACCAAACCAATTTTTTTTTTTTTTCAAATTAATAAAATGGCAAAACCAAAAGAAATAAGCTTCCTGAGAACCTACTTATAAGTTCCAATCGCTACCAATAGATGGCGTTGGATCGTTTTAAAACGCGGTAACGTTGTGTTTTTTCGAACTAATATAAAGTGAATAAACAATAGCTTCTGGCCGCGACTTCGCCCGTGCAATTCTACTTCCTTTCTTAGCGTTCGCCAACGCTACGTTACGCTACGATATAACCGAACTCCACGCCGACGAAGTCGCGAGCAAAAGCTTGTTGGTTATATTGCTGGTGCTGTAGTACATTACTTATCAAAAAAGTTAAAATGTGAATCTTATATCTCGAGACTTTTATCCACTCAGAGACTTTATTTTCATAAGTTAATTACGGTCAGGGACAAAGGTGGTTTACATTTTCCGTCAAAAGATATTTTTGCAATTTTTTCCGCTTGTGAAATCGTAATAAAAAGAATCATCAAAGATGACATAATAATAATGTCAGAGAGACAACATTAATATGTCGTTTCTCAAATTTTAAAAACCTTTATATGGGCAAAAGAATTTATTTTTGATTTGGAAAACGAACACAATTTCGCCGGCATGGATCACAAAGTAAATTTTATACGTACTGTTGTTGAAAAATATATAAATATAAGATTCCACCATATTTCAAAACTAGATACTATATCCAGAAGTCGGGATAAAAAAGGCAGTATTACCGGAAATTAATGCAACTCAAAAGTTTTTAAAATTTGTCTCTTTTTTTTTATTAAAAGTACCCAATCGTAAAAAAGTATTTTATTTAAAAGTATTTCTACGTCATAAAAAATCATAAGTAATTATTTAATCAGAAATGGGGAAAAAAGTTTTTGGTGGCAACATTTTTTCCTTCGCACACAGACGCAATACAAGTGTTGCTACACTGAGGTTACGCACACAATTCTCTAAATGGTGCTTCACTTTTCGAACGCTATTGTTGGCGTACGCGCCGTCTACCTTTTTTATTTGGGCTGAGCTTTTAAATAATCAAATCAAATCAATCGTGGAATCAATATGTAAAACTAAAACTAAAACTTGTAATGAAATGAAACGGTTTATTTTGTAAATCGCATATCTGAATCAATTTTAAAACAAAAATAATAAAAATAAGGCTAGATGGAGTCGACATTTCCTATCTGATTATACCCGTGAGAAGAAATGCCGAAATAAACTAAGGTTCTTCACCCTTTTCTGTTCGACGTAAACTTAAAATTAACTCAGTGTTTACGTTGAACTAACCTTTCTTTACTATCATCATCATTTCAGCCATAAAACGTCCACTGCTGAATATAGGAATATAGCTCCCCCAATTTGGGGGCTTATGTCATAATTGCCACGCTTGGCAGGCGGATTGTCGATCGCAGTATGGTGGCAAAACGTGTAGAGAACGCTGCTGCCCATTCTCTAGTCCCTTAGTCGACTTTTACGACACCCACGAGAAGAAATGGGAAGGAAACGGTGATGCTATTATTTATGTCCGCACCACACGGAACCTTACCTCATTAAATATATTAATATACCTAGGTATAATTTATTAGTATAACAGCTGTTACAAATTATAGGTTTTCACACATTATCCAAAAATACTCTAACTCAAACGTTTACTTTTTGAGTATATTAATTTCTAAACTCGCTTACATATTCTGAAGGTTTTCTTTATTAGCGTTCACACCACCTGTATCGATTCCCAGTCCAAATCAAATAATAGGTAGTACCTACTTAAATGTAAGTAAACGATTCGACCTTCGAGCATTTCAGTGAACTCCCTTAAAAAATTGTTAACACGCAACTAATGATTGGTTTGGAGTATTTCTATTAAATAACAAAACATAACGCCTTGTCTTCCTGAAGGGTTGGATAGAGGTGTACCTGTAGTACAGTCGGTGCCCTGCATTACCTGACCCGTCCTACACAGAAGCAATGAGGAAGAGGGGTCAGGTAATGCAGAGCACCGACTGTACTATCAAATTTTGCCAGTTATGTTTAAGTCCCATGTAATAGGGGACGAACCTAGTGCCAGTGAGACGTCCCGACTTATTTATAGACCGTGGTGACGAACCCAAGTGGGCGCTTTACTTTGTGTAAATAATTTTATCACCACTGCTCTCAAAACGGTGAAGGAAAACATCGTAAGGAAACCAGCATGTCTAGGAATTTAAAAAATCGAAGACATGTGACATCTATCAACCCGCACTGGGCCCGCCTGGTAGGTTACGGCCCACTCCCTCTCGTAGAGAGGGGGCAGTGTAAATAATATAGGCTGATTATGAATATTTTGCTATTGCCATCAACTTGGAACAAATCAATCCTCCGGGCTTCTACTGAAAAATTCCTGGTAGAAAAACACTTTGCCTGACTTGGGAATCGGTCTCAGGACCTCATGCTCAGCAGTAGCGCTTGAGACCAATACACAAACGAGACAGCTTCTCCGAAAGGTCGAAATAAGCAAGGTTTCAATTTGTAGCGGCATCTTCACTACATGCAAACTTTACCGCGCAACTTGCATATATACAAACGTCCCGACATCAATCGTCGGGCAGTTGCCCACCAGACACGACATACGTCTTTTCGGAGGATCCTCCCTTTTCTGTGGAGGTTGAGTGAACTATAACACCCTGTTCCTCATACCTCCAACAATTAATTATTTAAAACAAAAACAAATGGACGTACACTCCGCGACAAAACTATAGGACACATGCATTTTTTCGTAATTGACTTGATTGAAGTTATTACTTCAGAATAACTTTAACATATTTTGTCCTTTATGTTAAAACGCTTCACGTACAATTATTAGTAGATGCTTTTAATAATCAGTATAGAAAAAGCGGAAGAGAAGGGGGTTAGGTGCTGCGACAAAACTATAGGACACTGACTGAGCGATCGGTGCTTATCTATTACGCAAAAGAAGTGGACACGTTCTTACATTATTTTCGTCATTCTGTAGTCACGGTTTTTTTTTTTGTTCAGTATATCTCTTGTTTACAGGTTTAAAATGCCACATGGAAAAAAGTTAACGTTAAGTGAAATTAATATTATTGTTTAAAAAGACAAAACTATAATGTCACACAAATCGCTAAAATTATAAATAGGAGTAGACATGTGATAAATAACTACCTGAATGATCCCGAAAATTATCAGAAGAAACACCCAGGAGGCCGTCCTAACGCAATCAATGAAAGAGATAGAAGAGCAATATTAAGAATCACATCGAATTCTGCGTTTACAGCTAGACAAATTGCAGAAGAAGCAGGAGTTCATACTAATATTCGAAATATCCAACGTCTTTTGAAAACTACCTCTCATCTTAAACGGAAAAAACCACTCAAAAAGCCGTCCTTAACTGAACAACACAAAAACTCCTGATTGACCTTTGCAAAAGAACATATTTCTTGGAGGAAGAAATGGCGCAAGGTAATTTTTTCTGATGAAAAAAAAAATCTATTTAGATGGGCCTGATGGTTTCCAACATTTTTTTCATGATTTAAGAAAAAATCCACAGATTCTGAGTCGACGACAAATGGGTGGTGGCAGTCTGATGATCTGGGCTGCGATAGGCTATAAAGGAAAAACTGAAATAAAATTTATAGAAGGAAAAATGAACAGCTCTAAGTATGTAAAATTGATAAACGAACAACTGGATAGATTAGGAAATGATATTGCAGGACAAGAGTTTATATTTCAGCATGATAAATCACCGATACATAGAGCACAAATAGTTAAAAGATTTCTTGAAGAGAAAAACATTAAAACTATAAAGTGGCCAGCAAGGTCACCAGACCTCAATATCATTGAAAATTATTAGGGTGAACTTGCCCGTGCCATATATGCGAATGCAAAGCAGTATGAAACTATAAATGAATTGAAACAGAATTTGATAAGAAAATGGAAGAATATACCACAAGAATATATTAAAAATCTCTATGAATCACTGCCCAATAGGATGATAGAAGTTTTCATGAATAAAGGAGGGTCTACGCATTATTAATAAAAAATATCTTTCAATCTAAGTTTGTTTTTTATTTATTTTTTAAATAAATTGTCCTATAGTTTTGTCGTACCAAATTACAAATTAATTTTATATTTGTTTTAAATTCTAAAATGATTATAATTAAATGATTTTGTAATTAACTTATCGTTTTTGTTAAATATTATTAACAATATTGGTAAACTTTTTTCCATATCGACTGATATTTATTAAGAGACAGCATGATTTTCCTAGTGTCCTATAGTTTTATCGCGGACTGTAGGTGTTTGCTTTCTGGATATTATGGAAATATTGACATGGCCACTCTAACAGAACGATGGGGTGGTCATGTGGTAACTAGTTGCAATGTCCACCACATTTGGTAATGGTTGAAAGGTTAATGAACTGGTTATCGATGATCAATACCTGTCAAAGTGGATAGACAAGGAACTCTAGTAATGATGACAAACAATAAACGTATGCCTACACTATTTAGTTAGCGACCAATTGTAGATTGTATGGATATCAAATTTCTTCATATACAACTGTATTTGAAGATTAGAATTCGATTCATCATAATCATCAAGACCACGGCTGGACGTAGGTTTCCCCAATTTGGTTTGCTATAATCGCCATGCTTTGCAGGCGAGTTGGCCCATTCTCTAGTAAGACCCTGAATCGCCTGTTTACAGATACATTAACAGTTTAATGACCATTTAGAGTTAAACAAATAAGCTCATTTCATTCATTCTTCTGCCCTTATTCCAATTTAAGTGGGGTCGGCGCAACATGTCTTTTTAACCGACTTCAAAAAAAGGAGGAGGTTATCAATTCGACTGTATTTTTTTTTTTTTTTTTTTTTTTTATGTTTGTTACCTCATAACTTTTGACTGGGTGAACCGATTTTGATGATTATTTTTTTATTTGAAAGCTGGTGCTTCCCGAATGGTCCCATTTTAATTTGGTTTCATTCGGACAATGGGGTCCATGTGAAAACCATATAAATCTTAAATTTCCATTAAGTATTTGCGCGACAAATGAACGAATACCGTATGTTTGTTACCTCATAACTTTTGACTGGGTAAACCGATTTTGATGATTCTTTTTTTATTTGAAAGCTGGTGCTTTCCGTATGGTCTCATTTTAATTTGGTTCTATTTGGGCAATGGGGTCCATGTGAAAACCATATAAGTCTTAAATTTTCATTACGTATTTGCGCGACAAATGAACGAATAACGCGATTAGATAAGTGCGGATTATCTACCACAACTAAAAAGTCAAAAAATAAAAACTTTTTACAAAAAAAACAACCGACTTCCTTAAAAAAAACACTACAAAGTCAAAAATAACTTTAATTTCGGAAGTCGGTGGCAAAAACCTTAAATACAGAGCCTAAGACACCGACTTGCGAAATTAAAGTTATTTTTGACTTTGTAGTGTTTTTTTTAAGGAAGTCGGTTGTTTTTTTTGTAAAAAGTTTTTTCTTCCACACTTCTCTGTTAGTCGTTATCTCAGTAGTCACCCCCTTTCTATCCATATCATAATTCACACAGTCCATCCATCGTTTCTTTGGTTTCTCCCTACTCTTAAAGCCATCAACATTCATACTCAAAAGCTCAGCTCATTGTGATCAATAAATGTAGAAAGCTTTCCAAAATATTACATGGCGCAAGTTTAACCGTACAATGCATGATTTTTTATATTCGCCTCAAAAAATAATATGTCGTTGTATATAGGGTCTAGATAGATAAATAGATGATAAAAAAAAAATTGGTTGCCTGTAAAGTCGGTATACGGGCGAAAGTTTTACGTGACAACGACTTTGAGTGGTAAAATAATTTTATGTCTGTCTCTCTCGCTCTTAGGCGGGCTAACCATGCCCGAGTGGAAGGGACGCGTGCCTCTCACTCGCTCTCATTGTGAGCGCATAACGTGAGCGGAGCGTAACGCAGTTTCTTGAAGTGTCACCCGGCAAACCAATTTATAAGACGTTGTCACGTCAAAAACCTTTTTTTTTTTTTGGTTCTTTTCGTCCCTCTTTGGGACAGGCAAAGGGAGCTGAGCCCATACAGCCAAACACGTCAAAAACCATTACATTTGTAGATATTTATTTTTTAAGTTATGTTCCATATTTGGTACTGTATGCAATGACACTAGTATTTGGCTTTTAATTCGGAACAATCAACACAATCTAATATTTAGTTTTACACTAAAAATACCACTATTTACTGATGAAATTTGTGAAAACAATTGTAGTCTTTATTAAAACACAACTAAACACGACACTTTTCGCAAGATATATATGTTTTTCCTTTACACTGATGATATTTGCAGCGTTGTCTATTCTCCTTCCATATAGGAAGATTATCAAATCTATCAAGTCGTACATCTCGAGAGGGAAGAATTGCTGCATTTGATTCGATTTTTTCTTCTTTTCAATCATTCATCTGTTGCAGAAGATTGTCATCGTCGGTTCTAAATTTATATTTCCGGAAAATTGAAGATGGGGGGCCTCTAAGGATTTGTTTTCCAAATTAAATTTATTTTCTTGGTGGTTTTGGTAGTTACATTGTGTCGATTCCTTCTAACTTCCCAGTTACAAGCCAAAACGGCAAAGTAGAAGTTCTTTCACTATCCCTCGTGAAAGAACTTCTGCTTTGGCGTGATGACCTACTTGGCTCTGAAATACTGGTTTGGAGATCTGCTGGTTCTTAACATTTTTAGCGAGGATAATACCTGTGTTACTAGATGAAGATGGTGCATACTTGGTAAGCGAAATATCATTTTCCGGCTCACTAACATCTTCATTCGAATAGGGCAAGTTTCGTGTTATTCACGCTATGTCATCATCACTTTCCGCATCCGAGAAGTCTTGATCCACTCTCCGACGGTAGGTATATTTAAATACTGCTCGATTATGGAGTTAGACAATTTCATCTTCGCCATAATTTGCAATAAAATTCAATCAAAACAAAACGTTAGATGTGAACTAATGCATGATGTACCATATCAGGTACAAATAAATAAATTGATATTTTAGAACATAAAACAGTAATATTATAAAAAGTAACTTGCCTTCATTTAATATACACTATTTCCAATGTAAATATATTTTTTCCTCTTCCAAATATTCAAAACACATTTTTTTTTTTATAATTTTTCTATTTACGTAAACAATGAGTCGCGTCGATCGTTCAAATTGTATAGGATTCACAATATCAGTCGACAGCCGACTTCATCTGGTGACATTTGCCAATTCTAAACCGTTGCTAGGTGTGTAAAGACGTATCCGCCATTCGACAGATGATGCTAGAAGTCTTTAAACGCACGTTAGACGTAATTATTTTGATTGTACCAGATATGGCACAGTATGCAATGTAGGGTTAAGCTGACCAAGTCATCAATGTCTGCCGAGCCTTTTCCCAACTATGTTGTGGTCGACTTCCAGTCTAACCGGATGCAGCTGAATACCAGTATTTTACATGGAGCGCCTGCCTATCTGAGCTATTCATGCTACGTCTGTTTAAAAACTAGCTTTTGCTAGCGGCTTCTCCCGTAGATTATACGTATAAATCTTTCTCTTCAAATCACTCTGTCTATTGATGAACCGCATTTAAATCCGTTGCATAGTTTAAAAGGTCTAAGCGTACCAACGCAGGAAGCGAATTTGTTTTACCTATACTATGCAAAGATTACACGACCTTTTTATTCAGAATTGCCATTTTTTATAAAAGCCTAAAGTTTTGTGAGCTCGACTAGTAATGACTTAAAATAACTCATCGATACGACCCTGAATTTGTTTGCTATCTTCGATCGAAATTAATTTGACGATATGTTAATTCATATCGTACCGTATGTCCTCAACAATACAAACAGTGTGCATTTATAATTCGTATATTTTATCTATAACGATAGATGACCTCATACACACACTTGATTGGAATATTTTTGGTGATGGTCTCCTATTATGAGAACAGTGACGGCCCATGTAGGTGCTTCAGGTGCCCGGTCATTTAGGTGCTTCACTTTGTGTAAATTGTTTCACCTAGTGGTATTCTCTGTCTTATATGATTGTTCATCAAATGACGTCTCCCGCTCTGAGCGGAGCGGGAGGGCGTTTCAGACTTTTACTGACTAAAACCCACACGTGTTCCTTCAGTTGCCTATATGCCAGGGCCACGGTAATTCTTTCGGACAAATCTCGCGACCCTGGTAGTATATACTACTATTAAAACATCCAAAAGCGGTAAATTCTTAGTAGTGCCCATTATTCACCGTTTTTTTACCGAATTCTCCTATGTTTGAGTCACACATTACGGAAAGGATGGACCTTGAAAGATTAGTTCCGTTTATCGACATTGAACTTACTACCTACGTCTACAGAAATTTATATAAGTAGTTACTACTTATAAAGGGACTTGCGCCACTGTTTACTTGGCTTCTAGTCAACTGAACTAATGCACTTTGCAATCGTTCAAGTGGAATAATATAAAAATGCGCAATAAAATACCTTATGTAGAGAATATAGAATAACAATTTATCATTTTGCTTTTAAACTTTAACCATAAACTATCCCACTAACTGAACAAAGGCCTGTCCCAAAATCTTTCCAGGCATCCTTTACTAAAGCCAGGTTCATGTTAGCAAATAAAATTCGGAAGATGATCGAGATAGTCTCATTACTAAAAGCAAAAAAAAATGGTAAATTACGAAGAAACCGCGATAAAGATTACATTTGTAAGTAATTACTTCGGGAACTGAAACGTCTTGTCTTGGTGCACTTTCATCGCCATCATTCAGCCGAAAGATATCCACATCTGGAAGTCTTCTCACTAACCACCGAATCCATAACTTCCGCTGAAGTTCGGGCTTTTACGATATGGGATTAGTTTCGAGGCCCATGCAAACTAATAAGAATGAATGACACGACGTTTTGACAGCTGTCCCCAGTTGATGTGTTTTACCAACCCGCCTGCCAAGCGTGGCGGTTATGGCAAATCCCCCAAATTGGTGGAGACCTATATCCAGCAGCGAACGCCTTTTTGCTGAAATGATGATGATGATGATGATGATGATGATTATTATTATTATTATTAAACAAAGTAATATATTCAATCATTACATATTATTATAATTAATCGGGTGCAGGGTTCACGCCGAAATTTCCAACTACTTTCGGACGTGCCCGTGTCTTCGTTGACAGACTTAGAGAATAGAACATTAGCTAAGTATTACTAGGTACTACTATTAAAATTATCAGATTTGTAAACTGAACGTTAAAAAAAAAACTAATTCTCTAGAAAAACGTAAACAACATTAACTTATCATGGTATTTTACCTCAATCTACATTTCTAAGGTCGATGACTGGTGAGTCAGCGCAGTCGCCTCGCCGTGCGCTGGCGCAGCCGTACGCTTATTATGGTCATTGCATACCCGCTCGCCTAAACACTGTTGATAATTATCTTTGCCTTATACATTGTTAATAGGGTCATTAGAAAGAAATGTGAGGGAATGGAGAAATGGTTTGACCTAAATTCTGTTTTAATTATTTATTTTAATTGGCTCTACATGATAGAAAAACTTTCACAATAAATAGGTGGATATTTACTCGATCAATCAGTATTTTTAGATTTTAAGTACCCCAAACGGAGTGCTCTCAGCGAATAGTCGCTCTAGTTTTAAGCCCTGGCTGGAGGCGCTAATTTATTAAGGTAACCGCAGGCAAGTCCGGTTAAGCAACCATGGTTATGGTGCTCGCGGTTAAAGACTCCCGTAGACAGGCGCAACGCGATAGTGCGACATGAACCTTATAGAACAATAATCCATGAACTTTTCAAACTCAAAGCATTCACTTCAAATAAACCAATTACAGCCACTATTGAATAGTTAAGTGGTTGGTGGTTGGTCAGTCAGAAACATGAAGCTAGATGCCTATTCCAAAGCATAGTAGGTGCCTATGGAGGAGATCGCACATGAAACTCCACGGACACTTTAAACCAAAATGTTTTTACAAAAACCAGGTTTCACATTCCTGTTGAAATTATTCATGTGAAAAAGAAGTAAGAAGACCACCCACATTGGAAGTGTCTGTAATAAAAAACAAAAACCAATTCAGAAATTAAAATTAGCCGTGGCACTTAGGAGATGACCAGTGCCTACTGACGGCCCCCGTTCACGAATATGACGTATTGATCAGCACCACCATTAGCTTAATCATTTGGAAAACAACCGGAGTAACCGACATAGCTTGCAGAGTAAGCAAACTGAAGTGGTAGTGGGTTAACCATGTTTGTTGAAGGACCGGATGGCCGAAACAGCCGAATCTTGGATTGGAGACCGCGTATCGGCAAGCATAACGTGGGACGCCCCCCAGCTCCATGGACCGACGATCTTATGAAAGAGGCTGGGACGGACTGGATGCAGAAGGTGGTGGATAGGGTGCTGTGGCGCAGCTTAGGAGGGGCCTAAGTCCTGCAGTGGACTGCGACCATCGGAGTTAATATTATATCAGCTTACGTTGTCATCATATCTTGAAAACACCGCAAGAACAGCATTGCAACTGCGTCAATTAGACAGTTTAGCAGTTCCATTAGAAGTCGTATGTTACACGGATGTTGCTTCACTACAATTATCTCCATCCGCACCTCATAATTCAGATGTGTCATAAATTGCTTGACATAATTAGTTTCGCTGATTGCTAACTTTGTGCACGTTACTTGTAAGGAGTGCGCAATATTGTCAGCTAAGTTTTAAGGGGAAAGCGATTGGGTAGCCCGCGAAATTCGAACTTACTTACAATTTTGCAATTTGCAGGTAGTATATTATTGCAAATTGCGAAATTGCATTGAGAATCCAACAGAGCGCATCCAAGTACCGCGATGACTGATGGCCTGCCAGGGTTGCGGATTTGTTCGAAAAACTTACAGTAGCCTTAACATAGGCAACTGAGGGAACATGGTTGGGTTTTAGTCAGTAACAGTCTGACGCGCCCTCCTACTCCGCCCAGGGCGGGAGAAGTCCTTTGATGATTTCCCACCCAAAAAAAAGGATGTATGTTGTTTCGCGACCATACTTGTAAGTTCATTTAATACATTGTATGACTAGGTACATCATCATTATAATTTTTTGTAAAAAATATTTCGTTTGGATAAGTAGCAGTTACGCGTTAAAGTGATTTCGGAGAATTATTTGAGACGGAAGTTGTTTGTGGATATAACGTAGTTTTCGATTAGGTTATGGTGATTAGGGCTTTTATTTTTTGATAAAGTAGGTATGATAGTTTGCATTGGTATATAGAAACTAATAACCCAGACAGCAAGGTAATAGAGTAATACACAATCAGTGGAAATGACTTTAATTTTGACAGTTCGACAACGTTCATTGTCTTTGTTGAGCAGACATTTTTTTCTAACATAATGAAGCAATGGATTAGCTTGTAACATGATTCAGATTGTAATTTATTGGATGTTAAGCATTTATTTTTCTGAAGATAGTAATTTGTTTTCGATTTTAGAGGATCAATTAATATAATATTCACTCATTTTAAACACGCAGCTGAATTTAGTCAAGATGAAAGCATCAATACTATTACTTAGAGGAAGATTTGAAGTCTTCATGGCCTACTCAACTATTCGACCATTAACTTAAGAGGCCGCATACGAAATTTTGTAATTTTCATCAATCCATTTACCAAAAAATAAAAGAATCTAAACAAAAATAAAAAAGAACTACATTCATTCGATCATAATTGAAATTATTTTTCATATGATGCATTAAAACATAGAGAAATACAGTATTTTACCTGCAAAATCGTCAATAAAAATTACGTAAATCAACTCTATATCGCCAACAGTGAAATTCCGTGCCTATTGCTACCTCAGTACGTCTACCTAATCATCGCACCCGGAATGGCCTTCCCATTCGTCACCAGCGCCAATCTTCCGCGTAGTACCGATTGTCTCTTCAAATGGGAGTGGAACCTTGTCCGTTTGCATACAGCCAATCTATTGATTTTACACCCACGGCGATAATACCCGATGTTTTATCATAATACTGTTTTTCCTTTCACTTTTAATCGTTTTAGTACGTTTACGACGTCGCTATGTGATGTTTACCGGCTATGTTTTGTGATAGCAGAGTTTAATAGTTTCTTTCTATTGTTTACCGTAAGAAACGATTACAGTGTTGATGTGTGATGCTCTTTATTGAATTTAGGCGCCCGCAGACAAGTGCGAAACGAAAACGAGCTCAGTACGTTGCGGCGGACCGGTCTGCGGTGACCTTAACATACTATTTATCAATCAGAATCTGGCTCATCCCTTGCTTTACACAGATTTTTTTTTACCAGTGCGCAAATATTTCTTGGTGGTTCAGTATCAGTCATAGAACATATTTCAATTATTTTTTCAATACTTTTTTTAATTTTTTTTCCTACCTTAAATCAATAATCTGTGGACCCCCTTTATATTTCGTAATATGATATCGAAATAGTAATAGGTTAGTAACCGCACGCCGGCGTAGGTACTTCGAACTTCTTAGAAGTTTGACCGATCGAACAGCTGGTAGGACTAGTAGCTACGCTCGGTCGTTCACCTTCGGTGTTGAACCGAGCATTGAGAATCCAACAGAGTGCATCTCAGCGCGTTGAAATAAACACAATGTTCGGTTTTCAACTCACGGGTTCATTTGACTGCCAGGGTCGCGAAATTTGTTCGAAAGAGATACCGTCGCCCTGGCATTAGGGTAACTGAAGGAACACGGGTGGGTTTAAGTCAGTAGAAGTCTGACACGTCCTCCCGCTCTGCCCAGAGCGGGAGACATCATTTGATGATTTCCCACCCACAAGATCCAGTACGCGAAAAAGTCCTGCTATTTGATTACGTCCATGGGTATGTAGCTTACTGTTTTATGCAATTAATAGTTATGGTTTGAAATCATTTCGATACCGGAAATTTCAATTGTCGTAAAGGACAAAACACGAGTTTTCAGTAGAGCCAAAAAACAAAAAAAAATATTGTTTTTGACTTATATCTTTTTCAAACAAAGTACTATATTCATGATGTCAAAAGAAACCCTTACTATTTTTTCGTGTTCTATCCAAAAAAATTAATAAAATAAACCAAACATAATTATTGACGAAAATGAGAGTCCTTTACAGCCCAAAAAAAATTAACTGAAGTACTTTACAGCCACGAAAAATTGGTTATGATAAAGTCAGATGTGTCGTAAAGGACTAATCTTGATTATCATTGGATAGTACAGGTCAATTCAACCAGAGACTAAGGGGGTAAAAGGAACAAAAAACCTAAAGTTTTGAATAGAAATACCTACAATATGTAGTAAAAACAAGTGAAATTAAAATATTTTTTATTTATTATTCAGATATTTAGTAAAAAAGTAGTAAAAATATTATTCTAATAGGAATTCAAAATTTAAATAAAATGTTTTGCGCTATTACGTTATATTTATAATTTTATTGTGTTGTGATGGAAGGTTTTGTTACCAATTTGGACATTTTCCTGTTTGTGGCAAACACCACGTTTTAACAACCTCAAATGTTATTTGAAGTTTTTGCGAATAAAGTACGAATTGAAACAATTCTGTCAGACTTATGTGTGCTCGTTGAGGATCAAATGGATCTCGCGTAATCGCACAAGACGTACATTCATCAAAAAGTATGAGACATAGCTGCAAAAGGACATAAAATGGCCTGAGGTCGTGAGGGAAAAGATAACCCCTTCTATGGTGTTAGTAGAACAGCAACCATGTTCCAGTTCTGACTTCGCTATAAATGAGGGTGCATCAACATCCTGTGGACCGGAAACGTGCAGTGTTGGAACATCAACATCAGTTGTGAGTCCAAGAAAACCATTTGTGAAGCTAAGCCTGCTACAGAAGAGTGGAAGAGCTCTAACGTACAGAACTGAAAGTCATGCTCATGCAACTGGTTTAAAAGCACAAAATAAGAATGTAGCAGATATCATTAAACTAGTCTCGGAGCAGCCCGAAGAAGCTACAAAGATAAAGGAATTGTTAAAGGCATAGAAAACTATGCCCATACATTCTGCTGATAAAGCTTTAGGTATTTTGACCTCATGGAAGCTTTCGAAGTGGCAGTATATAACATTAATATATTGTGCAAAAGAAGAAGGAATACCATTGTATCCTTCTTATACAGCTATCGTTGAAGCGAAGAAGAACTGCTATCTGCCAAAAGATGCCATAAAAGTCACGGAAAGAGGGGTTAAAGTAAAACTTCAAGCTATTTTGAACAAAACTGTGGCTAGACTTGGAATATTTTTTCGTGTAGAATCTTCACTGCATGGAAAATAATGTATACTTATATTCAAGTGGGGTTTTGATGGTGCTTCAGGGCAAAGTTTGTATAAGCAAACTTCGGCAGAGGATGACCATTCTAGCATTTTTATATGTTCGTTTGAGCCCCTGCGCTTAGTTTGTGGCGAAGAAGTGATATGGGAGAATCCAGAGCCATCTTTCACAATGTTCTGCAGACCATTATATTTTAAGTTTTCAAACGAAAACAGGTTGAACATAGTTGAAGAACAGGCTACGATTGGAAACGAGATTGAAGACCTGCAGCCTTCTATTATGGGAGGCCATTCTGTTAAGCACTCGATGCCTACGACCATGACTGATGGCAAAATCACTTCCCATCTATCAAATACCTCATCTCCGACTTGTGATATATGTAAAGCAACTCCTACGGAAATGAATAAGTTAGAGGTCTTTTTTTGTGTTTGGGAAATCATCAAATGACGTCTCCCGCTCTGGGTGGAGCGGAAGGGCGTGTTATTATAACTCAGCCATAGTCACGGTGATTAACAAATGAGGGACTTAGTAACATCAGTTTTTAGTCACTTGTTAATCAGCGTGATAATGACTGATTATGCAATTTTGTAAAAAAAAAGTATTTGATCAATATCGTATTTAATTATTCTCATTAAAAAAGTCATTAATAGGCTATTAACTAACGACAATACAAGTAAATCGATGCTCAACTTCGTTTGACCATGTCAAAGATTTGAAAAATCACGTATCGAAAATTCAAAAAATTTGGTACGCGCGAAGCGGCACTGAAAGGTATATGAATTTGATGTCACCTTGATCGCCGTGTATGGTACAATACCTCTTGTGAGCCTGATGCTCTTCAGTTCCATTCAGTTTCAAATAAATTAACTTTAAGTGTTTTCACCCATACAAAAAAAAAAAAACTTAAAACTTTTTGTTCTCACGCGTGGAGGTTCCATACGTTAATATTACATAAGGGTATGTATACGGTGGAGGTATGCCCTGCCTGGGCGGGGCACCGCCGTGTCCTCGTGGAGGCGATCGGCGGCGGCGACCTCTCGCGTCCGGCCCTGGTGCGAGCCATGGTACGGAGCAAGAGGGAATGGGAAGCCGTCACCTCCTTCTGCGAAGCAGTGATGCTCGCGAAGGAGGAGGCTGGGCGCGTGAGGGAGTGGCAGTCTCTGCGCCCTCATGCCCCTAGCCGCCGCAGGAGGAGACGCCCCGGGCGTCGGGAGTCAATTGCGGACTCCCGGCCACCGTAGGCGCGAGCTTGCGGGTGGCGAGCAATGGGTGGCTCGCCGCCCGGTAAGGACCAGGCTCGGGTCGACGGCGCGCAGTGTTCCACGCGCGCCTCAAAGAGATGTCAGCAGCAGTGTAGGGGTCTACTAGGACCGATGCCTGCCGGGGTCGCGTGATTGTTCGAAAGAGATACCGTGACCCTGGCACATGGGCAACTGATGGAACACGGGTGGGTTTTAGTCAGTAAAAGTCTGACACGCCCTCCCGCTCCGCCCAGAGCGGGAGAAGTCATTTGATGATTTCCCATCCTGAAAAAAAAAAAAAAAAAAAAAAAGGGTATGTATACCAGACACATTGCAAACGTCCTTTACGCCCTAATTACGTAAGTTAAAACAAAGCATAGATTTGGTCGTAAGGGTTAAGACTATATCTTTATTACGTGGTTAAGAATGTCGTATAAAAAGTTTAATGCAAAAATGAGGATTACGACCTCTTAAATAATTACAACATGACTTTACGCTCCCCTATTGAAAATTATTTTTTCAACACACTTGCTCGTAAAGTGAGCCTTATTATATCGTTCTTAGGGCCATAAACCGAACTATAACATACACGTGCATAATAATATTACACACTAGTGCATAATAGAATGATCCCTACAAAGTTAAGTTAGTACCTAACTGCAAATTATATGCGAGTAAACAGAGCATTTTCAATTTAACCGGGTAATACAGTTTTTTTTTTTTTTTTTTTTGTAACAACAAAGAGGTTTTATGCCACCGAAAATCTATTTACATTTTTGAAATAAATAAATGTGTCCCTAATTAAGACGAAAAAACATTTATTATTATCAAATTATTTATAATTCACAATAATTTCTTATAAAATATTTGCATTTTATCACAAAAATTATCATTTTGAAGTAGGCTGTATGGCTGTAATCAATCAACTTACATTTGGCGCGTGCAAAAAAAAAAAATTGCGCGCCATTTCCCAATTTTCCCCTAATTTTCATATTTTGTTTGTATCGCATTTGTTGCTGTTATTTGTTTTTCCTCGCAAGTGTGTTGAAAAACGTCGTATGATACACGTGTGTATTGATGATTACCGTCCTCGGCTCTCTTAAGACCCTCACCTGACGGCTCGGGTCTCAATGGCGCCTCAGCGGTAATCACCAACATTACACACTTGTACCATAATGTACTATTACGATACATCCCAAATAGTATAAAAAATCGCGCTAGAGTTGTTGGAAAGCCAGGTCGTAAGGGGCTTTTTTTTTAAGATAGATTTTTTTTAAATATACCAATCGATAGAGCTTGCGACGCTGATTCCAAATATATATATAACTCATTTTCGGCAAAATGTCCTTTACGACAATTGAAATTTCCGGTATCGATTTGTTTTAACAGACATACCGCATGTACGATTCCAATTGTTTGAATAACTTCAATTAGTCTTTCACATAACTTACACGATTAGCAGCGTACACCTAGTTATCAAACATTCTAGCACTAAAAATAGCCTGCAAGTACTTTCACCAAGTATCAAAAAACACTCGTCTTCAATCCAGCAGCTGATATTAGCAACCAAAGTGACAAGCATCATAAACATTAGCTAGGCAGATAGGTACAGCCGAACAAACTGTTTCGTAAGACAGTCAGCATTATTTTCAACCGACGAAAAAAACGGAGGAGGTTATCAATTCGACGCGTATATTTTTTTTTTATGTATGACCACGCATAACTTTTTACATAGTGGTCCGATTGTGACAATTCTTCTTCTATTGGAAAGGATATATGTACTCCCAAGGTGGTCCCATATAAATTTGGAAAACAAAATCGAACCCTAAGGGTCGGAAAACAGGGGATGATTGATTGTTCACTCACTGATTGTAATGTATAAACACGCATAACTTTATACAGAGTAGTCCGATTTTGATAATTCTTTTAGTGTTGGATAGGGTATACCTTGCCAAGTATTATTAGTACATTAAAGCCACAAAAAATATAAAATAAAAACTTTTTAACAAAAAATTTAACCGCCGAAAAACTGAAAAGCATAAAATAATAAACCTTAAAATTTTGAGTCGGCGCTGAAAAATCAATGAACAAGGATCACTCAAAGAGCCGACTCATAATTTTAAGGTTTATTATTTTATGCTTTTCAGTTTTTCGGCGGTTAAATTTTTTGTTAAAAAGTTTTACCGCCTATGTACGTTTTGGAATGGGCTATTAGTTTCAACTAGACTAACTAACCAATTTCATGACAGTCCAAAAGTGCTTGTAAATGTTTTAGCAGAAATAAATGCTTTGAGTTTGAGTGATGTTAAAGAATTGACTAAGTACCTCTGAGTTTGTGTGTGCCTTCTGAGTTTGTTTCGGCCTTTCTTCTCAGAGTAGTCAGATAGGAAACGCCGACCTCATCTAGTTTTGAAAATATGATTCACGTGTAAAAGTGTTTGTACAAACCTACTGACAGAAATAAAATAATGTATCATTTAATTTTAATAACTTCTGGCTCCTAAACGACTGGCCAGCACTAGCAAAAGACAGAATTCTGTAGAAAAGGGCGAGGGAGGTCTTTGCCCTACAGTGGGATAGTACAGGCTAGTTAGAACTTTGGGGCTAACTCCCTGTATACCAAATAGCGTGTTCGAGTGTACAGTCATACTGAATCGGTCACGATCGCACGAAACAAGCACGTGCATTACACGCTAAACGTGCATCGTGCATTGCACATTGTATGTTGCGTACTCATCGAATGGCAGGACATTGTGAATTTTAATATCGTGACGTAGATACTTACTTACTAGTGCTTATTTGTGACGGTCCGTTTGGTACACTGCATCCACATACACTGTCGGATCTTTGTGTTAATTATTTCATCACCACTGCTCTCAAAAACGGTGTACTAAAACATCGTGGGAAAAACCGGAATGTCCTAGAACCAAAAAATCGAAGATATGTGAGACATCTACCAACCCGCACTCGGCCGGTGGATTACGGCTTATTTCCACTCACCTCCCTTTCTCTCACCAAAATATCATATCATCATCTTCATTTCAGCGTGGAATCACCCACTGCTTGTTATCGCCGCCTCGCCCCCATGTTTCTGCCATACTTCCCGATTCCGTGCGTCCCTCACACAGGTGTTCCCTACTAATTTAACGATATCATCAATCCAACGCGCATCTAGACAGTCCTTTTTTTCTTTGACCAAACCCACCACTCCGCCATCTCCTTGTCTAACAAGATGTCTTGCCCATTCCACTTGAGGCGCTTCAAATACCAGAGTGCCTTAAACCAAATACTTCACTAGGAAATGACACATCATCATAGGTCGAACCCTACGAAAGTCTATCCTGACACCCACATCTCGTAAAGAACCGGCTGCTCGACTGTTTGTGCCATCTTCATGCAAAAACGCACATACCTGATACCATATTATATCCTCTCCTTGATGTAAAACAACGTAATCAATGATAGTATTGCTAATAGATGCTTAAAACCCCCGTTTCTTAACAGATTAGTTAATCTAGGCCCTGCCTAATGACCTGGCCTACGCGGGCATTAGTATACAACATACTAAGTATGCAATTTACCTTGCATACGTGACGAGGTTCTAGATGAGATATCAGGGAGATGTCACAAGATAATTTAATTATATGGGTTAATGAACTTTGTAGAAGTATCTAGGTGCATAGGTGACTTTTTGGTGGATAGATGGTTTCTACAGAGAGTTTAACACGGCAATCATATTTCAAAAACCAGATGAGGTAAGCGTTTCCTATCAGACTACCCAGAGAAGAAAAGCCGAAACAAACCCTATTGGTTACAGTGTCTTAAAGTCCAGACATAATCATGGTCAGATAATGTGAAGGCTATGTGGATTGGTGTCTAGAACGGTCTTTTGAGTACACTGACAAGGAGCTCAACGGTTAGACTAACCATAGAAAGGACATTTGGTTATGTCGCATAAAATACTCGAACTGCCAAACCATGATTGAATCGAAAAAAAGAAACGACAAAAAATACACTCACATAGTCTTCAAATTTACAATAATTAAAACAAAATTTTACATTCTTCAATGCCTACGTGTATATAAAATCTGGAAATAATCGTGACCAGATTATTAGAGGGCCATGTAGATCGGTGTCCGAAACGATTTTTGTAGATTTAATCAAATTGTATCACGTTTTACCAGGATGGACTGTGTTCTTCCGAGGATGTCTGAAAGTGGTACCAGTGTCTAAAAAGTTGTATGTAAATCGGTTGATATGACTATGGTGGTGATGTGGAAGAATGAGAATGATACCGTGAGGGAAGTTTGCGTAGGAATGTGGTTAGCTATAAGAGTAGGGGAAGACCAAAGAAACGATAGATGGACTATAAGAAGACATATATGGTTAGAAACGGGGACTTATAGAGAAGAATGGAAGTAGACATACGAGCACCTACCCCATCTTAGTAGAGATAAGGGCGATGACTGTTTTCCTCCACAATATCATCACAAACCGGGCCGTTTCGAAAGAACATCACATGCTTCATCCGGTGCTGTTTTATTTCTACATACATACAAACATAAACTCACACCTTTTTATCCACGGGGGTAAGCAGGAACTACAGAACGCCATTCTGCCGTCCTTACGAAAAGTGCAATAACTAGGTTAAACCTGATTTCGAGAAAAACGCATGTAAAGATTTTATTTCTGTTATGTTTGTATCTAAAATACTAATTAGGCTTAGTATTAAAACCGGCTACGTCTTAGATACGTAAAAAGTGTCTAAAAAGAATATATAGATCTTGTTCTGCAAATTCCGAATATGTACTTATCTCAATTCGCGCCAAAACTCGAGTTATTGCACTTTTCGTAAGGACGGCAGCATTGCTGCGACCCTTAATTACTCATTTTACCGTTTTTAACACGCTTTTATATTAGCTTCATGATCATACGTATGTTAGTATGTGCCTATGTAACAGAAATTTTGAACATGATTTTGACGTCGGATTAACTCGACATTTGGCATACTTATCAAAGACCGATGACAATACAATAATTTTATAAAATTGTGCCATTATCTTTGCCAGGGTTACCAGGATAGCAAAAAAGCTGTCTTCGAAAACTACGCTGACATACGACACAAAATACGAAAACTACGCTGCCATACGCCACAAAATTCGAAACACCCTAAAAAATAAATATCAGTTTTAAAAAAAAACTAAAAAAACACACTTCCATAGAAAATCAAACAAAAAAGTAGAAAATAATGGACTACTGGATAAACTATTATTTATTTTCTATTTTTTAGGGTGTTTTTATTTCTATTCATAGTAGGTATTCATAATAGATATCACGTAATCATGATATTACAACTCATTAGGTAAGTATATTAAATCAACATGTCTTCGTGTCTAGACCTCATTGAAAATAATTTAGGTCAGTTTAAGTGAAATAATTCGGTATAGTGTTTCAGTGATTATTTGGCATTAGGCACAATCCAAATATAAAAATTGTTTCTTTTTTATTAGCTAAATGTAGGCTAGGAATTACGTGTTTATTCTATTAACCTTCTTATGGTGAGTTCAGAACACACGAATATAGAATTAAAACAAATAGGAACAGGTAGGAATCCACTGGATGCGAGAAGCACAAAACCGATCGAAGTGGCGGTCCTTGGGGGAGGTCTATGTCCTGCAGAGGATTTCTTTCGGCTAAAAATGATCATGATACTTAATATAAGTTAAACCTAAATATTATTAAAAATAATAGAAATGAAAAGAGTATACGAGAAAACTTAAAGTACATAGGATGATAAATCTTTGTCACGTATCTATCTGTTTTATGTCTGGAAATCGATTGCAATCGGATTTTAGTTTTTGATCACTATTCTTCCAATAATCAAAAGAGTTGCTTTTTAACGTCAATATTCGAAAAATTAAGAATTAACTTTATGACCAGTCACATGAACTTAGAAAATAAATAAAACAGGTTGTAACCGCAGCGGTTACGCTGCACTATAAAAAAACCAGTGAAAATATACTCTTTCTCTATTTAGGTATTCAAAAAGAATTCGGTTTTTGGTTTTAGTGTATACAATGTGCATTATCTCGTTTGCTCTAAACCAACCATAACTTGGCACATTATACGTAGTGTAAGTACAGTCCTATATCTATACTTAGGCAAGTCTTGAAACACGTAATTACCTTTGTCTTTGAACAAAAGCATCCCTAGTCATATGATTCCATACTACATATATGCAAGTCTTTGTTCATTTATTAATGTCAACGGACATTGCAAGTCAAATACAAAGATCTTGAATGCTTTGTCTCATCTAGCTTAAGGAGGGTGCGTTAGATGAAAAACGTAAGGAATTTGGCAGATGTATATTGATTAAAATATGATTCGCGAATGTAACATATAAAATAAAAACATTAGAAACTCATTGAATGAGGTAATATGAACTTAGGGGGTTGTATTAATGATTACAATTCTTTAAGCTCTAAGTTCCTGAGATACCACATTTGGTATGTAAACAATCGTTTTTAATTGTGTCTGTAATTACGGTAATTGACCGGTTAAACTAATATTTTTTACTATCGCGAATCATATTTTGCTCAAAAAACAGTCTGACACTGACCTGCAAATTGCAAAAAAAAACATATTTTTTTTAAATACTTTATTAGTAAGAACAAAATTCTTAGTAATTAATTACGATCTAGCCAAAAAGGCTAATAAGGGGCAATTTAACTCTAACTGAATATGTCACGTAATAGATTATGTTAAAACTAAGAATAGTGTCTAATTGCACTTATATACAAGTCCGTAGCACTTTCTTAGAGTCTAATACAATTTTTAAAACACTATGTTCATGTGTTATATGTATATCACAATACTGTTACTATTTTAACTCACTTTGTACACTACACTAAATCAAAATGTTTAGTTCTTTTTAGGCTTCGCACTAAGTCTGTGTTGTCTAGCAGCTGGATTCCAAAAAAAACATAAGAAAATTCCGGTAGGAGTGGCGGGCAGCTTGGGGGAGGCCTATGTCCAGCAGTGGACGTCTTTCAGCTGAAATGATAATGATGTAAGAATATATCAGTTTCGCGGGCTATCCTGGTGGTTACCCTTAAGGCTAGGTTAGAGCAACTACCTAATTATTAATCCCTAATTATGGATTGATAAATGATTTTGACATTCGGTTTTGGCTTACAAAATGTTTAAGATACACTGCTTAGTCATGATGATATTGGTACCGATTCCCTTGTTCACAAACTAAACTAAATTTAAGTTCGGTGCATCTTTTTCTTTGTATTTCATTAAGAAGAGGACAAAAGAAAAAAAATTGTTTAGTCCTGTCAAATTAATCAGCGCCTGTCACTACTCCATACAAGTTTAGACGTGATTAAAAACTTGCCTACTAAAATTACGTCAATTTACGTCAAGCGCTGATTAATTTGACAGGACTAAACTAAAATTTATCTTCTGTCCTTTCCTTTATGAAATAGAAAGAAAGAGATGCACTGAACTTAAATTTAGTTTAGTTTATGAATAAGGGAATCGGCACCATTATTAAGTTTCATTCCTAACTCAATTTTCTCATTGTATGGCTACAGTTCCTCATAAATCTTCTGCGGAATAATAAAAAATAATCGAATAATGCTTTCTTTTTTTATTGTAATAGTCAGTCCGATACCCCTAATAGTGTTCCAGTAAAAATCAAAAGAAAACCTGCGAGAGAAAAAAAATTGAAAAAAAAACGAAATAAATTTATTTGTAATTTTCGGCTTGCGCTACCAAACTCAAAATAAACATGTTTGAATTTGATTGAATTAAACCATAGAATACGTACTTTTGCAGTACATATACAGATTTTTTTCTTACCATTTGTGACAAAAAATAAACCAGCAAAAAAGTAGCACTGTCTAAAGTTACTCATACTTCCTAAAACAAAATACTCAATACAGTATTACGGAAGTGTGGTCTCGAACAATAATGTCATTGTAAAGTCGGTTGACAGGTTGTCTGTGCGCAGCGATGCGTGGGCGCCGACCTCACGCCCCCACTCCAAAGTTATCGCGATACTGTGAGAAACTAGTCGATGAGTAATCTTCTAGGACGTGATTGCCATTTAAATATGTAATTTGGGATTTAACTATGTAACTACTATATATGTGAACGTGGAATATGTAATTTGGAATATAGTTTTGCAATTATGCAAGATAGCTAGAACTATTTAGCTATAGTAGAGTTTCCCTGGAAACACATCAGGATGTTACCTTGGCACCATCTATTCCTTGACATTCCTCGGGATCCTTGGGTCTCAGACTTTTGGATGGCCGATGAGGTACCGAAGCCAATTCGCAGAGGTCCATTAGACGGTTTTAATTAATTAAAGTACCAGTTAACGATTATCCGTCTTCGCACTATGCAAGTGCACCTAAGGCTTTGCATGGTCTAGGACTATTTATTGCAGGATAGGGAAACAAAGATACTGGATGGGTTTGGGAGGCTAAAAGTGAACTGTACCATCAATTATTATTAATATTTAAAATATTGTGATATATAGTTGTAGTGACAAAAAAATAAAAGAGTATGCTTAGATGGTTTGGTCATGTTGAAAAGATGAACGAAGGGCTGCTAATGAAAGTTATTTACACGGCAGTGCTTAGATGGTTTGGTCATGTTGAGAGGATGAACGAAGAGCGGCTAATAAAAGGTATTTACAAGGCAGATGTGACTGGGCACGCCGGAAGAGGGCGCCCTAGGAGAACATATATAGTGACCCAGTGGCGAGGCGTAAATTTTTCTAAAAGAGAAGCCGAAGCGAAGTCGGCCTTAACTTACTGACTCATCAATAAAGAATACTTACTATCATTCTAAAATTAATATAGGAATGTAATGAATTAAATACAATTAAATTGAACAGATGAAAACGAATAAAATATGCAATATTCATCTATCTCGTTCTCGCTGACGCATTTTTCTATACCTGTCTCCGTCATAACCCGTTGTACAGCGGCTTGCTCTCGTACATATCAAGCGGTGCCACGTGACCTAAAGTGACATCATTACGGGATCGCTGTTGTATGAATTTTTAGTTCCCGATTATGACGTTTTGGCGCCGGGTTAATTTAGAACATTTCTCTTTTGTTGTAATACAAAGGTATAAATAACCTTTTTTGTTGTTTGAATGTTATGGTGAATTAAATACCCGTAGTGTAACTATATTTATTGACAATAGTAGCCACTATTTACATACTATTGTATTTTTAATAGTGATAGAGTTACCAATGCGAATCCCCGAAGGCAAGCCGGTAGGAATCGTGTTATATGGTGCCTTCGCCACTGTAGTGACCTTATTGGTGATGTTCTTCAGTAAGGTCAGGTGTGTAATACTGGTAACCGGCACAGGTGTATAACCAGATGTAAGCTCAGCAAAAAGTGTATGTTAGGATCGTAGCAGGTCGCATTCTGTAGTTTCTGCCTAGCCCCATGGGTAAACGGCGTGAACTCATGTATGTACCTACGTATTTAAAAATAACCTTCATGAGGAAAACAATTCGATTTCATGGGATCGACATTAATTGGATACTGTTATACATTTCCCAAAATAACAAGTCTCTTCCTTGTCCACCAGGCTCGGTTCCAGCAAAAGCAGATGCAGGAGCGAGAGATGAAGATCGCTTCTCTTTACGAAGCACAGCAGGCGAGAGCTCTCGATAGAGTGAGACACTCGCCGAGCAACGTCGGCCATACTTCGCCGCCACTGCCGCCCACTGCGCACCAACCAGGGAAGGTAATACAATTAATTTATCTACCACTAGTTGTACTGTCTTTTGTTTTTTTTTTTTTTGTTTTTGTGGCTGGAAAATCATCAAATGAGGTCTCCCGCTGTGGGAGGAGCAGAAGGGTGTGTTAGACTTTTACTGACTAAAACCCACCCGTGTTCCTTCAGTTACCTATGCCACGGTAACTCTTTTGAACAAATCTCGCGACCCTGGCAGACCAGTTGTAGTCTCTCTGTTACTTAAAATGGGGTGGGTACGGGTGTACTTATAGCACAGTAAAAGTTTTTTGCAATAGTCGACATTATGTTGCAGGCTAAAAAAATAACTTTAGTTACGTTCGAATTCGAGCGTTTTTAGAATACGCTTTCAAATAAATTCGAATCGGTTTTTTTTTTTTGTTTTTAAGACACTTTGTATTTGCTCCGTGGTGAAAATACAAGCACGTTCATATTTACAGGTTTGCTTGGAATATAAACCTAATATAAGTATATGTTATCAGTGTACGAAACTAATCCCACGACCCTCATACACTGCATGCAGTACCACTTTGACCAACTATGTTTAATTACCATGCCAAAAAACACGTACGTAGACCAATTCCAGTAGGTTTTCGATATTATATATTTTCGGTTTTCGAATAGCTGCTAAGTATAAGCTATAACTATGATACATAGCAATGGAGTGGATACAGGCTACTTAAGCAAAAATCCATGTCCATAAAGTTTTCATAGAAATAATTCGAGCAGAGCTGCGTCGCGCCGGTCTACAGGAGCCCTTTACAACACCACATTAAGAAATTACGTTGCCAACTATTTCGTGTTGATACAATAACATAAGTATGGGTTTACTCGATAGAACAGGTGGAATAGTCATTGCCGTTCCCACAAATATTTAAATACTCGATATCAATTTATTATTCTACTAACTAGTACGTAGAAAATAACATAATTTCTGAAGGTGACAAATGTCGTGGGAATATACAATGTTTTCTTATAAGGTCAATTTGTGAAGAAATTTCTTGGGAATATACAATGTTAAAAGGTCAATTTAAAGTACGTTTCTAACTGTAGACAGTCACGTTTGCTCGACATGAACACTATGGTACCACAGTGTTCATGGAGACTCCTTCGGCCAGAAGGGTGTCGTGTCTGGAAGGCAACTGCCCGACGACTGATGTTGGGACGTTGGATATATGCTAGTTGCGCGGTAAACTGTGCTTGCTTGACGTCTGTATGATGCGTACTTCGCATGTGACGTTGTAGATGCCGCTACAACGTCTCTTCCCTAATTCGAAGTCATGTGACATCTACCAACCCGCATTGCCCGCGTGGTAGATTATGGCCAACTCTCTGCCACAGAAGGGAGGCCTGTGTCCAAGCTGTGAAAACGTTATAGGTTAATTATGAATTATTTTATTTCTGTAAGTAAATCATTTTTCAACCGACGAAAAAAAAAGGAGGAGGTTATCAATTCGACGCGTTTTTTTTTTTTATGTATGACCACGCTTAACTTTGTACATGGTAGTCCGATTGTGATAATTCTTTTTTTATTGGAAAGGGTATACTCCCAAGGTGGTCCCATATAAATTTGAAAAACAAAATCGAACCCTAAGGGTCGGAAAACAGGGGATGATTGATTATTCGCTCACTGATTGTAATGTATAAACACGCATAACTTTATACAGAGTAGTCCGATTTTGATAATTCTTTTTTTGTTGGATGGGGTATACCTTGCCAAGTATTATTTGTACATTAAAGCCACAACAAATTATAAAATAAAAACTTTTTAACAAAAAATTAAACCGCTGAAAAACTGAAAAGCATAAAATAATAAACCTTAAAATTTTGAGTCGGCGCTTAAAAATCAATGAACAAGGATCACTCAAAGCGCCGACTCATAATTTTAAGGTTTATTATTTTATGCTTTTCAGTTTTTCGGCGGTTTAATTTTTTGTTAAAAAGTTTTTATCACAAACAATTTTATACGTCAATCATAATTTTAAAACTACATGGGTAGGCGTTTCCTATCTTACTAAAGAAGAAAAGCCGAAACAAACTCAGAGATCACAGTCTTTTTAAAGTCCAGACATAATCTTGGTCACGTCATATGAAGACCATGTGGATTGGTGTCCGTAATGTTCTTTAGAGGAAAGAACCACACAGATTGAGTGGACTTCTCCAGTCAGTGCACGCATTTGTCACTAATCGTGCAGCACAACTCAGAACTTAAGAAACTGAACGATTATGCTTCCCTATTTAACGGTCACCATTCAACAACACCGGCTTGTGTGTTGTTGCCGGGCTAAGAAGACATAAAAAACGAAGGCATATTGAAATCCACCAACCCACAGTGGCCCGACGGTGATGGTTTACATACAGCCTACTCTCTCTCACAGAGAGGAAACCTGTTTCCCAGCAGTTAAAACGTTGTACTAGTTATGTTCTCAACCAAAACATTGTTTACCAGGTGCGTCAAATGTTTGAAGAGCGTCGAACAAAAGCGGGCATCGATAAGAGTTATCCCCTGCAGCCGATACACAACACAGACAGGGCTGCGGCCCGGAAGCCTCTGCCCAATGGGTACAGCAAGGTGACCACCTCCAAGCCCACTGTCGAGAGGAAGACTAACAAGCACGCCCTCAACAAGTCTCACAGCATTAAAAAACAACAACAACAACAACATGTAAGTTGCACAATCAGTCCACAACGAGACTTTGATATTGATCACGTCTTATCCTATACAACTCACATTCATTCGATACGGCTTCTATACTGAATTGACGCTGTTCACAAATGCAAAACCCGAAAATTTTGTCAGTCTAAATCAAATAGATGCCCGCTATTCTTCTGACAACTGTTTGCTGTCGGAGGCAAAGCAAATCAGGTTATCGAAATGTGTAATTTTCAATACGATAACCTATCAAATGGTTGTGAAAAGCTACCCTTATCTTCGTTAGGATGCCTATGGGTGACAGCAAAACGCAATTAAATATAGCATTTGGCAATAAAGATGGCACATAATCGTAGAGAAGATTTCACACAATATCATTCGTTACTTACTTCCAAATTTGGCATTAAGACCCTCATGGTATCAACCATCGTCTCTTGGAATTACAAAGTTATAAAACAAATAAATGTGTTTGATCTTGTTACAGAAAACAGAGAACATAGTAAACGGATCCGGGGATCTCAATCACAACCACGAACCGGACCTGAACTCTGTCAAACATGTGGTAAGCAGTTCTATCCCAAGTAACAATTAAATTTTCTTCTCATCCCAAGTTCCATCTGTTACCCCGAATATTATACAGTGGCCACAGCGGGGTATGTGGTGGATCACTGAGAGCCATTATGAGGTGGTCAGAAACCCAAAACTCTGACAACCAGCTCTACCAAGGGATATCGTGTTACCCACTGACGGTTGTGAAGATCAGATAAGCTGTCACTCTACATATTATACTGCTATTCAGCAGGATGCGATCAAACTGGAAGCAACCCGAATAGTTGACATAATATGATGATGATATTGTCCAGTCAAACACTTAAACCATTCCCAAATTGTCTCCAGCTGCCACAAAGCAACGGCGAGGTGATACTGCCGAACACAGACGAGCTGGACAAGGTTGATAACAACTACCTGATAGAGAACGAGACGTTCCCTGAGGCCCTGGCTCCGACACCAACCCCGAGGTCACCCGACCCACCTGCAGTAATCAAGAAATCACCTCCAAGAAGGTAAGATATTATAACTACTCTTATCTTATACACAGAGGGACAATAATTCTCGTATTTCTCCGTAAAAAAACTTGAAACTATTTATCATAAATTAAAACCATTTATCATTTGTCAATTGTGGGTATTTTTGACAAATGATAAATGGTTTTATTTCTGCCAGTGGGTTCATACAAACTTTTTTACCCTTCAATAATATTTTAAAAACTAGATGAGGTCGACGTTTCCTATCTGACTACTCTGAGAAGAAAGGGTTCGTCCTTTTTTCTCACAGACAAACAAGAAGTTACCGCCTCTTTTAAAGTCCAGACATAATCTAGATCAGATCATGTGAAAACTCGACTAAAAACTTAAAGAGACAAGTTTTCGACACAGGTTGTCACTAAAGGTTTTTTCAGAACGAGAATTAGCCTTCTGGCATCAAGCTTAGGATCCATCACGTCGTCTTTTTCAGGATAGGTAAATGAACCAGTAAACGATGAATCAACTAAACTTGACTTCGATAGATTTTAGAGCCCTTTAGATAGTTTTTCCAGAAAATTCATCGATCGCTCAACGCTATAAGTTACCTACTGCTCAAAAAGTTTTGTTAAGAGCGGCCAACCCGTCATAATTCTCTTTCAAGCGCTCGCTCGTGATTATGGCGTTGACACAAATTTTTCCTCCAGATATTTTTATATGTAACTAGATTTTGCCCGCGGCTTCACTCGCGTTAAATTCGTGGTAACACGGTTCCCCTTTCCTAATTTAGAACACAGAAAAGAACTCGGAACATAATGTTATTTTAATACGCTACTGTAGACGATATTATGTCTTTGATGTTTCATTCTTTCTACATACAATTGTCCATGGGAAAAGCACGGTTTTTCTAAGTTCACCCCAGCCACCTAAAAATGAAAAAAAAACCGGCCAAGTGCGAGTCGGACTTGCGCACCGAGGGTTCCGTACAAACCTGTAGGTATCCTCGGTTTATGTATAAGGTTTATGCTTATGAAATTAAATGTTTTTTTTTATATTTGAGTTGATTGAATGAAAGGTAAATTGCGGTTTACGATTTTTGACGTATTTAAAAAACTACTTACTGGATCTCGTTCAAACCAATTTTCGGTGGAAGTTTACATAGTTATGTACATCATATATTTTTTTGAGTTTTATCATTCTCTTATTTTAGAAGTTACGGCCCCCCCCCCCCCGTAACTTCTAAAATACACTCATTTTACCACTTTGGAAGCGTCTCTCGCGCAAACCGTTCAGTTTAGAAATAAATGATATTAGAAACCTCAATACCATTTTTAAAGACCTATTCATAGATACACGTATGGGTTTGCTGAAAATAAAATTTTTGAGTTTCAGTTCTAAGTATGGGGAACCCCAAATTTTTTTTATTTTTCTATTTTAGTGTAAAAATCTTGATGCGGTTTACAGAATACATCTACTTACGAAGTTTCAACAGCGTAGCTCTTATAGTTTCTGAGAAAAGTGGCTGTGTCATACGGACGGATAGACAGACAGACAGACAGACAGACGGACAGACAGACATGACGAATCTATAAGGGTTCTGTATTTGCCATTTGGCAACGGAACCCTAAAAAGCAGCCTATGTCACTCTCCTACCCTTCAAGTATCTCCATTTAAAAAATCACGTCAATTCGTCGATCCGTTTTGCCGAGAAAGACGGACAAACAGGCACACACAATTTCCCATTTATAATATTATAGTATGGATTCGGTAAAGACATCTGAAAAACAACTTATTTGCACCAATTTTATCTGAACTTTGGACCTTGATAATGTACTCATACCTCGAAAAAGTAAAGAAAACATCTTCATAGAAACCTCGCACATGTAATGGAGATTCTAAACGATTTTGTTTTTCCTAAAACTTGTAAGGCTTTTCAAAAACACGTATTTCCTGGAATAAGTTTTGTGAAATCTCCGCGCACCAAATCGTTTGATGTTATCACGTTCTCACTCGTCTGTATTGAGTTAGATGAAACAACAAGCTTTTGTTAGCTATTGAAATAAACGGTATATACATAAAGTCGTCATTAATATGATGATTTTGTGTTCTATATACTCTGATTGCGTGACCTCAATGATAATAAAAAAAAAAACAAGCTTTTCAGGCATGCTTGCAATGTCGATAGATGAACCGGGAAGGGCCCTCTTAAAGTCTAGAAGTCTAGTCACTAGTGTAACCAGCTAACATACTGCTATCCATTTAGAAAATATAGACATATTTTATTTTATTTTATTTGTTAGGGAAAATCAACAGTTACACACTATACATGGTTACAATAGCTTATAATCTAGGCATATCAGTGCGAACCAGCTACGTAATCCACATGATACATATTCAAATGTAATGAAGAGCACTAGTACAACACTACTAAATAAACATGCAAAAAATAATTATTTTTCTTATAATACTAACATTTACATAATTGATAATACGGCTAATCTTCCGTTTTTTCGATCATTTTAAGTAGATCAATGCGAAGTTTGTTCGCTGACAAAGAAAATAAATCTAACTCTGAAAAATGGGTATTATAATTATTTGCTAAACGTCGTAGAGGTGCGCGGACCCCCGCGTTGGTGCGAGTAGAAGACACTGCAAATAGCGGGCGTCCTCGCACTCCACGTCGCATAATCGTTCTAGGTACTATATAGCACAATTTGTTTGTTAACTCTGAGCAGTCATATTTGTTATTACATAGGTCATAGAGAAATTTAGTTTCCAAATACATGCGTCTATTCTTTAAAGTAGTTAATTTGTAATATTTCAATAAATTAACGTAGGATGTTTTTTTTCGGAAGCAACGATAATGTGTGGCTTTAAGGAATTTATGTTGAACGATTTCAAGATTATCTATGTATTTTTTGTACAAGGGGCTCCATACCATTACAGCATACTCCAACTGTGATCTAACCAAAGATTTGTATACATGAATGTAAGTGCGAGTTCGTTTAAAATCAGTCATGCAGCTCATCACAAATCCATACATGCGAAACGCGTTACTAACAATGTTGTCAATGTGTTGATCCAGGTGAAGTTTACTGTCCAATAGTACCCCAAGGTCTCTGGTCTCTCATATATCATTGCTTCTATATTTTAGAAGTCCCGCACAAAGAATCAGTCCAGCCAAAACAACACCGCGGCCTGCACTAGTCGTTGCACCAGCGCGGAGAGCCACAAGCGAAAATGCTGTAAGTAGACCTCAGAAAAATATGTCTCTTGTTCGTCTAAGCCTGTAGTCAATCCTGTAGTTATATTTTTTATGGTGAGTGTCCGCCCATAAACTCAGAAGGGCGATAGCTGCCACCCTACGATATGGGTGATCATATCGCCATATACTACCATTTACTTAGGTATTTCCTTGCAGGACACCCTTGGAATCTCAACCAATGAACTCACGCTCGGCCGCCGCGCTTGGCACTAGACCAAGAAGGCAACATGAAAAATAACAAATTAAAACTTCAACAATAAAATCTTAAAATAATGAAACCATGGATACGTCCATGAATGAAACTCAAAAGTACTGGCCGCTATAAAGAAAAAATAAATTTGACGTGTGAAAAAGAGTTGAAATGTCATTCTAAATTCGAATAATATCCGCAAAATTTTTGTCAAGATGACCGACAAAATTTTCTGTTTATAAAATTATTAATTTAATTTTCGGTTTAAATTTGTTAAATGTAAGCTGACGAAGGGGTCGGTCTCAATAGCTTGATGTGATGTGTTCAGGTGTCGGAGAGCAACAAGGCCCGCGGGGCCATGCAGCGTGGTGCTAACCCGGTGAGCAAACAAAGACTTTTTTCTACACCAATTTGCAATTTTCAACACACGAATTTTTTTTAAATCTCAAAAGGTGCGTATGTTTTCAAATGTCAGAATTAGTACATACGCCTTGCACCCAGTCTGCGCGCTACCTTGTTCTGTACCTAGAAGGCTGAGACCGTTCGTGCCTGTTCGTATGTGCTTGCACGAGTAAAATTCGTACGAAAAAGCACCTGTACGATATAAATTCAAATTCAAATTCAAAATTTTATTTCAGACCAGAGATCCATAGAGTGTTAGTAAGAACTTAGCCTATGTTAGTAAACTCAATAATTTAAAAATACAATAATAATACATTAATTGGCTACATGAACATGTGCACGCACATGCCTGCCAGCCCAGAGCCTGATGAATGGTCCATCAACCTTGTCCGCCAGTGTCGCTAATATACTGTTAGGGCTGCCCCTGAATCGCCGCAACATCGATGCGCACCGTTTGCGCATAATGGCATGAAAATCATCTATTCGCGCATCCGCAAACATGCCCGATGCACTGCAAAACCGAGGCAGCCCCAGCAATATCCGCAGCGCATTATTATACTGCACACGCAGAGCGTTGTAAGCCTTCTGCGTATACCTACCCCACAAGCTGCACGAGTAAAACGACTGGCAGTAGGCTCTAAAGAGCGTCAGTTTTACCTCGTCAGAGCACCGCGCAAACCTGCGGGCAAGCATATTGCATCGGGCTGCCAACGCCCTGCGCTCCCTATCTATATCCTGGTCATCTGTGAGAGAATCCGTGACCACATGACCGAGGTATTTAAATTGGGTGACGACCTTTAATGATGTTCCTTGTAACGTCACGGGTGGTATATTCGTGGGTGTATTATTGTGTACTTTAAAAACCACTACCTCACTTTTTGTAGCAACCCTTTTACTGCGAACAAGATCTACATAACGTTACTATTGTTGTTTTTCACGCTAATAATTTTATTTTGCTTTTATTCATTTTTATTTTAAATAAATATGTTTTTGCAGGTTGTGACCAGAAGACCACCAGTGGTAGGTTTCATTTTACTTTTTTAATAGATCTTTCCGTTTTTTGCATTAACTAATTTATACCCGTCGACACATGACAGTGCCTCTGTCTGACGCGTGCGGATCCTGTTTAACAGCACTAAGGAATATCCTGAACATAATAAATAAAATCAAACTGAAACGGTTTACCGACAGTCGATTGGTCCATGAACCGTTGGTCAACAATATCTTTAAACCATTAACTTTTCATCCAAAGGACTTTTCACCCACGAACGTTTCGCCAACATAACTCTACATCATTGAATGTTTAACCAAAAGAATGTTTTGACCAATAACTTTTCACCCAGAGAACAATTGTCCCATGTTCTCCAACAGAACGGTACGTCAGTGAGTGTTTAGGTAACCTCTAAAAGCAATAATACCTTGAAATACCCTTCGGGTCAGATCCAATACGGTTTGGGGAGGTTAGGTTAGGTTAGGTTAAAACTGTGACCTCCTACGCACGAGCCGAGCGAGCGTAGCGAGCGGTGCCGCGGCAGTGGTCGGCGAGTGCCAGAAACGATTTTATCTCATAAAACAACGTTTGGAATATTAGTTTATTTACAATATATATTGTGGTTGTAATTTTTGACAGTATCGTTGCGTTGCATTGCACTAGTGCCTTAAATATACAAAATTAGTAATCTCTGCTCACAAGCTTAATGGCGTTTTTCCCTTGATGTCACCAGACTGTACTGAGACTTCAAATAGAACAGCCGGGGTTCGAACCTACGACCTGTGACTTGGTAGTCCAACGGTCATATCCCTAGGCTATTATTGCTTCTAGAGGTTACCTAAACACTCACTGACGTACCGTTCTGTTGGGGAACAGTCCATGGGCCAACTGTTCTTTCGGTGAAAAGTTATTGGCCAAAACATTCTGTTGGTTAAACATTCACTGACATTCATTCATTCATTTATTTCATAATGACGTGAGTTATGTTGGCGAAACGTTCGTTGATGAAAAGTCCTTTGGATGAAAAGTTAATGGTTTAAAGATAATGTTGACCAACGGTTCATGGACCAATTGACTGTTGGTAAACCGTTTCAGTTTCAAATAAAATATAGCATAGCATAAACATAATCAGCCTATAATTCCCACTACTGGGGGACAGTTTTCATCTGTGCGAGGGATCCGCCACGTGAGCCTGAACTCTCAATACGCAAGCTGATGGGAGATGTCACAAATGTTTACTAATAGCCCCCTCCTTTACTCTCACAAGCGTCAAAAGATTCTTAGAGCACTGTATTACATAGCAGCTGGCACCAAGCATGAAAAAAGCCTTTATTTTTGCAAGTACAAACACTTTTACACGTCAATCTAGATGAGGTCGGCGTTTCCTATCTGATTACTCTGAGAAGAAAGGCCGAAACAAATTCAGAGGTCAGTCACAAGTCTAACTCAGTCTCTTTTAAAGTCCAGACATAATCTTGGTCAGATCATGTGGATTTGTGTCTGTAATGGTTTTTTAAGGAAAGGACCACACAGATTGAGTGGACCTGTCCAATCAGTGTACGCTTTTGTCGATAATCATGCAGCTCAACTTAGAACTAAAGGTTTATTCACATAGCGGGCGGGACGGGACGGCGACGTGACGCTGAGTAGTTGTAATGTCCTAGATATTACGAACGACTTCACACAGAGCGCTCGGCGCGACGGTGGCGTGGCGCGTCGGCCGGTCGGTCGGTCGCGTTTGTGTGAAGTCGTCCAAGGAGGTCAATGTGTTCAAGTGTTCTGTTCCGCACAGAATTCCGGTAGCGCGTCTCCGGGCGGCGCGGGGCCGGCGCGGCGCGCCCCGGGCGGCAGCGCGGCGCCGCTGGGCGCGGCGGGCGCGGGGCCCGCGTGCGCGGTGTGCGGCCGGCGGTTCGCGCCCGACCGCATCGACAAGCACCAGGAGATCTGCCGCAAGGCACACGCCAAGAAACGGAAGCCCTTCGACGCGCTCAAGCATAGGCTCGCTGTGAGTATATCTACCCTACGTGCCATCTTTCTTATTGCTTTTCTTAGCGTGTCGATAGCAATCTAAATAGAGTTAGCCCAGAATTTGGCTACGAGCTTAGCATTTTCAGTAGCGTCCATCAACTCCTGTGGCGTGCAAACAACAGGACATGCTGGACAAGATATCAAGTGCCTTATCGTTCTTGGGACAGCACCACATTAACACTCCAGGGCTGAGTCGTCTATGAATCTCCACCTGTACAAGTTTACTACGGACTACCTGAGACCGGAGTCTATTTAAAGACTTCCATGAAAGCCAAGGCAATTCGTGTCCAGATGCGGGATTTTCAGCAGGTGGAACGAATGGGCAGTCTCTGTGACCGGTTTTTTTTTTGTGGATGGGAAATCATCAAATGATGTCTCCCGCTCTGGGCGAAGCGGGAGGGCTTGTCAGACTTTTACTGACTAAAACCCACCCGTGTTCCTTCACTTGCCTATATGTCAGGGCGACGGTATCTCTTTCGAAGAAATCTCGCGACCCTGACAGGCTCTGTGATAGCTTGAGTCACGCATTTTATCACGGTTATTGCTCCCAAACTGTGATAAAATGTCAAGTCTATACTAGAAGGCCGTGCTTGCCCCGCTGGATTATATCCAGATCCTTAGAGTGATTGAAGCGAGATCTTTACCAGAAAATATTGTATTCCGTGACCTCTTGCGTTGGAACTGTTTTAGGGTTTGCTTTCTTGGGGCCATGACACCTTTTTTTTTTTTTGGATGGGAAATCATCAAATGACTTCTCCCGCTCTGGGCGGAGCGGGAGGGCATGTCAGACTTTTACTGACTAAAACCCACCCGTGTTCCTTCAATTGCCCATGTGCCAGGGTCACGGTATCTCTTTCGAACAATCTCGCGACCCCGGCAGGGGCCATGACACCTAACGACTCCACTATACCTACCTACCACTTACAACCTCTACAATATTTCACTTTATATTAATTTACTGTACTCTTCGGCTGCTTTGACAAAAGGGAACGGATGCCGCTGGTTACAAGGCAAGCTACATTATTGATGACTTTTTCTTACATTATTTTGAGTCTGTCATCGACACTTTATTACTCTGTTCACTCGTGCTATTCATCTTTCACGCATACACAATTATAATACATATCATAGGCAGCTCATTTGTCTTTACACAATTTTTATCTTACCCCCTTTCCACTAATTCCACTCCATTATACCAAGTAGGTACCTACTTTTCAGAAATTATTAAAGAACACTCATATATGATGAGGTCTTTACGCCTATTTTCGAAGTATCTTAACTTACAGGAAAATCTTCTTTCAGAACCGTTTCATTCACATAAGTTCATACGCAAATTAATCCTCTAATACGAAAACCCATGGGGAAAAAACATTAATTGCAATTTTAATCACAGTGCAGTGTGAGTTAATGATGAATACAACCCTTCGATGGAACTGTGGCCATAGGCGAGCCTTTAGTCGTGCACAATCACTTGGAAAACTGGGATTGAAAGGAAAAGGTACTCACTAGTCTTCACCGTCGTCGGCTTTTCGGTGGCACCAATCCAAATACACAGTCCAGGGACGTCCGTAATTAGACACTTAACACTGACACAGAATTGTTGAAAGTCTTTGTAGGTAGGTTTTGTTAGAACATGGTTGATTTTATAGCCGGCGGCGCGGAGCGCACGCGCCATCTTGCTTGCTTGAGTGAATTTTATCTATGTATATTCGATCCACTGTCTCACTTTTTCCATATGGTCCAGGGTACGGAAGCAGAGCCCTTCATAGGCAAGCTCCGCAAGACACCAGCGAACCCCGTGTCCTCCACCAAGGTCAACAAACCACTCAACAACAACTGGCGACAGAAGCACGAAGAGTTCATCTCGGCGATACGAGCTGCCAAGCAAGTTCAGGCGCATCTTAGTGCGGGCGGTGAGTGTTATTTTTTGCTGAATGACCTTGGTGAATGATCTGATCTTGACCTCGTTCGCTTGATGGAAAGCAATGGATGAGGTTTCTATGATGGTACGAGCGTGTCCAGAAGACACCTGTTCACAGACGTGTTAAATGCAGGCGTAAAATATCGCTAAATTACCAGTTTTTGAGATAAAAATGTGGCCAAACTGGGAAAATTCTCTCCAGGTCAGCCACCTAGAAACGCTTTAAACCATTGACCGACAGATTCTGATATTCGGCGACTGATTCCAACTAATTAGTGACTATAGTTTTGCAGTAACCAGATCTTCGCTAGGTGCCCTAGCTTTTGAGATTCAAATGGGCCGAGCTGGGTTAGGCGCTCCCTAGAACGGCCACCTATGAACCCTTATGACTTCTGAACCAGTGACAGACTAATTTGTTTTATGTTAATTAAATTAAAATCCCTGATGGTGGCCATGCTACTGTCAGTCAACCACAGCTATATCAGCGGGCAGAAGGTAACCTAGATATACCTTCATTTCGGATCACACATTTCAAGTATACCTACAAAAAATCCATAATTTTAATATTATTTGCACCGACGACGTAGCCTAATCTCATCATTTTCACATGTCCAGGTAAGCTAAGCGACCTCCCCCCGCCTCCGCCTTCCGAGAACCCAGACTACGTGGCGTGTCCTCACTGCGGGCGGCGTTTCAACCAGCAAGCCGCCGAGAGGCACATCCCCAAGTGCGCCAGCTACCAGTTCAACAAGCCGAAGCCAACCACTAAGCGCCGGTAACCGAGCGGCCGCGACGCGACGACACCCGAGTTTACCCGAGTGACACCCGACAACAAACGAACGGAGTACGACCGTTACATTTGAAACTGATCGTCGATTCTTAGATGAACTAAAGAATTTTTACATCTTATGAGGCAGATACCACAGTTGGTGATCACTCGTGTATCTCTTAACTAGTCGTCGCTGTGTCTAAGTGTGATTTTGGCTGTACTAATTTTAGGTATAACAAATTAATCGTTAAGCTCGAGATCCCGCTCTCCGACTGTATCCCTGTCCGCATTATGTTCGATTATAACATCGAATGCACCAAGGACGTCCCTTCGAATTGGATGTTAGATACTTTTCTGCAAATAGTTTTCACTTACTCATTATTTTATTTAGTGAAATCGTTTTTTGATATTGTAAGTCCTAACGAATTATAGTTAACTAAGATGGAAATGGGCGATAGATTTAGAGTTGACTACGCAAACTACACTGACCCCAGATACACCGGGGGCCCGTTCTCTTTGCAAGATTTTATCCTTCGAATGTGCTTGGCGTCTATTATTTACTATCTGATCTGGATGTCAATATGTTACGTTCACGAACTCTTTTGCGATACAACTCAAAGACCATCATACGCGAGACATAGAGTATTATCAGACATTTTATCATAGACTATCAACTGAAGAACTTTTTACTATGGAAACAGAACTTGATCCAGTTTCTCAAAACAACTAACAAGTTATGTAACTTCTCCTAACTTTATGCGTTTTTTCAAGATTCAAGCAAGACATAAGTAAGATACAACTGCGAGTTGTTTCTATCAAATTAACTATTCTAATTAATTTTCATACAATGAATGCTTTAGTCGATTATTAATTAAATTGGATTAAACTAACAGCTACTTCTGTCACTTTGTGGAATACTATGGTCATAATTATTGTCTATCAGACTTTCTACCTTCATACATTTATTTTACAGACCTTATATAGTTATATATAATACTTATAAATCGATTGAACGAACTAAACAATCACTTTATCAATAAATATGACCATTTTATTCTTCCTAAGTAACATTATCATATGTTAGTGGTGTCCTGTTAAGTAATTTGACTATAGTCATAATTTCAACATTGTATGGAAATTAGCATCCTTACTAACATTACTATTAATCCAATTTTTTTAAAGTGGACTTGAAAAGACGGAATTAAAGTAAAAATTGACATTTTGTACTTAAGACCTTATTGTACCTAGTACAACGCCATAAACGACTGTCAGGACCTTAATATAGATGTTAAAGATACCTACGAGTATAGAATAAGTCAATTGATGTTTGTACAAAAGAACTATGCTTATTAAAATTTTAACAATGCAGATGTTATTGGAATATTAAAATGTATTATTTTGTAATATTTGTAGTTTCATTTTTCAGTTTCCTTTTAGTAAACGAGGTTGGTAAAAGCAAAAGTGTGGTTCTAGAAACAAGTACCTACCCCAAGTTAATTGGAGAAAGCCCGCGACGTTCCCACAGACAGACAGTACAGATTTTTCGACGCGCTGGACTCAGTTCGCGAAAAAATCCCCCGAGATTTTATCACGTTCTTGTGTTTGTCGACTAATGATAATGGTGATAATGATCTAGAATTAAAACAAATAAAACCACAAAAACATGCTTCAAATTCTATACTGTCTTTCAAAAAACTTAAATGCAAATAATCGCCCCTCATTCATTACACCGGGGAAGCGTGACCATTTTTTAGTGATTTGTTCATATATTTTAAAGTTTACTTCTCGGAAGAAGTACTGGGTACGTAGGAGAACAGCACGGAAGACTTGGGCGGCACTAGCAAGTCGTCCGAGTCTTCAGCGTTGTGGTTTGAGTAACTGAAACAATGGGAAAAACATTAGTTATGTCATATTTCATCCTGTGAGGTTGGGGGTGGAAAGGAAACAGTTGGGAGACGAGTAGAGACAGTTGGGGGACGATTAGAGACTGCTGAAGGATGAGTAGAACCAGTTGGGGGACGAGTAGAGACATTTGGGGGATAATTAGAGATAGTTGGGTTCGAGCAGAGAGAGGACGTCCCATGTGGCTGAGAGAAACATACGCGAACGTATAACGCACGGGAATTATGTATTGCACGGTATTTGCAACTTCGCTACGCTAACTCTTAAAGGTCTTCCTGATACTCTTACCAACTTCAAACGATACTCACTTTGTGTACGCCCTGACGGTGCGCGACATGAAGTGCGGCGTCACCGTGGCGGGCACTGACGGGACTGACGTCAGATTGGCTCGCTGTTCGTCCTCGGCAGGATTGTACAGCGCTAAGTAACCCGTGTGGCCGGTCTTCCACCTGGAAACAATCAAATCAAAACTTTATTGCTGGGAGACGAAGGTTTTTATATGGTGGTTATGAAAATAACAGCTATAGTGGTTTATATTTAGGAAGGAAGGCTATGTTCAGTAGTGGGCATTGGCATGTTATTGCGCCTGTATTTCCCTAAGAGGTTGGCAGAGTCAAGTACACGTCCACGCCAATAATAGTATGTTGTCTGCGCCTTTGTATCGTAACAGTAAGGCCTTTTTTTTACGAGATGACGGCGCCGAGCATCTGCCAGGGTCGCGAGATTGTTCGAAAGAGATACCGTGACCCTGGCACATGGGCAAATGAATGAACACGGGTGGGTTTTAGAAAAAGTCTGACATGCCCTCCCGGTCCGCCCAGAGCGGGAGTAGTCATTTGATGATTTCCCATCCAAAAAAAAAATACGGCGCCGAGGTAGCGATACATGTACATTTACTATAGCCTCTTGTCCACCACACGCCGTCTCCGTGATATCACCGCTCGGTTCGAATAATCTCTTTTCTCTTTGACGTCCTGTTGACGGTAGCCGGTGGACAAACTGTGTAAGGGTGTACGGACGTGCAATGGACTTTGTTAGATGGCGATTATTTTGCAAAGCATTCACTTTTTGTGGAACAGTTTGCAAGTGTTAGGGTCCGGCAACTGGATGTGATAATTTTGTACAATGTTGCTCTACTAAAAGTAATTTCGGTGTGGATGTACCTCCACACAACGACTTCCACTGACAAAAATCTTCACGACACAATAAGAAATTTTTTCAACATAGTCGAATCAAAGTATAACCAAAATCGTATTCAAATTAGCTAAAATTTTTTTTTTAAGATATACGTATTTTATGCTGACCTTCTCGTGTCTCTATTTGAGTGTTTAACGGGGGAAAATTAACACTAATTCATTCCTGACCAGAATAAAATAAAATAATTACCTAGCCACTGCAAGCAGTGAGTTGAGGGTGGAGTTCCGTGCGGGCACGCCCTGCACGGCGTAGTGTCCGTGCTGCACGCTCGCGTCCTCGCGCAGGGACACCAGGTGCGACAAGTCTTCATCCTGCACATAAATTTAATAGTTAAAACAGTCTTGTTACCATTTGTTAGAAAACTAGATCAATTCTTTTTACACACATACGTCTTTCCCAAGGATTAGGCAGAAGAGTACCTATAGTACACCTACATTTCGCCAGTTACTTTGAAGTCCCATGTAAAAGGGGGCGAACCTATTGTCATCAAACGGGCACAAATTCATTCATTCAATTCGAGACTACGAGCTGCGATATTCCTGATAACCCAATAAAACTTTGCTCTACCTCATGCTCAGGAGTAGCGCTTGTGACAACTAGAACAACGAGGCATTCTTTTTTAATATAGAGAGTAAAGGAGATCGATGCGTTGTTTCTACGAATCTAGTTAGTGCTTCTAAATAAACCGGAGTCGTAAATTTGTATTGGTTAGTTAAACCCCACAAAAAATACCATACGCACCCAATAAACCGGCAAACGATTACGTAATTAATGTACACGAAGAAAGCTCTTACGACGCTCAAGTTACGTCTCAATTTCGTCCGGAAAAGTATTGAATTGGGCCATAAAAACAACTTAACCAAGTTGTTTCCAGGTTTTGTCCCGTTGAACAAAGTATACACCCAACAATATAGTTTTTCTGTTTTCTGGCTCGATAATTTGCTGATAAAATAAGAAGTTTGAACTCACAGTTACGTTCTCCTCTTTCTGTAACTGTCGCACATTGAGTATGGGCGCGGCCGGCAGCAGTAACTGAAACGCGGCAAATTCGGCCTCTGCGTCCGGCGATGTTATAAACTGTGGACAATGTAAGTTGGAGTTAGTAGACTCCCGTGTCGGCTCGAGATTTGATGGGATCTGATATTTTCAGTATCTATAATAACATACGCTGCAGTATATGCAGAAAACCTCACCGAGAGGCCTATGTTCCAGAAGTGGGAACATTATGGGTTGTATGCAGCAATGTAAACTATAATAAACAAATATTTGTGGATCTACAAAGAGCGGACTAACCCAAGTGAGGGCACTCGGAAGAGGCCAAAGATGTTTTCGTCAAATATTAACTCTGCACTTTATTTTTCCTATTATTGAGTGGATTATTTAACGTTATCAAAAATGTTTATTTTGCCCTCCAGTCTACTACGATATGTCGGGGGCCTGAGAGATACTTGTGCAGACGCCAGCACAAAAAGCTACGACAATCTGTCAAATTTCTTTAATGGATTTTCAACTTAATCGCTACAGTATTGGGTTCAAAATTGATTGGGAAATTTTGAAAGTTTCGGGTAGCTTGATGTGCTGGCGTCTGTACATTCACCGCACCCTTGACTGGTTCAGCCCACTATGCCTAGTAGTACGGGAGTCATTAATTGCGGCCGATTCCAGACCACCCTATGAGGCACTCCTCTGGGCTAGACTATCCAGCGACAACACAGCCCCAGTTTGCCCTCCAGCCCTTTTGTCGCCTGGCTTGATCTTCACTCTGGTCTGAACAGTCACCAATGATAAACCTTCACAAAAAGTTGTCAATATTCTTTCTATCTATGGTATCAATCACAAACCTGTATAGCAGGCCACTTCCCAAGCCGCTCGTTGATATCAGCGGCGGCGGCCGTGACATTCTCCCCGACGTAGATCGGCTGCGTCACCAGCGGCCGCAGTGACGTCATGTTGCGTTGGAGCAGGAACAGCTCGGGGCGGCCGCCATCTTCCTTCAGAGTGAATACTGTTGTACCTGGTGAACAGATGGGGGAATTAGAGATATTTATATTAATACTAGCTTCTGCCCGCGACTTCGCCTGTGACAAATATTTGCTCCCCTGCCCCTTCCCGTCGCATCGCAGCCTGCCAGTTTTCATCCATTTTTTTGTTGCTGCTCCGCTCTTTTTGACCGTAGCGTGATGTTATATGGCTATAGCCTTCCTCAATAATAAGGCTACCCGACTCAAAAAGAATTTTTCAATTCGAACCAGTAGTTCCTGAGATTAGCGCGTACCGCCCCCATTTTAGGAAAGTAGGGGGTTAGAAAGAGACAAAAAGTAGCCTATGTCACTCTCCATCCTTTCAACTATCTCCACTTAAAAATCACGTCAATTCGTCGTTCCATTTTGCCGTGAAAGACGGACAAACAGACACACACACTTTCCCATTTATAATATTAGTATGGATTAGTGTCATGGCATGGATTAATCCATGCCATGACACTAATCCATACTAATAAAAGTATGCAACTTTTATAGTCAGACTAGAAACTAGAGGCTCATAACCAACAGTGAGTGATTCCACTGAATCATTATGAATGTAGTCGACTGGACTGGCTAGTTGAGTAAAGGTGCCAAATTTATTTTAGATATCTTTTTTAGTTTGGTAATACTACTTAGTGTTGAGTGAGAGCAGTGGTGGCATAATGGTAACGGTCGCAACTTACGAATTCTAGATTATAGGTTCGAACCCACAGAGAGACGTTTAACTTTGTGTAAAATGATTTCATCACCATTGCTCCCAAAATGGTGAAGGAAAACATCACGAGGAAACTAAATAAATGAATAAATTCTTTATTGAAATAAAGAATTTATTTATTTATTTAGTTTCCTCATTCCACAAGCCGTGACGTTAAAATATCCATAAAACTAAGAACATTTAAGGCTTATTACTAGGTCACATTAGTTAAATCCTCTGACTCCTAAACTAGGTGTAGGCCTGTGACTTAGGAGTCAGTAATTCTCCGTAAAACTGACATGTCCTAGAACTAAAAATTCGAAGACATGTGACATCTACCAACCCGCACTGGGCACTGAGCGTAGACCTGGATTCAATTGCCAGGACAGGCAGTGTCATTGGGTATACTAGTAAGAATTTCTCAACAGAATTCTGAATTTGTGCTCAGTTAAAGGCCCCGTTTTACACAGAACTTTCACGAGGGTGTACATTTCTCCCTTCGCGAAGTACAGATGTGGTTTTTTCTACTATTGCTACTCACCAGTGCCCGGAGCCTCGCTGGCGTCATCCACGAGCTTGGCCCAGCGGCCGAGCAGTTCCGTCATCCTGGGCTGGTCACTGGTGTACGCGTGGCGCCAGTATGTGTAGTATGTATGGTCGGCGGCTGGGTCGCTGCCTCGCCCTGTCGCCGGCACTTCGTCCTTCAGGGTTGAGTTTACCAGTAGTTGGCGGACTTTGTTTAACCTGGAGAGAAATGTAACAGTTGTTTTTAGACATACAAGACGCTTTACGAATTTATTATTATTTCTTCTAAAACAGTAAGGTTTTTAAAAGTAAACATTAGGTTGTTTTTTTTTTATGTGAACTAGGTGTGCTCGCGGCTTCGCCCGCGTGCATGTCTGGAATTATTCAACGGGAAAGTGCTACCGGGGCAAAAGTAGCCTATATGTTACTTATAACATCTGCTAGTTGCTAATGTCAAAATCGATTCAGCCGTTCGGCGATAAGTCGGAAACAAACGGACAGACAAAAGTAAAAAAACTGTTTATATATTTTTTTTAATATTTCTGTCTGTCTGTAAATACTTTCATATGTTAGTAATAATTACATATGAAACATGGAATGCAAAGGTTACAAATGATGGTTGTATGATAACTGTAAATCGACGCTTATAACGAAGCGGCTTAGTAAATTAACCTAATGTTATAAATGGTGAATGGCCTAACACAGCCATGTAAATGCCGGGACATTGTCATCAAAAGGGACCTAACATCAATTCTCCACATACCTGACTCCGGCGGCTCCAGCCTTCATCCACAGCTGCAGGATCTTGTCGAACTCCTTGACCACATCCTCGTTGTTGAAGTTCAGGTCAGGCTGGTCTTCTCCGTACTGATGTAGGTAATGTGCCTGGCGCTTGTCACTCCACGTCCAAGCTGATGTGTTCAGGGTTGATACCTAGGGATTTTAGTTTATTAGTTGAGAAACCTCCTTCTTATTCTGATTCTCACTAGGTCACCGGTCCCATAGAACCGGAGAGATACAAAATGCACAGGAATTATTATGTTTTCTAGTAGGCAAAATCTGGTGTAGGCATAAATCTTAAAAGGCGGTTTTCGATAACTGGTCTTCATGTCATGTCTGAAAAATTTTGACAATCTAGGTTATAGGAATAGGGTGTAAACTAGTATAGACCAGGCGGATGTTGTGTCTACTGCCCGAAGATAGAAGTCGAGACATTGTACCTATATAATACAAGTTAAATAGAATTATTTAAGTTGTGGAAGAGCGGAGTCTCATAACACAGGCTTATCTGCTTAAAAGAAGGCTCCAATCACTAGTTGTTAAGTTTTACTTGTCAAAATAATATTTCTTTTTTCATTTTTCATAATATTGTAAACTCTGCTTGCGGTATGCAGAATTTTGCGTGACGACAGTGTGATGTGTAAGTTCGTATGTGCAGATGCAGCGGCATTCATCGTTTTTAGAACCGCAATGATGCGTATACACTGTAAAATTCATGCCTGTGTCACCCAGCAATATAAATTAAATCAATTTATTTATATGTTCTTTTTTGTTTCAACTTACCCAGTTGTTAGGAGCCTTCCTGATTTTGCCGGTGGTATCGAACTCGGTGCCCTCCTTCCATACGAAGTAGTTCTCATAGCCTTCTGTCTTGTTCTCGCTCAGTTTGAACCACGGGTGATCCAGACTCACGTAGTTGGGGATAAGGTCTACAATCACCCTGTAATGATGAAAGGTTTTAGTTCGGTTGCCATATTATAAAGGGGGGTGAGAATTACCAGGTGAAGGAGTAAAGTTAAGAGCATATGTTCACAAGCTCGTTAGTCTCAGCATGAAGGGTTTGATTCCAGGGTCGAGCAAAACGATATTGGGTTTTTCCATCTGGAATTTCTTAATAGCAGCCCGGAGTCTGGATTTGTGCCTGGTTGATGGCAATAGGCTGGCACCCTATAACATGGGACTTAAACATAACTAGTGAAATGTGAGTGAACTATAGGTATACCTCTGCTGAACCCTTCGGTGAAACAAAGCATGATGTTATGTTTTTATCAAATGTAAAGATAGTCACCTATTTACGGAATAACAAGCGTAGCTTCTTCTTCCCAGCTATAGCACTAGGAAGTGTCGAAGGGCGGGCGTTTTGGGGGGACTGTCTTATGTAACTTTGACGTTCAAAAAGTGCTGACTCTCAGCCTGGTTTGAATAAATGACTTTTGATTTTGTAGCTTCACGAAAAAAATCAAGCAACTATACTTACTTGATACCGATCTCCTTAGCCTTCTTGACGAAAGCCTCGAAGCTCTGCTTGGCGGTAGGTTCAGCGTCTATGTCATAAGTAGGCACATCCACGAAGATACCCTCGACTTTGAAACTGTGCAGCAGCGGGAAATTGCCTTCCACGGCGGCGTAGTCATCGACTTCTGCTTCTACTAGAGGGCCCTTCTCGAACCTGTAAAAGAATTTGGGAGTTATTGAAGGTGCAACATATAACTTTTACTGTTTCTTCATATGAACTACTGTTACAAAGTAAAATCATATATTTCAAACTAGCTTTAGCCAGCGGCTTCGCCCGCTTATTATACATATAAACCTTCCTCTGGAATCACTCTGTATATTGATGAAAACCGCATTAAAATCCGTTGCATACTTTAAAAAATCACAGCGTAAAAACGCTGGTAGCGACTTTGTTTTATACTACGTATATGTAAAGATAGGCACTTATGAACTTAAAAATTTACAAAAACATGGATTTGATTCTAGTTGCAGCAAAAGGTAGTTTTGTAGGTAAAGAACTTTTTTTGTAAAAAGTTTAAAAAAAACTTTTTTTGTAAAAAGTTTTTATTTTGAACTTTTTAGTTAGAGTAGATACTCCGCACTAATCTAATCGCGTTATTCGTTCATTTGTCGTAATGCAAATTTAAGACTTATATGGTTTTCACATGGATACCATTATCCGAATGGAACCAAATTGGACCATTCGGGAAGCACCAGCTTTCAAATAAAAAAAAGAATCATCAAAATCGGTTCACCCAGCAAAAGTTATGAGGTAACAATTTTTTTTTAAAATACAGTCGAATTGATAACCTCCTCCCTCCTTTTTTGAAGTCGGTTAAAAAGGAAGCCATGGGCAAAATTCACGTTCCTAGGTTCGGTTGTACGTTGATATGTCAGTCAGTCGGTTTCTTCTTTTATATTTATAAAAAACTACTAAAAACTTAAATTGAAAAATCGGCTGAGAAAACATGACAAATAAACAACATACCAAGTCTTCGGCTCCGGTGGTGCACACTTAGGAGCCCTAACGATGATGGTGATGGCCCCAGCCAGCATGCACAGCCACAGGGCCCAGAACAAGATGAACATCGCCCATCGCAGGTTCACCCAGAACGGATCCTCCGCATACTTGAGCAGCTCTTCTTTGGTTAATCCGGAGAATTGCTGCAAAGGAATTGTATGGTTATCAATAGAGTATTCGTTCTTCCTATCCGAGAAGGGAGCTGCCCAAGGTGCGATAAGAAAAAGAGAGAGAAATAGAAAGGGGAAATAGAGAGAGAAAAGGGAAAGAGAGAGAAGTGAGAGTGAAGAGAGAAAAACAGAAAATGAGGGCGAGGCAGAAGAGAGAGACGCCGTTTAAGACGCGAATTAGTACTACGTTGATAAAGTGTTTTGCTTAAATATAGCAAGACCCATATGCAGGGTCCTGCTCAGTTGTGACAAGTTTTATGAATCTCTGTGCAGGTGAAACCAGTTCTCAAAGCACAGCCTGTCGAAAACCCAAATTATGAAGTTTATACTCTCGAAAGAGATCTTTAAAAGCCATGACGAAATACAGGGTAAAAAAGTTAAATAGCCTTTATCATATATTTCCTTATAACTCCAGCCATCAAATTTTCTTATACACAGTAGGCGTTTGCCTCACATACTAATACATCTTCGAGAAACAAGACCAATCTTCTGTAGTCTGTACTAAATAAATTATTTAATTCAGATCGAGCCGAGCAGTACTAAAGACTAACTGGGTCGAGCTCAGTAATCATTGTTAATCGTTTAGTTCCAAAGACATTAAATTATATAGACGGGACATAACGAACAAACTCGTAATCCAATACTTGTGTCCTAGTGGTCATATGGCGTTTAGTCTAGGATGGCATGTCTGCATGTCAACACGCATTTGTGTCCGTTTAACAAGAAAAGAAAAACATTTCTTAAATAAATATGCCGAGTTGCGCTTTACGATATTGCAAATCACGCTATGGTAAAACGTCTGGACCTAACTTCGGCTTGTTTTCGTAAATATTTTTCAGTAATTTAATTAAATAATATTCATCGATGGTTCTAGAACATACGATAATTTTGTAATAAACGCCCTCTATTGCCGAGTAGCTTTACTACTGCCTTGCAGAGATGTTACGATGTTTATCGACTTTGTTATCGATAATATTTAATTAGGTTGATAAAATTCAAAATATTTGAAGTTATTTATGTAATTTTAATATCAATTTAGCAACAATAGTGCTGTTTGCTCACGTAGATATTTATTTTAGAACTCTGTATGTATATATTATGTTTGTGTTTATGTACCTATGTAAGTATTATTCTCATATTATTTGTTTTATTTTTTTAAGTGAACTGTTTTTTTTATTTTCTCTTTTACTTTTACACACGCTGACTACATCTTTTTATCTTCTCTTCTATCAGAGGTATGCTGAAAGATATAATAGTATGAATATATATATAGTAATGCTTATTTTTTAGAAATAAGCATTACTTTTGTATGCACATGTATTTTGCTATTCTTATCTGTTTGTATATGTGCGTACGTAAAATTGGTTTCTGTTATTTTAGGTTTCCGAATGTACCTAAATAAAGTTGAACGTGAAAAGTGGATACAGTTTGTTCAAAAAGATCGTAGAGAAGTAAATTGGCTTCCATCTGCTTCGTCAAAATTATGTTCCAAGCATTTTAAAAGCGGAGACATTTACTTTGGAAGACGGGTCGATCAATTTAAAAAAAAGGATCGGTACCTTGTACTACAAGAGAAGTTTATACATTTTTCGTAGTCGTTCATTATGTATGTATGGTAAACTAGATCATTGCCTATAATTCCCACTACTCACTTGACTTTTGATATCTGTCTGCTCCACTATTTTAGGCCTTTTTAAAAGTTAACAAAACTGATTTTATTTGATGAAAATCAATTTTGTTAACTTTTGCCTTAATTTTAATTAAGCTTTAATTTTAATTTATCACATTGACATTAGTGATCGGTGAAAGAGTCTGTGAGGTCACAGACTCTTTTCTGAGTTTGTTTCGGCATTTCTTCTCAGAGTAGTCAGTTAGGAAACGCCGACCTCGTGTAATCTATACTATCTATACTAATATATATATATATTATATATAATATTATAAAGCTGAAGAGTTTGTTTGTTTGTTTGATTGAACGCGCTAATCTCAGGAACTACTCGAATTGAAAAATTCTTTTTGTGTTGGGTAGCCTATTTATCGAGGGAGGCTATAGGCTATATAACATCACGCTACAACTAAGAGGAGCGGAGCAGTAATGAAAAATGTTGCGAACACGGGGAAAATTTATTCCTTTTGAGAGTTTCCGTTGCGTGCGCTGCGTAAACGGTTAAAGTAACGCAAAAATCATGTATGACGGAATTGTTTCTTTTAAAAAATTCTAAAAAAAAGTTCGCGAGAGCATATGTCTATCTTTTAAGGTTGACTCAAAAGGAGCGAGCAGGCAAATCGATGCGACGGGAAAGGTCAGGGGAGCAAAAATTTGACGTGGACGAAGTCGCGGGCAGAAGATAGTTTAAAAAAAAAATAAGATTGACGTGTAAAAGTTTTTAGACGTTGACACGTCTAAAAACTTTTACACGTCAATCTTATTTTTTTTTTTCACTTGACAGTGCCCATAATAATGATAATTTAGTAATTAGTCTGTAAAAAGATTTTTATAAATAAATAACTTGTAAACATTGAATCTAGTAATCATTCTAAATTGTCTGGTATTTTTCAAATGTGAAAAAAATGTAGTCACTTTTCAATATTATCGATATATTATATCGATAGAGAATTGATGAAATCAGCCTTAATCAAGTTTTTGTATTCGAATGTTTGCTATTCAAAGCTAGATGGCGTTAATGACGCTGGAGGGTAAAATTTTGTACAAAAACGTTTTTCATAGCCGTTCTAATTTTGCTATACTATGCTAGATGGCGTTTCTGAGTCATGGGATCACAATTTTTCTTTGACATTTCTTCAGATGGCCTCTCTATTTGTCTTAAATCTCTTTGTTTAGTTCAATGACGACCTGAATCGGATGATTTTATAAATCGCTTATACAGAAGACGAAGAGGTGTTTTTCTTGTTCGAGAGATGACGAGTTACGTGATTTTCACAGTATATTAAGTGTATGATTATGGGAATGTTTCGTACTAGTTACTGCCCGCGACTTTGTTCGCGTCAAATTTTGGCCGACCCGTCGTGTCGTACACAACCCCTTTTTTTTGTATTTTGCTCAGCTCCTAAAGGTCGCGGCGCGATGTTAAATAGCCTATATCCTTCGTCAAGAAATGGTCTGTCAAGGCAAAAATAAATTTTCAAATCCGAGAGATTACTTTCTACAAACAAACTCACAAACTTTACCTCTTTGTAATTAGTGTAGGTAGGTATGTTTTGGAACCGTGCACCTATCTTCTGACATTGCGGCGTTTGTAGTTAAAATAACAAGTGGATTTTTCGAAAGGTTGTCTAATCAAATAATACGAACCCGTCTTCTAGATGTGGATTCTTCTGAATCACTCTCTTCTACTAACAGTGAGCTCTTGTAAAAAATTCGATTGTAGAAAAATAAATAAGAGGAAAAATCTGAACCGAGCCGTCTGAACATGAAGAAAAACAATTCTATAGATATCTATGATTCTATACCTACTCGATTCAATTGCCATTCAGTAAGTTATTTGTAAATATTTGTAGGAAAAGATGGCACATTGGTTTCTGTATGTATTTAATAACATGTCACGTTGACATTCCGGCCCATTGAGTAAACTGTTTTTTTTTAATGCTTTTTTTTGTAACTTTTCTGATTTTAGACGTTTTGTGTATTTGGCACCTAATTTTAATTAGCTACTTCTAGCCTCTATACACTATCAGATACGTTTCTAGCAATATGTAATGCAAGTCGCTATAATTGATAATATTCATCGTCTTTTTATCGCCGGTAAGAGGCCGTATACGAAATATTTCAGATTTCGCTGATTTTCGTGATTTTATGGACGTGATTATAAAATAAAATACTGTATTGCTATAAGTTTTGATGTACCTACCATATGAAAGATCATTTTGATTAATCGACCTAAAGTCGGCGACTGTTTTGTTAATTTTGCTATTAGAAAATAGAATATCACCATATTTAAGAATCTTTTTAACCGCCTATTACAATACTGTATGAATCACTTTTTACCACTTTCTTATTAAAAAACACAGTAAAAAATATTTAACTTATCCAAGTTTTATAGAAAATTAGCAATTGGTTCTAATTTCGGCTACTAAGAACTCTAGTTCATAAAAATCAAACAACATAAAATAAATTCCAGTTCAAGATCGTATATCGTCGATCGTTACAGATATTACCCGAAGATTTATTACAAGAATTGCCAGAAATTAGTAGTTACAAGACTTTAAATCAATTGGATAATTTCAATTCTAACAAACACAATTCAGTCGCCAACTGAACCGTCTCATCTTTACCACAGGACAGCAAGTGCCACAGGACACCACAAGATCAAGCTGGTGAAGTGAAGGGCTACTAACATAGTTTTTTTTTTTTTTTTTTTTTTTTTTTTTTTTTTTTTTTTTTTTCAGGATGGGAAATCATCAAATGACTTCTCCCGCTCTGGGCGGAGCGGGAGGGCGTGTCAGACTTTTACTGACTAAAACCCACCCGTGTTCCATCAGTTGCCCATGTGCCAGGGTCACGGTATCTCCTTCGAACAATCACGCGACCCCGGCAGGTACTAACATAGTTTAAGGTACTATTATTAACACAAGTAATAATATGTATGTTAGTTTGTAAGGTCTATGGGTTATTGTAACTTGAAAACTTTACTAGACAACAAACCTATCAAACCTCATAATTCATTGTCTTTGGTCATGGCTCTCATGGGATTCCGTGGGTCTCGAAAAGACTTAAAGCACTCGTCTACTTACCCGCTTATTAGCATCAAGCTCAATCTTCGCGTCGCCGTTCCTGTGGTCCTCGACCACATACTTGGCGTCAGCCATGTCAACCCTAGTCACGATCTTGGCTTCCTGCTCCTTGGGCAGCAACTTCTCTTCCGCGCCGTCAGGAGAGATCTTCTCCTTCGACTTGGAAAGATTCGATTTTGAGGTGCGGAATTCTGGAAAAAATGCTGAAATTAATATTTTTTAGAAGTTTATGGTAATCTACCATTTTTAAATCAAGTATTGCAAGTTGATGGATGTTTGATGGGGCCGTATTCACGTCCTTGGGCAGTCCGTCCTATCTACCGTTCTCTCTGGTAAAAATATTTTCCAGGGCTATTCTCATGTAATCATGTGCAAGAAAGACAAATCAATAAAAATTAAAATCACCCGTGCAGTGGTAGAGACTGTTAAGTGTCGCGAACCATACATTACAACGAAGTACCGGAATACACCGCCGCGCAACCGGACTACCGCATCAGTACGATGCACTCACAGTAGGTCAGATAAGTTTACCGCAGTCTATACCATACAATTAATAAGCTTATACCTAGAACGCGAAGTTCTTGTAGCTTATTACAACGGGGTTCAATATTGTCCTGAACTTTACTAAATGAAACCTTTCTACATTCATATCAGAATCTGTAATTCACATCGTATACATAATAAAGATAATTATGTTGTATAATGTGCCTATGATGTCTGTCTATGCTGTCGTGTGTATCACAAACGACAACACAACTGCTTACCCCATTCATATAAATATAGTGACACTTATTTAAGTCAAGAATTACTGAATAACTTTAATTAATTAAACATGTGATACTTAACACGTTTGGTGCCCTAATCCCTTCGATACTACATATTTTTATCCAAAAAAACTACACTGAATTTACTTAAAACAAATACGAAAAACATACCAAAACCACGTAGTAAAATATCGCAATGCGAATATCCCTCAGCCCTCTGTTACGTCACACACACTCCTGCCTCTACCGGACACGTTTTCGCACTAACGATCCAGCTTACCAAGCCGCCGGTCGCCGTATAGCGGTACTAAATTCTGGAATAGATGCCGTTCTCTATTCTTGTCGCCTGTCCTTGTCGAGCTAAAAATGTCACCGTGATACCGTGGATTGTAACTCCTATGGTATTCCCACGTGGTTTGCAACATTAAATTAGGTCAAGGAGTTTCTAAAGTAATTTACCCGTAGCTTTAAGCGACCCTTCGGATAAAAAGGGTAATTATTATTACTGATTTTGACGCACCTGGCGCTTTAGGAGCACGAACGTGAGCGAAGACAGACTTTGGCTCGAAATAAAACGTGCAAATTCTAAACTGGTCATCAACAGTGCATTCAGACCACAAAACCGTCAGAGTAAAATATTATAAACGCATCGCAAGGTATTTTCTCCGGCGATAACAACAAAGGGTCTAATCAACTTTCTAAACTAATACAACTCACTTTCTCAAAGCTTCGGTGTTTATCACTCCGACACAAAAATACGACTGCAATCGTACGAAACTGCCAGACGCTTATATCAAGCTTGCGTACCTACTAACGTGTAATAAAACAAAAATCTCTTTAAAAAATAAAGGAATGAGACGCGTTACTCGTTGCGAGATGAATTCGGCGATTCCCGAAAGTCAGCGGGCGCTGCCAGCAACTTTTTGTCTCGAGAACCTGATTTATATGTAAGTCGGTGCAATACAATGAGGCTGGTTTCTTCCGAACAAAAAATGTCGGTTGATGTAATTGAAGGGACGTACAGCACGAAGAAATATTTCATATGTACAATTATTTCGGAGGAACAAGTTACAGGGCAAAGACCTTTTGCATGCACAAGAGTTTCTCTGGGCATCAAGTTTTCAGCAAAAATCAAAATCAGTAGTGAAGTAAGTATTTATTCTGGAATATGGACCGTTCATTTAAGTTGGGTCCTGTTCAATACGAATAACTTATTCTAAGAGAAGAGATGAATATATCTCACCAATAGCACAAGATATTACAAGTAATCCAACACTGAAAAAACTATCGCAACAAAAGACACACGACTCTGTCAATCCACTTGGAGCACCACTAAACCACACTTTGAAACGAAGTAAGTAAACTGTCTCAGATTACGCCTAATGGAATAATAGCTTAGAGCTAAATGGACAAACCACTCATTTGTGGATAACGACCTTAGATTTGGATGGATAGTGATGTAGTGGTTACGGAGTTGACCCTTTTAGGCCTGGACATCTTAATTAGATACTTAGGTAATTAGACTTTACTTAGAATTCAATTATAAATGTGTTATGGAGTTATGTATTTTTTTAACAAGGACTATTCGCTTCAAATAAATTGTGCACACTTTCCATGTTTTGATAGTGATATTTTAGCTTAGAGTTCTAAGCGAGCCTCCCAAAAAAGTCCTAAGAGATAAATCATTTAAAAACTGCTGTGCCTTCTACCTGTTTTCACTAAACAATAAACATTATCAATATTGATAACTCTAGTTGCAGAAACACGGGAAATGCAAACGCACATGTAAATCTACAAGTCCGCGGTTGAATTCCAAGTAGTGTTGGGAATTTATCCGGATAAATACTCAAAATGGATAAATACTCGATAAATATCCGTTTTTACTGAGTATTTATCCAAAACAGCGGATAAATACTATTTTATGTTTTCGTAACGTAAGTTTTGTCATTTTACTACCAAAAGGATTATAATTAATGAAAAATAGACAATGCAGATTGGTATCGTACCTTATTAATCATTTTAATAATTACAAAACGCCGATATTAACAATAATTTCATTCAATTATGAATACAGTTAGTCAATCACTGTCAAAGTTAGATAAAATTATACATTTGTCAATTGGTTTTTCACATACACACATGAACTCATGCCTTTCTCCCATGGGGGTAGGCAGAAACTATTTAAGTAACGCTTAAATAAATAAAAAAACTACCTCGTGAAAGTCGAGAAAGATAAACAAATCAAATATCTTGACTTGGCTCGCGAGGTTGTCAACATTGTAGGATGTGGATTGAGCGAGCAATGTGCAGTTTTGAGACCAGTGGTGATGTTATTATTTACCACAAGTAAAGCGCCTGCCTGAGTGCGAACTCACGACCTACAAGTTGTAAGTCGGGGCTGATACCACTGGGCCACCACTGCTATCGCCAATATGAAAAGCATGTCAGACTTTTACTGACTAAAACCCACCTGTGTTCCTTTAGTTGCCTGTGCCAGGGTACCTCTTTTAAACAGATCCGCAACCCTAGCAGGCATCGGTCCTCGCCGCCCGCAAGCCCGTGCACATGGTGGTCAAGAGACCACAATGAACTTCCGACGCCCGGGGCGTCTCCTCCTACGGTGGCTAGGGACATGAGGGCGCACAGACTGCTTCTCCCTAACGCGCTCCACCTCCTCCTTCGCGAGCCTTACTTCTTCACAGAAGGAGGTGACAGCTTCTTATGCCCTCTCGCTCCATACCATGGCCTGCACCAGGGCCGGACGCGAGAGATCGCCGCCGTCAATCGCTTCTACGAGGATACGGCGTTGCTCCGCCCAAGCAGGGCAAACCTCCACTCTATGCTCCACCGTATCTTCCAGGCGATCTACACAGTGGTAAAATTTACTGAAACCTGCTTTTAGATTTTCTCAAATCCAATGACTCATTATCCGTATCTGTCTGTAAATATAACCTATTTTGTGTTGATTTCATATCCTTAAATATTATAAACACTAGAAGGGCATTGCATTTCTGGACTCTTGTTGAAAAACAGGTTCTGTTATGGGTTCAAAAACAGATATGCATTGATATATCTAATCCCAAAAGTTATCATCAAGCAAAGCTGCTTGTAGCATTTGACTTGACGATATATTTTTCTTTTGAGTACGCTGAGAGAGCGGCTTTTCTATTTTTCATACTCCTTAGAGATCGTATCCTATCTTGTGTAGCATGGCAGGTTTAACTTTTCTCCCGTTACCTTTTGTTTTACGATTTGTTGTAGCTTCGATCGTGGTTTTTGGGTTTAGTTCTTGTGATTTTTTGACTATCTTATAAATCGATGAACGCTGGCTGCACGCACGGAAAAGCATGACTCATTGTCACGTTCCGCCTGAACCGAGCATGTAAGCGAGAGCGCGAAACAAGCGATAGACAGGCACGATTGGCCTTAGCGTTCGACTTGTGAAATCTATCTCTCTTCTACTCCATCGGCCAATACGTCCGAGTAAAAGAGACTTAGACATTATCACGTAAAATTATCGTCCGTATACCGACTTTACAGACAACCAATTGTGTTTTTATTAAAGGTTTTATCATATCTCCTTTTTTAAACTACCGCATTTCAGTGCACCATGAGCCAGCAAATTACTAGTGTGTGTTGCGCAGTTTAAAGGCTCAACACCTTTAACTAATTGAAAAGCCCTTTGCATGTTATAGCATTGGCAAACAACATCAACAAACTTGTCTTCGTCGCATTTTTATTGACTTTTAGAAGCTCTTCACAGAGATAATCAATTATGTGGCTATTCTCTACACTCTCAACAAAGAAAGATTCTAAATTTGTATCTAAAGAACATGCTCTATTAGAGATGTTTGGGCTTCTGACACAATTACGGCCCTGGCAATTGACATTTGAACTAAATAATGTAATAACGTAGTATTTTGAAAAGCCTAAATAACAATAAAAGTCATTAACATTTTAAAATAATCATCCGATGCGCAAAAAAGATATTTATCCATCATTTTGAGTATTTATCCGATAAAAATGAGTAAAAACGAGTATTTATCCGTTTCGGATAAAAACTCGAGTATTTATCCTCCGAGTATTTATCCACTGCCCATCACTAATTCCAAGATGTAGGGTCAGGCATACTTGGCACACTTTGCTAACCCACGATTATTTGTTATATTATCGTGAGTGGCCCCACTTCCTCAAATGATTGAGTAGCCACACATGTAGTGTAGACTTTGCCAAGTAATGCGGGGTCGGTGGAAACTCAAAAGAAATGCATTAGTTGGAATGTGAAATGGAATTATACGTCATATATCTAGGTACTACACTACAGCAATACGAGATGAATGAAACATACGATGTGTTTGTTGTGTATAGTACCTACGTGCTTAAACTTCAGATTTCAAGTTGCAAATTAAATCGGCCTTGTATTGGATATAATTATTTGTGTCGATTTACATTTGGAGAAATGGGAAAATTTGTGTCGATTTACATTTGGAGAAATGGGAAACAAGTTGACGCCTCGTGGTCCCAAATGGAAAGCCCCGGTTAATGATGCAACAACTACAGGAACTTACTCCAAATGTGAGTTTAGGCTAGGGACAAATCTGGGTGTAAAATTATACCGAAAATTCTGCAGTGCAGCAAGTAATCCGAAATTGCTTCACCTGGGCGAAAAAACACCACTTTTGTGACTTTGCTGCGCCGCATTTTTCCGCTCAAAATGGACCCTGTGGAAAACGGACTGGTGCACAGTGGAACGAATGTATGGGAGCGGTTGGACGTAGACATGTCCGAAAAAAAAGAGTAAAATTATGCCAAACTAATGATGCCATCTTATTCGATTACTTAATGCCTTCATAACTTGTGGTGATGAATTTCTTCATAACTCCCATATTTCGGGAGTAATTTGAGAAAATGTGAAATTTTACTATGAAAATGAGTGTATCGAGCTCTCTCCCTCCTGATTCCGGGCTTGTTTCAAGTAGCGGTCTCTAATATCATAATGCTAATACTAAGAGCTATATTTAATACTAAGACACATAGTGCGCCAAATGTGCACTTTCTGGGATAAAGAGTGATGTTTATTTTATAACACAATTTTTTTATTTTTTGTTTATTTTGTTGATTAAAACCGTTTTTCTAAAGGTTTACCTTATTACAATAACATTTCTGAGCAGCCAATTAGAGAAGATATAAGCTAATTAGGATATATAATTAGGGACTTAAGGTTTACATATAAAACTGATGCACTAATGATTACTGATAAGAACATTGCTATTATTTAATTACTAAATGGCTCTTAATACACTAATTTAGCATGCATCATTTACTAATTATCACAATAACTAATTACCTTGCAATATTTAACAAAGGATACCTGGGATACCTGGATTTTATATAAATAGGTCACTATTAGTAACTTTAAAATCAGTGTTGATTTACACCTCGTTGTATCCAAGCTAATCTCGCAATGTATTTTCCAAATTTTAATACAAATCTTGATATTCACGTTGCTTTATGCGCACGCGCACATAAAGATTTACGCGACTTTAACTATTCGTTCAGTGTTTTAAAAGATAACAGTTGTGTTCAGTTATGTGAAAGTGCTGAAACAAATTTAAAAGACTGGTGTCGTCGATTTTGCTACCGCATTTATGCAAAATGGACACAGTCTGGAAGAAGCACAGATAAGTTTCGGAAGAAACATGAGATTTGGCTACAGGCTGCAATTCAATGGCCGGAATTACAGAATGAAAATATGGAACCTTCTACAGAAAATATAAGTGACGTCATCGAGCCCATAATTTCTCCTGCTAAATCTGATGCTTCAACTTGTACACATCCTAGTCCTCGTAAATCTTTTGAGGACCTTAGTAACCGGCAAAAAAGAAGACGCACTGAAGATAGTCTTTCATGCAGCAGTAGCAGCGCTGAAATTATGTTTTCGGCCGAAAGGGCGCTTCAAAAGGCAGGACAAAGCGATACAGCTTATGTTATGAAATACTTGACGGAGAATCCAGAAGAGGCCTCAAAAATCAAAGCCTTCATTGAAGGTAAATCAATTCAGGTACGGGAAATATCCCCTTTGAAGGCATTGGCTCTTTATGTATCGATGAACTTATCGAAATGGCGCTATAACACTCTTCGGGATTTCAACACTCAAGAAGGAGCTCTTCAATACCCGAGTTACTACATGTTGGTTAAAGAAAAAATTAAGTGCTATCCGGCCAAAGAAGATCTCACAGTTACAGAGAGCTCTGCAAAAATCAAATTACAAGCCTTGATGGATTTAACCTCAAGAAGACTTATTAGGTCGTTAGAAACCCCTGTTGATCCCAATCAACAGCTCGTATTGACCAGCAAATGGGGTTTTGACGGATCATCTAGCCAAAGCATTTATCATCAAAGGACGAGTGAAGATGAGCAAATCGATCTTGCTAGTAATTTTATGATTAGTCTTGTACCACTGCGGCTCGTCTCAAAAGGTGTAACAATTTGGGAAAACGAGCGACCATCTTCCACTTCATTTTGCCGGCCAATATTGTTTAAGTTTATAAAGGAAACCAAAGAAAATGTGCAGAGAGAGATGGCTGAAATCGAAGCAGAGATTGAAGCCTTAACTCCATCCACCATCACTGATGGAATTAGTGTCAAACACCAACTGCTGTTGACAATGATTGATGGTAAAATTCATTCCATTATATCCAATACAGCAGCTTCAGTGTGTGACATATGCAAGGCTTGTCCTAAAGAAATGAATAATTTAGAGTTAATCAAAGATAAACACGCAAACGAGGACATGTATAAATATAGCTTAAGCACCCTTCACGCTTGGATTCGCTCAATGGAATGCTTATTACACATTTCCTACAAATTAGACATAAAATCATGGCAAGTAAGGGGTGATATAGCAAAAAGGCAAGTTGATGACAGGAAGAAAAGAGTTCAAGAGGCTGTAAGAAGAGAAACGGGCTTACTTCTCGATGTTGTGAAACAAGGCAGTGGATCCACCAACAATGGCAACTCGGCAAGGAGATTTTTTGAAAACTACACTAAATCTGCTGAACTGACCGGAATAGATGCTATGCTTTTAAGAAAAATCTGTGTGATCTTGCAGTGTATTTCATCAGGAGAGAAGATCAACGTAACTAAATTCCGAGAGTTCTGCTTTGATACTGCTAAGCTTTACGTGGAGTTATACCCATGGTATTATATGCCTTCTTCACTTCATAAAATTTTAATGCATGGGCCAGACATAGTTCAGAACATGTCAATTGTGCCCATTGGTTTTCTATCCGAAGAGGCATCTGAGGCTAGAAATAAAGATTTTAGAAAATATAGAGAGGGGCATTCTCGAAAGCATAGCAGTATCTCATGCAATGAAGATATTATGCACAATCTTTTACTGTCTTCTGATCCACTTGTTACAAGTATCCGTCCGAAAGGAAATAAGTTTGTAAAAAAATCTTCTTTTAAGGAATTTTATGAGCTTACGGATTCTGAGAAAAGTGATATCGAATTTTTTAACATAAATGATTTAGCGGACATCGATTCTGAATTTGAATTAATTGATGATGATGATGATGACGAAGATAATTAAATGATGTTATTGTTTTAAAATGTGTAACTTAGTAAATTAGAGCTTACATCTTAATTATTTATTGTACTTTTAATGAAACTAGGTAATTTATTATCAACTTACTTAAAAGTCATACTCTCATCAGTTCTTGTGAATATTTTTGTTAATATATATTTCTGTATATATATAATATATTTATAGACCTCTTAATAAGTCTGTCTGCGGTTTAAAGTAAATACAAATGGGGAAAAAACGTTTTTTTTTTTAAATTTTCATTTCCTTTTATCCCAGAAAGTGCACATTTGGCGCACTATGTGTCTTAGTATTAAATATAGCTCTTAGTAATAGCATTACGATATTAGAGACCGCTACTTGAAACAAGCCCGGAATCAGGAGGGAGAGAGCTCGATACACTCATTTTCATAGTAAAATTTCACATTTTCTCAAATTACTCCCGAAATATGGGAGTTATGAAGAAATTCATCACCACAATTTATGAAGGCATTAAGTAATCGAATAAGATGGCATCATTAGTTTGTCATAATTTTACTCTTATTTTTCGGACATGTCTACGTCCAACCGCTCCCATACATTCGTTCCACTGTGTGGTGTGCCAAAATAGCAAACATTTCACACAATATAGTACAAACATTTTTTCCTACACTCACCTAGTCCTTCCTTCACAATGACCAGATAACGCACTTCAGATTGAACATCAATGAGAACAATAGTCAATTTTACAGTAATATCCACTGGAAATTAGCTTCAACACAGCCAGAGTGATAACAGTATCTTTCATACTGGTCAGAACTACAGGCCTCGGGAGTGGTAACCAGGCAGTCGTGTGGTAGAAAATTAGCGATACATGTACTTAGAGACTTGTGTAAATCTAAAAATAGAAGGTATGAATTATTTCTGATTTTATAGCGAAAATAGACTCAAACTGTATTGTATTTCACTGGTGATGAAGTAATTTGATGTGTTGTTTCGTGTTGATTTCATTATTTTCGATACGCTAGCAATATAAATTGCGAAGTTTATTTATTAATATGTGGTATGTTTATTAGGTGCTTCTGTAGCGAGTACCTACTACTTACTTACCGATAAAATCGATACCAAAATCTGCTGGCTGGAAAGAACAATTGGAACGTTGCCGGATTTTTTTCAAATTCGAGGAATATCTGAATCCCCACTTTTATAATTTGGTTTTGTAATGAACTAGCTGACCCGACAGACGTTGTCTTGTCTTAACGATAACTATTTAATTCGAATTGGTATCTATCTATCTAATATCTAATATATAAAATTCTCGTGTCACAGTTTTCGTTGCCATACTCCTCCGAAACGGCTTGACCGATTTTGATGAAATTTTTTGTGCTTATCCGGTATCTATGAGAATCGGCCAACATCTATTTTTCATCCCCCTAAATGTTAGGGGTAGTCCACCCCTAATTTTTTTATTTTATTTTTTAGACAAAATTTTTAATTTCTATTTTTTTATGATACAACATACAAAAATACATACAATCCTCAATTTTCACCCTTCTACGATCAACCCTTATTTTTTAATAGCCATTTTAGTAATTTAATCATTTTTCCTCTCCGGTCGAAAACTGCACCCTAATTGCGAAACGTACAATTTATCAGAATCTGAATGGGATTGAAGATTATTTCTAAACCATTGCGTCATTTGTTCGAATAAATTGTGGCTCAGCAACGTAAATAACGCAATGAATGTTGTTTAACTATGAATATTAAACCAATTCCTACTGATAAAAAGTTCCGCAATTACCCCTCTGATCAATCGTCATTTAATTAGTTATCCCCGCCTAGGAAATTATTTATATGGCAAAACAACGTTTGCCGGGTCAGCTAGTATATATATAAAAATGAATCCCTATTTCCCTTGGTCACGCCATCACGCGTGAACGGCTGGACCGATTTCACTTTTCCGGCCCTAAGGCTACCCACTGACCTTTTTTTGTGTTTTTCTTTTATAAGAACCTTCTCCTGACAATAACGAACACAACAAAAAAGAAAAAAGTGAAATAGGTCCAGCCGTTCACGCGTGATGGCGTGACCAAGGCAAATAGGGATTCATTTTTACATAAATAGATTATTGAAATTTTGACAGGACAATGTCCGTCGAATCAGCTAGTTTAGCTTCAACCCGTAGCTTCGTCCACTTGGTATGTCGAAATAGTAGATTATTAACCAAGGGGATAAAGCAGTGTCTTCTGTCGTGGGTGACGATTTAAATCGCGAGCGTAACGAAGGACTCGAGGTTTACTCCCGAGCGTAGCGAGGGTGTTAAAAACTTAAATCACGAGCGAAGCGAGGGATTTAAGACGAGTCCTGAGTGTAGCGAGGGATTTAAGTTCACCCAAGACTAAGACAGCTTTATCACCGAGGAAAATACTCTACTTTTCGTACCATTTGCGAAAAAAATAACACAATAATAATATGAGATAAGCATTTTAGAACATTAACTTATTTATAAAAATAAATTAAAATAAACTTAACGTTTATGTATTTGAAGAAAACAAAAACGCGGCAAATTCCTAAACTAATATTTTTTTGTCGGAAAAGCAAAGGCATCAAGCTCATACGGCCTCGTCGGTTTTCGTAATTTTATTTCATAATCATAACTGCATAATAAATGCGTATTCCTTTTTTTCAAAAAGATGTATAATGCTTTATATACAAACTCAGTGGTGTAAACACAGATGTAGTTCAGTATAAATTTCGGTAAGTATTCCAAATTTAAATCACATTCTCCCCCTAGAGGATGAATGAAATTCAGTACAATTTTCTTTCCCTGTTTTTAACAGATTAAAAATGACTATTGTTATGTTAGCTTTTTGTGGCATAGAATGTCACTTTTTTGAGCAAGTGGTACGAAAAATTAATTTTCTCTTTAATTTTCTTTTATTTGCGGGAGTATAAACTTTTAACATTTTCTTCGTGACGAGAATCTTAAAATTGTATATTCCCGCGAATCTCGACTAACTGTACATCTGGATTTAACCGGGCATGTGCGACTTTAGGACATTTATACGGACATTTTCACCATACTAAAATTAGTTTAATTAAAAAACGGTTAAATGAATACTATAAGTAACAAGTAAAATTCAAAAGAACAATGTCTAGACTTTTGAAGATTTCAGATTCAGCAGTTTTTTATTTTTTTATTTTCATGACTGAAATTATGAAACGGTAACCATAGTACCGACCACGACCACTTTATGTCGTAAAACTGTTACAAGAAGGAAGGCCTTAATTTGTCGAAACTAACTAAAAGTCGTGGCCGCGCAATCGTAACGCTACTTTGAACGCTGATATCTCATTACCTATAATTGCTAGGAGTTCGATGTAAACATCCATTTATACGGCATATTACCCTCATTAGAATCACATATAGTTTTACCCTCAGAATAGTTTCCAACGAGAGTAATCTCAAAAATTATTTCATCTCGTACAATGTTCGAGTAGGGTAACCATAATTTCGATTTGATTTGGGAATACCTCTAACTGGGGACGAGCAATTATACTGAACAATCTGCAAAATTAATTACTATTAAATAAAAACTTGTATGTTTAAAAAATTAGATATATTTATTAATCACAGCTTGCAAATTTAACAGATAAAGATTACAAAAATCAACAAATAAAATAAAACCTTTATAGAACTATTGTGAGAAAATGACAAATCAATAATTATTTACAAAAATTATCAAATAACACAAATAATATATCTGGTTACATTTCTACAAAACCATATGTAACTAAATGGATGCAAACAGAGTTTTTTGTATTTTCACACAATTTACTTTTATTGTCGTCCTAGTAATGCATCCCATTTCTTGTAAAATAATATTTATAGTGTCCTATTGTTCCAAGGATTGGAGGAATATATTCAATGGCACCTAAAATTTTTTTTTATTATAATATTTTGAGGTACCTATGTCATGTAAAAACATCATTTGAGTAAAAACATTATGTTTGATAAGGTATAAGTAAATGCAACTTATTCATTGCATTTTCTGCAACATTTATTCTCCCATTCATAAATAATAATAGCATCCTCTAGGTTGCTACTTGTGAAAATGGTGGTTTTGTAGAAATGTAACCAGATATATTACACAGGCCTGCAAAATGAGGGTCATAACTTCCTCTCGGGAATTTGATAGCTGATTCTAGGGTATTTTGGTGTGCTGATTACGAATATGTACTTAGTTTTTCTCCATCACCTCAAGATTTTTCAAAAAAGGTACAGGTAGAAAATAGGAAAAAAACACAAGTTGTCACATAAAAAAATATATATTTAAAAAAATACATTACTTTTAACTTAAAAAACTACTAATATATAACAACAACTTATTACTAGTCTAAATTACACATACATTTTATTTGTGGAACCTGGTCCTTTTTTTCTGGAAGCTTCGGTTGTGTGATTTCCGCTTAAATTTCTGGTTTGGATCGTCGCGCTTCAATAACCAACAATAGTCCGCCATCATGCTAGTATTCCATCTTCCTTGATACCGGGCTTCAAGCTCTTTCAAATCTTGGTGAAATCTTTTGCCTTGTTCGTCGCTAACGGCTCCTAGATTTTCTGGGAATTAATCAATGTGCGAATTTAAGAAATGTTTTGTCTTGAGTCTTGAGGTGTACAAGTTTTGTCTTGGTTACTTAAATCGTATCCAAAATAACTTTTGTAAATATTTTTCACAAAGTGTGTAATGCTGTTTCGTTGTTTTATAACCATAAATGTCCCGCAAATATAGCAAAAACAATTCGGAGAATTTAAACAACTTCGGGATGACATTTTAAAGTTTATGTTGCAAGATGCGCACTTCAACTGTTAATTTTACTAAATCAGTGCGGGTACTTATATAAAAATCCTTTGGTTTATCTTAATTACACCCTTTTCCAAATATTCAAAACTTTTAGGTAATAATACCTAATCATTATGTATAAATAAGCTTATTAATAAATTAAGCCAAAATGAACCGTTTTCGACATGGTTAATGCGAATTACTTATACTCATTATGTAGTAATTAACAAATTACCGGTTTCGATTAATTTCTATGTTCCCTTACACTAATTAAATGCAATAAAAATTAAGCTGAAGTAATTTAATGACGTTTTATAAATTTTAAAATGTAGGCGCTCCGACACTTTTCAGCAAAATTTTAAATATTCAATATCAAAAAATCTTGACGTGATGGATTTTTTTTATTATTTTTCTCGGAATCAGCACATTTGAAATTGTAGGAAACGTTTCTCAGATTTCAAAGAGGAGAACCATTGCAGGCCTGTGTTATTTGTGTTATTTGATAATTTTTGTAAATAATTATTGATTTGTCATTTTCTCACAATAGTTCTACAAAGGTTTTATTTTATTTGTTGATTTTTGTGATCTTTATGTGTTAATTTTGCAAGCTGTGATTAATAAATATATCAAATTTTTAAACATACAAGTTTTTATTTAATAGTAATTAATTTTGCAGATTGCTCAGTATAATTGCTCGTCCCCAGTTAGAGGTATTCCCAAATCAAAACGAAATTATGGTTACCCTACTCGAACATTGTACGAGATGAAATAATTTTTGAGATTACTCTCGTTGGAAACTATTCTGAGGGTAAAACGATATGTGATTCTAATGAGGGTAATATGCCGTATAAATGGATGTTCACACCGAACTCCTAGCAATTACAGGTAATGAGATATCAGCGTTCACAGTAGCGTTACGATTGCGCGGCCACGACTTTTTTGTTTTGGACTGATATCTTCTGTTTAACTAAACTTTAGTATTATTTATTGCTTTAGTTAGTTTCGACAAATTAAGACCTTCCTTCTTGTAACAGTTTTACGGCATAAAGTCTTAAGATTAAATAAATAATCAACAATAAAGAAACGACAAGTGCACGTTTGCGCGGCCATAACTTCCAAGGTGAATATTTCGTAAAATATTGATCTACAGCATATAATTCTTTTTTCGACAATTTTTGACAATTTCAGTCTTCAATTGACAAAAAGAATTAGATCTCTAGCCCAAGTATTTGCTGAGATCTCCATGGCCGCGCAATCCTCCACGTTACGTTCGCGCGGCCAACTTAAAACCCTTATAACTTCTTTATTTCTACTTTAACAAATTTTTGGTTTGTGCCATTCGAATTTGACAAATTTCGACAAAATCTTTGGCTATTTTTTTTTCTATTTGGATAATCTGGCGGAGCAATCGTAACGCACACAATAAGTCCATTGTTTAACTGTAAAGTTTTCATTTTTTTTTTCAAAAGTAAGTGCCACATCATGCCTCAATCATATTAGGGGATGGCAGAGATTTAATAGATACCCACATTTTGCCCTTCTGGTGTTATTGTTATTGTTCCCAGATATTTACTGATGATTTCATCATTTATTTAAACATCATCACTAGTACATATTGTATTATGCAGAAGAGAATGCTATGCATATTCATTCATGAAACTGATCTAATAAACCTAAAATTAAATTCCTGGCTCATTTTATTGCTGTGTGCTAATAAAATATTATGCTAACTGGTAAACACAGGATAATGAATTAGAGCAGGAAAAAGATGTCCCAAAGATGGGACATTCCCGTTCGTAAAATAAAAGTGAAGTCATTTTATTACACACAATTTATTATTAGAAAAATATTAATGAAATCCACATGCTGCCTTGTATACTACACATACAAAATTAAAAAAATAATCATTCATATCCAATCTGAAAACATTCTTTACACCACTATATCTGGCACCAAATAATTCCAACTGTGGCCCATTTGCATAAACTTTGAAAAATATAAAATGCATAGGAAATTAATTCAAGTATTTTGATGCAAACTATCTAGAAACTGTTGAAATAATCTGTTTCTTTCTCTCTGTATACTATTTGATTCTTGTACTATATTTATTAACCTATCTATCTTTTCTTCAACAGTTCGCTGTCTGTTTCTCATTTCTAATGTTATTTTCCTAAAGTCTGTGTAACGTCTTCTGTTCGTCTTTCTTTTAGACTCTTCACTTTGTCCGTTTGATGATTCACCATTTTCTTGTATATCTGGCTCATAGGTTGATGGCTCCGCTATACCCAATAAAGCTTTGGTCACACTCTCTGTAGTCCCATCTTGTATTCTCTGCTGAATCTCAGGTTGGTATTCTCCATTCACATTATAAATCTGCTCAAAAACTTCAAAGTAAGGCCATTTCACAACAACCACTTCATTCCTATTTTTCTTTTTGAGTAACCTTATGTATGTTTGTTTTAAATTTCGAAATTTCTTGTCACAACAGTCTGGGCCTTTACCAACAGCATTGGCTATGTCAACCCATACATTCTTTTTCTTAACTTTTGGACTTCGGAACTTTTCAACGTTCTGAAGATATAAGTTTAACAGCATTTTTATACTGCTGTTTTCCCAGTGGTCATCTACATCATCTCCTGTGTCTGGTTCCATTATTTCATTTTGATTCAGTTGCATGTATACCTCCTCAGTCTCCAGATACTCAACAGGTTCAGCTGAAAACAAACTCTGTGGTGATAGCCTTCTTTTTATCAGACAAGTGCATGACTGTACAAGCTGTTTGTTCTCAGATACAAATTGGAGTTAGTTGACCAATTTATAACAAGTGGTCCTTTCACACACACGTCCTTTGGAAGTGAATACAATTTGCAGGAAGTTTGTAGGTACATTGAAATGCCCACTTGTCTGAGTTCCAAGAGAAAAGTAAAAAAAATTTGATTACCACTCATTTGCCGGATCTCTTCTTCAAAATCTTTGCGATTAATAATATCCTTGATACAAATAACGTTTATCAAATGCAAACAAACTTGTGTCTTGCATCATTCAGCGGACGAGAACAAAATGGCGCTGACTACCGCGGCGAATAAAGCGCTTTATAACCCGACCAAAAGAAAGAGTCACCTTGGTACAACCAATTTAGGTCATAATATTACTTAAAATTAACTCATATGGTCGTAATGCATGGTTCTAACGTGTTGAATTAGCAATAAAATAAACATAAAACAATAAAAACGATGAATTAGTGACAAAATTATATTTGAGAACATTAAAAATATAGTACACGAAAGACATTTTAATTTTTGTCGGATTGCATCTTTGCTTTGACGTTTGCTGTCGGCCTTGTTATCTTTGCCTTTCATTGATAACGTCATGAGTTCATGACATAAAATTGATAACGGAGACAGGCCGAGACCAATCAAGGCTTGTAATTTGCATACGAATTTGATAAAAATGACGTCACAACGAAATTACAATCTTTTTAGCACGCAATATTTTGAACTACAGAGTAAAGGTCAAAGTATGAAAAACGGTCAAAATGAACAAATAATAGTATGCTATCTGATGAAACAATAGAAATACCTACCTGTATCCATCTCAGGGATGGGCTTGTAAGACGCGACATGCTCGTCCTCTTTCACCTGCCCTCCATCTATGTTGAGATGATTTTTCCGTGGCTCCGACATGATGAATTAGGGGCAAGCCCAACCGGTTTTGCAATACCAAGAATGCGGCCCTTTCCCTTCAATTAATTATAATTGAAATAAAAACTTTCACTAAGCGCTCGCTCCTACTCAACCAACAGCTGTCAGCTTAACGAATGAACAATCGAACGAGTTGGTGATGGAAGACCGATAATGCCACGCCCTCACTTCAAAATCAGTCTTTTATTCATTCATTCACGTTCCGACGGACGAAGGGTATATATATTCTGTGGAGGGAAATAGTAAAATGTCTGACCGACCCTGATGACCCCATTACCCTCCTCCAGGAAAGCTATAGGGCTACCAGTACGATCCACAAATCAAAACATCCATCTTTCCAACCTCGCCGCTGAAGTCCGTTCTGACGCTCCCGACTAAATAGTCCCCCCTGACCGATGAAGTGCCACGCCACGCCGTAGCTGAGCGTGTAGCTTTAAATTCGTCCCTAAATAGTAATCACTCAGATCCAGCCCATCTCTTGCTGCCCTCTACCAGGGACGCCGTAAAGCGTACCCCACCGGGAATGCGCTTGGTGGGGCTTAGCGAGTAGTTGTTTTAGTTTTTTAGCCCTGTCTGGACACCTTATTTATTTAAGGAATTCGCAAGCAAACCCGGTTAAGTAGTCACGACCTCACAATGTCAACTACGAAATGTCATACGAGTCAAGCGTTCCTCTTTTCCAAGCCGCGACTTAGACCCTCCCACCCCCAAGACTTATCTCCATGTTCACTCCGCGTTCTAAATTCAAATGTCACTCAAATTCAAGATGCGCATTTACACAGCCTGCCATTAGGCCAATAATGACCTATGGCTGTGCAGTCTTTGCACTCGCGAAATCCCACCATATTCGTAGGATGCAGACCCTCCAAAATAGTCTTCTCCGCAAGGTCATAGGTTCCCCTTGGTTCTTTCGGAATTAAATCCTCCACCTCGATCTCTAAAACCCCTATTTTATAATATTCTGTGAAGGGAATTATTAAAATTTCTCACTGACCCTGATAACCTCATTACCCTCCTTCAAGAAAGCCGTAAGACCACCAGTACCTGGCCTGAACTGGCCTGTTAGTCTAGTGGTTAGTGACCCTAACTGCTAAGACTGAGGTCGTGGGTTCGATTCCCTCCCAGGACAAATCTTTGTGTGATGAGCACAATCATATGTAATTTATCTATACTAATATTATAAACCTGAAGAGTTTGTTTGTTTGTTTGATTGAACGCGCTAATCTCAGGAACTACTGGTCCAAATTGAAAAATTCTTTTTTTGTTAAGTAGCCTATTTATTGAGGAAGGCTATAGGCTATATAACATCACGCTATATTTAAGAGGAGCGGAGCAGTAATGAAAAATGTTACAAAAACGGGTAAAATCGCACGGGTAGGCGATTCGACGCGACGGGAAGGGTCGGGGGAGTAAGAAATTTAACGCGAACGAAGTCGCGGGCAGAAGCTAGTCTATAATATGTATGTATTTAGAAATATATAAGTATGTTTTACCAGTTGTCTGGTTGCCATAGTACAGGCTCTGCCTAGTTTATGATCAGACTAGCTTCTGCCCGCGACTTCGTCCGCGTCAAATTTTTGCTCCCCTGACCCTTCCCGTCGCATCGATTTGCCTGCTAGTTTTCGTCCATTTTTCGTTGCTGATCGCTCCTTTTGAGTTATAGTGAGTCAACCTTAAAAGATAGACATATGCTCTCGCGGACTTTTTTTTAGAACATTTTAAAAGGAACAATTTCGTCATACATGATTTTTGCGTTACTTTAACCGTTTACGCAGCGCACGCAACGGAAACTCTCAAAAGGAATAATTTTTCCCCGTTTTTGCAACATTTTTCATTACTGCTCCGCTGCTCTTAGTTGTAGCGTGATGTTATATAGCCTATAGCCTCCCTCGATAAATAGGCTACCCAACACAAAAAGTATTTTTCAATTCGGACCAGTAGTTCCTGAGATTAGCGCGTTCAATCAAACAAACAAACAAACTCTTCAGCTTTATAATATTAGTATAGATAACGTTGTGTTGGTTGTCTTAGAATATTTAGATATTATTACCATAAACAAAATCAAACATCCGTCATAACGACCTTGCCGCCGACGCCCATGGTCTTCCACACGGCCCTTGCTTGACGAAGTGCCAGCCCGGAGTGCCAGCCTGAAGTGGAAGCCATAGCTGAGTATGAAGCTTTAAATTCCCGTTTAATTATAATCATGATTTGATCCAGCCTGTCCCAACTTGCTGTCCTTCCCCCAGCGACGCCCTAAGCCAAGGTCCACACACCACAGGGGGTATAACCTTAGCGTGCAATCTTTTAGTCATGTAAGAAATTTGCCCCTGGGGAAGCTGTGAGTTCGCTTAGGCAGCCACAAAAAAGCCTGGTTAAGTAGATACGACCGCTCAAAGTCCACTACGAGCCACTTAATGAAAATAATCGGATTTTTTGGGAGAGTTGAAAATCGGACAGTAAAACACACTGTTAGATTTTCAACGCACTGAAATCGATCGCAATCGATCGCAATCGATTGCAACGATCTATTACGTCCGTGTTTTTGTCGATTTAGTTGGGGTGCGTTCATTTTATAAAAGTACCCAGTGCAGTGGTTCATTTACTGATTTACCGAAAAGAACAGCTGAACCCAGCTAGAATACGTTCCATGGATTAAACATGTGTTAACTTCCTACCGTGCGTTGAAGGTTCACTAAATTTTAATCAAATACTTCAATGAATACTAAAAATAACACTGTTGTAAGCAAATTGAGAGACATTATAAGTTTAAATAATAAATCATGAAAATGTATAAATATAGGTTAAATAATTATAGGTTGAGTGAAGCCAATATGGTTCATTTTGGGTTAATTTGATGGTGAAGTGGAACGCAAAAATATTTGTGCTGTCAATGTCTTTTGTCAAAAAATTATGAATTGTCAAAAGTTCAAAACAATCAGCAGTCGACCCAGAGTTGTGCACTTGGGTCTATAAATAATTTTAAATATTATTTCAGTTCAATAATAGTAAATAATGAGAATGACATAGGAAAATGAAAGAAAACAGCTGATCTAATAGATATCAAATGTATTAGTTTGTGATAATATGTTAAATTTATTTTTAACTATTTTCTTATTTATTGTTATATAAGATATCTTAGATAATTATTTTTTTATAATGTGTACAATACCACCTCCTCCTCCGCCACCACCCAAACTGCCCGATATCACTTCGCCCACGAAAGAGGTAAAAAGCGAAATTATTTACAAGCAGTGTTTAGATCCTACACTATGTACTTGGACCTCTGAAGAGGAGTTAAGGGAAGCATGTATTAGAAAGAAAATATGTTGTGAAAGACCTCCTTTCAGATATAAGTATAGATATTTTAAATCTATAAAACAAATAGGTCCAACTTGTGGATTAGTGGCTTTATCAATGTCAGTCAATGGAGCTGTCTCGCCTGAAGAATTATTAAGTATCGCAAGACTGGAAGGTTTCACAAACAACGGAGAGATGTTCAGCTGCAAAGAAATGGTCAAACTAACACAGAAAGTCCACAGCTTAGCTGAGATAGAGCATGTTAGCTGTATGTTAAAACAAGGGGGCTTACTTAGCTCAAGCATAATTGAAAAACTTATGGATGGTGCTGTTTTACTAGTTCCGTATCCTTTTCAAATACTCACAAGCAAACAACGAATTTACTAACTCATTTGATACCAACTGTTTTTGAATATTGGTGCAGCTAGGGATTGTTTCTAGGAGGGCAATCATTCAGCCAAGTTAACCTCAGTCATTAAAGGATCATAAACTGATACCACCTAGTACTACATCATTCCTCCATAAATAATTCATGTACAGAAGGCTGAAAAGACTAAAATAACGCTTTCACTGTTAAAAAGTTATCAGAAATTTAGACTATTAGCACATTTTGTAAGTCTGCTAACTAAATCTTATCCCGAGAATTAGAGCTCTCTTTCATTATCCAGCCGAAAGCTATAAGGCTTTGATCCTTTGCAGCATTTGACATATTTCTAAATACCTTAGTAGAGTTGAGAGTGTCACAGCTAATTGTATTTTATAAATACAAAAGAAATCCTAGTAAGTGTGTCTGATGGGTAGGTTTCAGTTTTACAGTTTCATGCATAAACAGACTTCGATAAAATTTTGGCAAGAAGATTTAATAGTATTCTGGGGTACTCTTTACCACAGGAAAAATCGGAGCAGAAAGGGTATTGCCACCCTTCAAAAACTACACCGATGGTTTCAGGACTAACAAACAGCATGCTTCAACAAACTTTGCTATCATGTATTTTGATTTTCAATTAGTTTTAGGATTATTAACAAAGTTTTTTCTAAACTAACTTCATTCACATTTAACAGAGCTTTATAAATCATTGTTTACAGTCACAAAATTAAAATATATACCCTTTAACTCTACTATCAGTTATGACGCAGATGCTGATCACGCACCATGTCTAAGAAAAGGTCGCACAGCGCACTGGGCGTTAGTCTGTGGAATCATTGCGGTCAACGACCCTGGAGAACACTCTGTCAATGACCCCAAAAATTACTATGTGCTGTGCAAACATGGCAAGTCCAATTATTTATCTGCGTGGAACTTGTATGATCTTGCACAGAGCAACAATAATCTGTATGAATTCTCTCCTAAGAAAGGAATGGATGGCTTAGTTTATATTCTCCCTAAAGGGGGCTTAGGAGGGGAGAATGGACTGAGGGACCAATTTTTGATATTTGAAGGTTTTTGATTAGTATTAAGTATGTACATAATGTTGAAGCATATCAAAATAGGTAAGCAAATAATATGTTGAGGATTTTCAGGTCATATTTCGTAAAAATATGTTAAATTATTGCACAAGAATTTATTATTTCAATAGTAAAACGTAAGATTAGAGCCTAAGTTGAGACTCTTTATTGTTTAAATGCTTATTTATAATTGTTTGCTTACAATCAAGATGTTCTGTGTATCCAAATATCTAAGAGTGTGTTCATTGAATGAGATAATGATTGTTAAGTCAAATGAATGTTGTTAGGAAAAGCTTGTTTACACGGTGTGTGATTGTCAATTAAGAAATAATTAAAACTACCTATATTGTGGTAAGGACAATATTATATTTTGTTAAATCTTTAATAAAATAAATAAATAAAAGACAAGATTGTTTTAATGCAAAATGTTTATTTGTACAATAAATACAAATTATACTTGCAAATTATGATAAAATAATAAATCTCATCACATTACTTAAAAATATCGTAATGAAATCATATTTTTATTGACTTACAAGTCAAATTAATTGAATTCTCAAGAAACATTCACATTATTGCACAGTTTATTTTTCATTTTTGCGAAGAACGCATTGAATTCAATTAAATTGTTAATGAAACATAAAATGTAAGATATTTTTTGTACTAATTTATTCAACTTAAATGAACTTTCCATAGCACTAAAAATTATAAGTTTTGTTTGGCCATTTCACATGGACATAACAATTTGTGATGATTAGTTTACAAATAATACATTATGAACGTCGATGACGATTCTGGCTTTTAAGCTCATTTTGGAAAATAAATAAAATTTGAATTCCATTGTAATATATAAAAGTGTGCCAAGTGAATCAATCAGTCAGCAGTAATGAGATCAAAATCATAGTTTCGAGGGCAGGGGATCTATCTATAACTTCAGAAGTTGAAGCCAATTTTAGGCAATGCACGGCTACAGATGGTCGCCTTCAGCTGTTCCCGCCCTTATGACATTATAAATTATTAAAAATCTTTAACATGCAAGCTCTGCCTTTAAAAAAGTCTGCCGTGCAATCTATGGATCTAATTGTAAAACAAATAAGATCAATTATGTGAGGAAATGTAAACAAGTTTCTTCTGATCATAAAAAAAATAACAATGACACGGCATTTTTAACCGACTTCAAAAAGGAGGAGGTTATCAATTCGGATGTTTATATTTTTTTTTGAGTTACCAAGTATATTGAAATTTAAACAAATGCAATTTTAAGATATATTGTATTTCTTTATATTTCAAGATAAGAACATAAGATATTTTAAAATCCCATTGAACATAATAATATTGCTTGCAATATTATGAAATAGTTACTTGTAATCGGCCAGAGATGCATGTTAGATAAAAATAACATAATGAATAATACTTAATATTAAAAGTTAATGTCACTAAATGGATTCGTTTGGCTAAGCCGATAACGAAAGCTAGGGAGACTTATCGCGATGTTTCCTTACAAAGACCAACGCTCGCTATAAATTGTTTCAGGTCTAACAGAAGGGTACTACTATCGAGGTTGTATTTCTCCCGCCGACACTGGCCACTTAGACTCGATTTCGATAGGCTGTTTAGAATTGAGTCAGAAATAAAAGCTTTCTTTAGACCAGTAACAATTTTCAACGAGTATTAGACTGAAGACAATGATGGAGAGAGAAGAAAAACATGAAAGGCAGTAGCAATCAAAACTCCCAGTTATATAAGCCCGTATCTGTTTACAGGACTTGACCAACATGATGAGCAAAAAAGGGCTTAGGAAAACTTTTTTGCTACTACTTAATGTATTACATTCTCTACACCATGGTCTAACTCTTCGTCTTGCTGTATATATCATATAATATTTTCGTCTTCGAATTCGAATGTCATAGTAGTTAACTGCAGAATTAACACTGAGGAAAATATCATTTCCTTGAATTGTTTTCTGAATATTTGTGGATTATCAGATAATTCACGGATAACCCAGGGCAAGGATTGTAGCCTAAGTATTTTTAGATATGTTATGAGGGTCCTAGTCAATGCCATCCCCTCATAAATAGCTCCAATGCATGAATATTTCTGATAAATAAATGTATTTCATCAATGTTAATTCATAGTATAAAAAGAAGTAAGTATAGCTAGATAATTCATTTTCGTACGAAGACATTCCTCAATATTTCATAAAAAATACAATGACTAAACAGTTGGTACAATTTTAATCAAATTATAATTGGCCATAACGTCTCCTTACAAAAAAAAAGTTACAGAGAAACCATTATACAGATCCTAATATTATAATAATCATATATTTTATTACTGATAAATATGAAATGTCTACTAGGCATAATCTTGTACCGCTTATTTGATGGAATATTAAAAATAAGGGTCGTTTACATTTGATAACAAGACCCTAACAATATTACCGACAAGTTATTCCATAGTTTATTTTAGATATTACAACATACAAGCGATTTGATATGATACACAGTAATAATTTGTTGTTCTATTTGTCAGAACATGATAAATATTTAAGAGCTTTATAGATATGTGTAAGCTAGCTTGTATAAAAAGCAAAGGGAGACTACAAAACTTCAGCATTATCAGCTTATAATATACCGAGGGAATGGGCTATAATGCATCACGCGGGCTCAGTGCGGATTAAAGATGTCACATGTCTTCAAATATTGGTTTTAGAACATATTTAACTAACACTAACATAGTTAACTCTCGATATTTCCTCTCACTGTTTTAGAACAGTAGTGATGAAATTACTTACGCAAAGCAAAGCGTTTGCCTAGGTTTGGGCCTATGATCTACAACTGTAAGTTGGGGGCATTTACCACTGGACCAACACTGGTCCTACAAAATTTGAATAATGTTTATATCAGAGCAGAGCTTTACAACAAACAAATGGTTCTTTGACAGTGAGGTGGTATGTTAGGTCGTAATTATGATCGAAATGTTCGAAATAACCTTACTGGGGAGACATAAAGAATCACATCACCTTGCCGATCGAACTAACATTACAATGTTAGCCAGCCAGGTTTCATTAAGCTGGATGCATAGATGGAGTCAGGGTAACAGTCGAGTATTGGCTAAGCTTATCCCTAGTTGCTGTACTGTAGCTTGAGAGATACTTTGTTTTGTCTACTAACGCCAACTTTTATACCAAGATACGACTCTGCTAAAAGGCTGATACAATATACAGTTATAATTTATATAGAGTAGAATGAGAACATTAAATATTTTGACAAATAGAACAATAATTAACATTGCTGCGTATAATTAGAGTTAAACTGTTATTGACGCTATTTTACAACAGGTCTCCTGTTCTGACATGGTCCACATTTTAATTTTTTTATTTCGAAGATAAAATTGATTGGGCTAAGTTTTTCAAAGTAAGGTCTTAGTACTTTCGATTTCACCCACTTTTTAAAGACCTCATGTCATACCGGTATACATTTTACAAGTGGACCCTCCAGGAGGATCCCGACATTACTTTTGCGGTAAAGGCAACACTCCACTCCTGCAGGCCTCCTCCGGCATTGAACGTGTTAAAATAGAGAACGCTGAGTTTAAAATCGATTACTCAAAACAACACTGTAACCCATAACCCGATATGAAACTCTTACTTAAGTGTTATATGCGGGCTTAAAGTTTTACAAAGGAGTTTAAGTTGGGCGCACGTGCCTTTAAACAAATTCTCATTCATTAACGATGACTCCAACAAGCAATATTTCATTTACTTCCCATAGATACGATTATCCTCAAATCGATTACACATGCTATAGAACATCTACAAACATCGACCACGTCAGAACAAGACTAGAATAAAATCGAATATAAGATACGGTTAGATTTAAAATGGTAAACAGACCTAATACTATAATAACACGACTTACACTAGGAGCGTACATTTAAAAAAGTGTTATTACTCTGAAAAAGCGTACATTCAATAATACGCGAGCTATTGTCACATTATTTGTGGGGTACATCCCGTTGCATACAAACGTTTGTAACAGAGTCTTCCCAATAGTTTGATCAAAGACTGGTTTAATTCTATAATACAATTTTAATGGGATTACTTGTTTAATGACTGCATGATTATGATCAATTTATTAATTTAAATCAAAATACACTGTATATGAGCTTTTAGGTTATAAATTGTAAGTTTTATAAACTGCACGGTCACTTTGAATTATTTTTCTTATATTATTGGGTGGCGAATCTCTCACATTATTGAAATGATTATGATTGAAATTTATGATTATTACTTTTATTATTATGTTGACATTTATTTAATTCAGTAATACAATTTTAATGGGATTATCTACTTAATGACTGCATGATTGTGATTTATAATTTAATTTAAATTAATAAGAAATGTGTAATTTTAGCTTAATTTGCACGCCGAAATTAAAGGCAGAATAAGAGAACAAATTCATATATTTTACCAACCTTCTGTACCTTATTTACGCGAATAAATGATTTTGATTTGATTTTGATTTGGTATTACATTTTAAGGGAGAAGCGAGAAGGGTAGCCCTAGAAATTCATGTTCATACATTTTTTTGCAACTTCAAGGTGACTCGTGACAGTAAAAATAATAAATAAATTCGCGGGCTACCTTCGCGCAGAGGTCTCTGTGGCTATTACAAGCCTTAAAGCCTCTGAGCTTCCACCTAGGATGCCGTGGTAATGGCGAAGTTTTGGGCCAACAAAATGTGATTCACTGTCATGCCACCAAAAGTCGAAGAAACTGAAATACATATGCTATTAAAAAGAATACTTGTTAGCAAGTATAAAGCACGGTCTTTTACATCATGTTCTCCTGTTTAAGATAATTATGCACTTTTCGTTTTGAATTGCAAATTTTTCTGCTACTTCGCAGTATTTGCTCCAAATTAGTAAGATGTTACGCTACCACAAAGCTTATGTATTCCAGGCTGTCATCGTCAGCCTAACCTTTTCCCAACTATATATGGGTCGGCTTCCAGTCAATCCAGATGCTGATGAATACCAGTATTTTACATGGAGCGTCTACCTATCTGACCTCCACAACCCAGTTACTGGGTACTACGATACCCCTTGGTATGACTAGTTGTCAGATTTTCGGGCTTCAGACGACCCGTAACGACTGTCGAAGATCCACGAATGCCAACCCGGACCAACGGGTTAACGTGCTTTCCGAAGCACGGAGGGGTCTTGGTATCTAAGTATGGTCACTTATCAGTGAACCAGCGCGGCCAGCGTAGCTTAATCTGATCGATCGATCCGTGCGGCTACAAGCCACAAGCTCTTCCATTCGTGGCTTTATGGACCAAAATCGGCCATTTTATGAGCGTTCAATGCACTTTGACAAGTTAGCCACATTACCAAGCTCCCTAGTTTATCTTTACAAACCGGAATGGCCTTAACTGCTGACGTACAAGAAGACTTTAGTGTCAGTAAAGCTAAATGGCTAATTATTTTGGCAATTGGTTTAACTTACTTTTATTACGCGTATAATGCTACTACAAATATTCTTGCTACCCCGCGAAAAACTGCTTCGATTTTGAACTCACAAACTCGATTCGCCGCCATTTTTCATTTAACATTGTTAACCCACGTTAAAACTTTAGCATAGAAAATACTTTAACTTTTAACAACTACGTTTAAATATAGAATAAGTGAACATCTAGCGAGAATTCGATATGTCAGTATATTAAAAGGATTATATGAAATCTAAGACCAAAATATTCGGAAGTCCTGTGTTACTGTGGCATGGCTTTCGTTTCGATATTCAAATGTCTTTAAATATTAGCCTTTTAGACTGATTAACAATTATTTATTAATGTAGGCATCTCTACGAACGTATCTAACATTGATATTAAATTCAATATACAGAATATCGACACGAAAAGCCACTCATACTATCTCCAATACTATTGATGAAATCTCACAATGGATTACAGACCGTAAGCACATGTCCTAAAGCCGACATTTCAATGCGAGATTTCGTCAAAAACGTTTTCAGTAACTAACATACGTACACACAGCCACATATTATCTGAATTACACACATAACTATATCTAAGTATTACACATAGTATATGTAAAGTTTGAGAATATAGATACTAACTACGATATCATGAGACAGTCGTTGGCCTGCAGGGTTTACTACTAACGCCCTCTACTGATTACCGCTACAAAATTAAACTAGCCGAAATAGAAAATAAGTTTCCAAATTGGCTCGGAATAAATTTCGAATTTCATTATTCAGGACTAAAATATCAAAAATTTTGGCTTGGTCACAAAGTAAGGAAGTCCAAGACTTGATTAAATTATGCAAGGAAATCGATTAGGAAGATATTAGTCGCAATCTCTTCTATATCTTTTAAAATTAAAAACGTTTATCGTTATGTAAAAATCTACATTTCATTCAAAACATCTATGACGTACAAAATTATAAATGTAAACACCGCACTGTTAGCTGCACTTATATAAAAATTACACAAACATATGACTGCAACATCGCGTTTTCATAGTCTTACGATATTTAAAAAAACTGCATTCACGAATCACAGATCAAAATTAAAATCGCGTACAACACTCGAACCGAACCTATGCTGATATGTGCCGACTACACTCGCTCCAATAACATCACTATACTATCCATTGACTCGCTCACACAAACTATCTTTAGTCGAAACGAGCTTCTCTTTAGATAAGTTTCGCCGACTGCCTTCGGTGAAATTTTTCACCGACATCCGAACACCGAAATTCAGCGAAATTTCGGCTAAAACGTAAGCTAAGATTCGTTGAAAGTTTATCATCACACAATCAATTGCGAAGCTCTCGCCGCACGCATTACTTCGGCGAACTACACACAACGCACTAACCTATATAACATACACATATTGGAAATGTCACGAACCATTATTTCTCGATATATACTGAGTACACGGATAACAACTACATTATATTATATATTAAATACGATAACTAATTAATGAATGACTATGACGATATAGTTAACGCGCTTGAGCCTTCATTATGTAGCTTGAATCACGAACGAACCATACAGCATGCGGATATATGGCGGATAACTACACTAGAGGAATACATTAACAACTTTATTATAAACGCGAAATAAAACTCAAGATACATAACAGAAGGCGTGTCCTACGCAATAATCATGGCAGCTCGACAGCTTAATAAATAAACGTTAAATTTTACAATACATTTGTCAGTTTTGTAAGACAAAGTTTAGAGCCTCATTGCTTCGCTTCGTTTTTCCGGGTGTGTCCGGAGATAGCCGAGCGCGCTAGGGCGAGGGCGAAGGCCTGCGGGCTTGGCGCCGCAGCCACAGCGAGTAGTAGCGGAAGGGAGGCGCGGCCTAGGACTCCGGAGGCGCCAGCGGAGCCCCGCACGTGGCCACGGGGAAGGTCTTGACGTGCGTCTGCCACTGTGTCGACAGCTGGAAGAACTTCACGCCGTTCAGTTCCGTGCCGTCAATGTAAACTGTGGACAAACACGAAATATTATTAGTTTAGCTAAGTTAGGTTACAGGTGCATCATCTTGAGGCAACTAAAATATCTGCCCAAACAAACAATTTCAAATCGCCACTAAAACGTGTTTCGTGGGTATCGTAAAAGGCTACTAAGGGTCTTCCAGGAGAGTGGGCAGCAGCGTTCTCTATGCATTTTACCATCACACAGCCATCGCCAACCCGCCTGCCAAGCGTGGCGATTATGGCAAATCCTCCCAAATTGGGTACGGCCTATGGCCAGCATTTTTTTTTTTTTTCAGGATGGGAAATCATCAAATGACTTCTCCCGCTCTGGGTGGAGCGGGAGGGCGTGTCAGACTTTTACTGACTAAAACCCACCCGTGTTCCATCAGTTGCCCATGTGCCAGGGTCACGGTATCTCTTTCGAACAATCACGCGACTCCGGCAGGTGCAAGGCCAGCACTGGACGTCTTTCGGCTGAAATAATGATGAAGAAGAAATAAAAATGATTTTGCTAGTACATTAAGCTTACCTTTGAGCGGTACGTGTGAGCTCTTGGCGGAGCAGATGAGTCGCGCCACGCCGTCCACGGTCTGCGCACGGCCAACTTCGGCTTCGCCCGTCTTCTCCTTCTTCTTGCCGAGCCGCATTACTAAGAATAAACAAAAGTATTTTATTGTAAAGCTATAATGAAGGTCCAAAGACACGAGATTGAAGCCAGAAAAAAATATATTAGACGTCATGTCTGATGTCATTACTTAGATAGAAGTGTGTAGGTGCAGTGGCTAGAATAGTCTTAGTTATGTTACGAGCTGGGGTTGAGATAAATGAATTGTAACCAATTTTACCAAAATACACAAAAACAGTTTAATCAACCAATCACAAACACCGCAGTAATTAGAAACGTCAAACAGAATCACTTGTCTCGTTTGTACTGTATCGCTTGAATCGTATTCGTTCTTATTCCCCGACAATCCGCTATTTATAAGCCGAGCAGAACATTCACGAACAATCGTGACTCTTTGCCACAGTTCACAGGTAGCATAGAAGCTTCCAGATATTACCAGAGACCACTGTTTAATTTACTGTACTGTTTAATTCTGCTATTCGATAGTAGATGGCGGTGGCGTCTACGTACAATTTTTTTGTGTAGTACTTGCTACTCGATAACAGATGGCGTTAGCGTGTCGTTTCTAGTCTTTTCGATCTACGTAATACTACCCCCTTATTAGATGGAGTTAGCGTGACTTTTCTAGTTTTTAAGATCTACGTAACAGTAAGTTAAACGGACGGTTATCACGTGTCATCCCGTGATAATACTACAATCTCAAAATAACCGGTGTCGAAGTGCGGGAGGGGCTGTCTTCATTTTCTCGAGAAATATTAAATCCACACTGAAGAGTGAAATGAAAATTTTCAAATTCTTGAGCATATTCAAAATCAAATGTCATTTTTTCAAACGAGGCTGAGAATCAGCACTTTTAAAACGTCAAAAGTAAAGACAGTCCCCCAAAATGCCCGTCCGTCACGAATTCCCAGTGCTTTAGCTAGGAAGAGTGACGCAGCAATTTCCCAGCAGCACAGCTGTCTGTGTAGTTAGAAGAAAAAAAAAAGAAAATACTAACTCTTCTGCTTTTTCTCTTTGGTGAGGTACGTGATGCAGAGATGTGCGTTCTGTCGCGTGACGTGCAGAGCTCGGAAGGACGCCTTCACCGTCACTTTGCTGTCCGTACCGTCGGATTGACGACTTGGCACCTGAGAAAGTTGAGAGTACTCTTTAAACAAATGCACACTGTTAATATTCAAATTATACATCGGAAACAAAATCTGATCAAGGCTTGGCAATACATTTTGGCAGTGATAAAAACCAAAAAAAAAAGTTTAGATCATTGAGTTGATCTTTAGAAAGAGATAGGAAAATGTTTATGATAGATAATCTAGAATCTACTTCTTGATAAGTATCGCTGAACGATTTCGTAAAAATGTAGGTAGGTACTGTCTTTGTTGAGCGATATTCTGAGAAACTTCAGAGAGCAAGATCTGGGACAATTATCAAGCAACACAAAGTATTGTTATACCTAACTACAGCATCTCTAGGCCAACGAAGATCGTCATATTGCTAAATACTTAAAGAATGATCATACTATAAGTTTCTTTCTTTCGTATTGTTCGTCGAATATGCTTCTTAAGTAATTGTAAGTTGAGCTGCACGATTAGTGACAAAAGCGTGCACTGATTGACCAGTTCCACTCAATCTTTGTGGTTCTTTTCTCAAAATATCATTTGGGAGTCCAGTCTACATGGTCTTCACATGATGTGACCAAGACTATGTCTGAACGTTAAGAGAATGTGACCTCTGAGTTTGTTTCGGATTTTCTCCTCAGAGTAGTCAGATATGAAACGCCAAAACACAAGCATATAAACATAGCAAATCATAACACAAGGTACACATTCACAATTAAACTTTAAAAAGAAAACTTACACATACAACGCAAGAAGACGAGACAAACTAGAATTAAGACAGCCCAGAACTAACTATGGAAGGAAAAATATACTGTACGAGGGAGCAAAACTGTATAATGCACTACCTGACGATATAACGAATAGTGACACCATATTTAAATTTAAAAAAGCTCTAGAAGAATATGTTAGAAAACAACACTAACAATATCGATTGTCACCTTTGTTGCCTAATTATCTTATTGTGAGCACAGAGAATCACACTTACTTTTAGTTTTATTTACATTTCTCAATATTTTAAGTGAACTGTAATGTTCTTGTTTTTTGAGAAATAAATGTCTTTAAACCGAAAACTCATCTAGTTTTCGAATATCAATGACCTGTAAAAATGTTGGACCCGTGTGGTGTCGTACTTAAAGAATAGCACCTTCCCATTTCTTCCCGTGGGTGTCGTAAGAGGCGATTAAGGGACTTACTAGAGAATGGGCAGCGGGGTTCTCTATGCATTTTTTAACCACACTGCGATCGCCAATTTGACAATTTTGCACTGCTGTTGTAGGCACTTCATCATCATACATCATATCATCATATCAGCCAAAAGACGTTCACTGCTGGACATAGCTTCTCCCAATTTGGGGGCATTTGCCATAATCGCCACGCTTGGCGGGTTGGCGATCGCAGTATTCAAATTCAAATTATTTTATTTTCTCGTCACAAACAATGACATAGAAGCTTAAAAACTATATGACATTAGTTTGCGAGAGACTGGTGTCTACACTAGGAAAATCTGTATAGCAGATCACCAGGGTTCTACCACACGGTATATTAACATTTTCAGTTATTTGCTAAAATGTGAAGGGATAGTGGATAATATAAATATCAGTGATGAACAAATTAAAAACAATCAAACAAAAATAAAAAATAAGTGGTAAAAACTAGCGGGATACACTATTTAGGATGAGTTAGTAATTCCTCAGTTGCTTTATAATCTAAATTTTGGAGCCATTCAACTAGAGTAGGTACTCTTATATGCCTTTTTAGTTAGGTGATACATTTTTGTAATACGATTTATTTTATTATATAAGTGGGAACCTAAGAAAGTAAAAAATCTTTGAGAGAAGCTCGTTCTTAGACCTTTAGAAGTAATGCATACGGAGTATTTCTGCGTTTTCCTGATAAAGAGAGGGGGTCAAATATTAAGGAAGAGTGCTTCTTGAGAACAGTGTATAAAATAAAAATTTGCCTTACTGATAAGAGTTTGAAGTGTCTGTAGAGATTTGCGGTAGGAAATAAGTATGGCAGAAAACAAGCTACCTTAAGTACCACCCGTTGGGCTCTTTCCAATTTTAGCATGTTCGATTTTGGAGCACCACCCCATGAAGTTATGCAGTATGTCAGAAGAGACTCACACATTGCATAATATACCCACCTAATAACTTTTACTTTAGCTATGTGCCGTAGAGTTTTAAAAATAAAGTTTAGTTTGCGAATTCGCGACGTGAGGCTGTCTATTTGTGGTTGGAAAGTTAAATAATTGTTATCTATTATAACTCCAAGATATTTAATCGAGTTAGACTTTTGGAGAACGGGACAGGAGCAGGTGTTCGATTTTGTGTCAATACAAGAGTGCGCTTTAATATGGAAATGGGATAGCAATTCATTGGATTGGTTAGTGAGGGAGAAAGCTAAATACTTAGTTTTATCGACATTAAGGGTAAGGACATTATTTTTTAGCCATGCCAGGATCGTATCAAAACCTTTTTGTGCATAATTGTAGACATCAGCCCATGAGTCCACTGTGAAAAGTAGTGCCGTGTCATTGGCAAAAGAAATGATTTTACCATGGTGTAGTTGTAAGCTACAGAGATCATTAATGTAGGCAAGAAAGAGGGAGGGCCCGATCACCCTTCCCTCAGGCACACCAAAAGTAACAGGTAGATCATCACTAATATAGTTTCTTATTTTAACCCTCTGGAATCTGTCAGATAAATAGTCTCGGAAGAGTTATAATGGTAGACCCCTGATTCCCATGTTTTCCATGTATTTAGCAGGTTGGGTACAGAGACTGTGTCAAACGCTTTGGCCAGGTCAAAGAATATGACAATTGCCTTCTTTTTAATATCAAGACCGCAAACGAGATGATCTGTCAACTAATCAACAGCGGCACAAGATTTTCCAGCCCTGAACCCAAATTGGCACACTGAAATAAGATTATTGCATTCAAGGTATCCGGTAAGTCAGGTGCTGTTCATGAGGCGTCCTAATAATTTGGAAATAGTGGGTAGAATGGAGATCGATCGGTAGTTGTTGACGCAGCCTCTGGCCCCAGCCTTGTGGATAGGATGTACGAGTGATCTTTTTAAATGTAAAGGAAATATGCCTGTAGTATGATGGTATAGTGCATAGAGGACGCTGCTGCCCAATCTCTTACAACACCCAGCGGAAGAAATGGGTTGTAGTACTTACCAGCCAGTAGTCGAGCTGCAGCTCGAGCGGCTCGGCGCGGGTCAGCAGCGGCAGCGGCAGCGCGGGCGCCAGCTCGGGCGCGTGCGGCGTGTGCGCGTGCGGCGCCGGCGTGGCGGGCGGCGACGCGCGCGCCGGCGGCGACCCGCCCTCCTCCAACTCCATCGAAGACACGCCGCCCTCGCTGCAGCCCACACGCACCTCCTGGGGGAGACACAGAAGTTAAAACAAGCCTACTGCCACCCCCTTTTTTTTGTGGGTGGGAAATCATCAAACGACGTCTCCCGCTCTGGGCGGAGCGGAATTGCGTGTCAGACTTTTACTGACTAAAACCCACCCGTGTTCCTTCAGTTTCCTATATGCGAGGTAACTCTTTCGAACAAATCTCGCGACCCTAGCAGGTATTACCACACCCTATGCCTATTCTACATTTATATTTAACATTTTATGGTATACAGTCACATCCGAAATATGGTCTAAATCTTTGAACCACACGTCAGAAGGCTCTCATTGCGCGACTGTGTTTGATTCAGAAAGCAGTACTCCTGGACACTGCACGCATGGCCAGAAGGTTCGTCTCTCGCGCTCCTGATGCCGATGAGGCGCATTTTAATATTTTTAAAATGTTTTTGTAAAAATATTTTAAAATATAGTTGATGTGTAAGAAAATAAATAAATAAAAATGATTTTGCTAGTACATAAAAGCCGGTTTATGTTACGGCTTTAGGCTGTCTTACGACACTTTAACATTTTCATTTGCCAATTGAGGTTTATTTTATAATCACAATTTTCGTTTCATACAATAATTATTTGTGAGATATAAAGTTTAAGCCTTCTAATTCTTAATACAGATGCATAATCAGCCTATAATGTTCCCACAGTATGGACACAGGCCTTCTCTCGGTGCGAGGGAGTAGGTCTGAATACAGATGAATTGTTACCAAATCCCTGCAGTGAGTGATTACGTGAGAATTTGATCAGAACAGGGTTTTATTTTTGGTTGGGAAATCGTCAAATGACGTCTCTCGCTCTGGGCGGCCCGGGAGGGCGTGTCAGACCCACCCGTGTTCCTTCAGTTGCCTATGCCAGGGCCACGGTAATTCTTTATAACAAATCCGCGACTGGCATGTATTGATGCCAGCGGTCCCCTTAAATGTTTGCTGAAATCTCTTTGAGGAGCGCGTGGAACAGAATACGCCGTCGACCAGGGATATAGGATTAAGCTAAGTTTTCGTGGGATACTTTTGGAACATTCCAAACTAAAACATTTTGTAGAAATAAAACTGAAAAATATAGATTTATTTGTATCACTTACCGCAATAAACGGCACAAATGTCTGGCTGGAGTCCTCATCGCCGGACTTCTCCCGGTACGCCACCATCGCTTCACCGATCGGCACGTTGTTCACTGGACCGATGCTGTTCAGATACCTAAGGAAAACAGAATGATATAATTTGATAATATATTTAAGATTCCTGTAACAATTAAACATGAAAACATAAAAACTTATGGAACTTGTAGCAACCCCAACGAGTGATGCAAATGATATACACCCTATATCATTTGCATCACTCGTTGGGGTCGCTCTCCAGTCAAATCGGATGCAGCCTGTATTTTACATGTAACGACTACCTATCTGACCTCCACAACCTAGTTACCGTGTAATACAATACCCCTTGGTAAGACTGGAGTCTCAGAAAGACTCCAATTGTTTCAATTCCTAGGTTGGGCGAAGTGTTATTGAGTGTTCTGTCTGGTATTTTTCAGTAGGTAAAAGGTAGTATGGGCTGGTGTCCGCAACTACAATTCTGAGCGCGTATTTTGCGTACGGAATTTTTCAGTAGCAGCCCAGAGCATGTATTTGTGCCCGATTGATAGCTATCAGCTTGCCCGCCTATTATATGGGACTAAAAAACATAACTGGCGAATTGTGGGTGTAGGTACTATAGGTACACCTCCGCGCAACCCTACGAGTAAACAATACGTGATATTATTAATATCGAGATATATAATATTCAGTGCTGGAGACTCGTCAAATCGTTTTGTTTAGTGTTTGCGTGTGTTACCGACCTGCCGATCCGCGAGGACATCTCTGCGATGTCGGGCGCCGAGCTGTCGGCGGCGCGCTCGCAGATGTTCTGCCACGAGTCGCTCGTGAACAGCGCCGCGTAGCCGCCGTCCGACGCCGCCAGGTGGCGCGCGATCACGCTGGGGCCTGGACAGTACGAGTTTGGATAGATCAGTATAGTTACGTAGTTTCTGTCTACCCACATGGGAAAAAGGTTCACAAAAACAAAACCCGAAAATATTGTCAGTTTAAATCAAATAGACGGCCGCTATTCTTCCGACAGATATTTTCTGTCGGGGAAAATTTAACCCAGATCCAGCCAGTCCCTTGCTGCCCCCCTATCAGCGATTGCCTAAGCCGAGGTTCGTACCCCCCTCGGGGTAACCCTTAGAGCTTTCGCTTTAGTTTTTAAGTATAATAAGCCCCGGCTGGAGGCCTAAAAAGGTAACTTTTTAGAACTCGCCGGGCCCCAATCCGTTTAAGTAGTCACAATCTTTTCAGGATTAACTACGAGATGCCCCACAAAAAAAAAAAAAAAAAAAAAAAAAAAAAAAAAAAAAAAATGTCGGGGAAAAGGCGAATCAGGTTATCGAAATGTGCTATTTTCGAATAGTTATGCAGTGCCGTGAAAAATTACCTGGGGGTGAAAGATTACACACAATATTGCCTCAAATCTGATTCGAACAGTCGATCGACGTGGTCGGTGCAATATGTGCGCGCTCGCCGAGTTTGTGTGAGTGTGTACATACCGATGGGCACGTAGTAGAAGCGCACGGCGGGCGCGTCGTGCGGGCGGCGCGCGCCCAGCTCGGCGTGCGCGCGCAGTGCCGCGCTCGCCGCCGCGTCGCCGCCGCAGATGGCCACGCGGATGCACGAGCGCCGGGAGCTTCTGGGACAAGGCATGGTCTTAGTATTTACTTATTCTTAATTAAAACGATTAAAAATCAATCCCAATAATTAAAGACACGTACAATCAGTATCAATAATATCTGGACGAACAGACTATTTACACCATACCATCCCATACTGCGATCGCCAACCCACCTTCCAAGCCTCCTTGGGCGAGACCAATGTCCAGCAGTGGACGTCTTTTGGCTGAAATAAAGATGATGTTGACTCACTGTTTAGCTCTCGAGTAGAGGGCATGCAGTAGAGGGCGGGGGTCGGGCGCGGGGTGCGGCGCGTGCAGCGCGGGCACGGCGAGCGCGTGCAGCGCCGCGGCGGCCGCGCCCGCGCCGCCGCACACCGCCACGCACTCGGGGCCCGCCGCCTCCTCGCCCAGCAGCCGGGACACCTGCTCCGCCCACGTGCGACGAGGCTACGACGCATACATACAGTTTTATTTGGTGCAATAAACACAGGAAAAGTTAAATGGATAGGTCCAAAATTCACTCCACTTTCAGTGTTTCAAAGTGAGCTCAATCCCTTTCCAAAAGAGGAGGCCTGTGATGCAGCAGTGGAAACGTTATAGGTTATTATTATACTGAAAAATACACTAAAAAAGCAGTTCAACACTAGAAGCGCTGAACATACCGACTGAGGTAAATGGATAAAAAAATATGTGTATTGAAAATACGTGGTTGAAGTCTCGTATAAATAATAAATATAACCCATTCACTGCCACTTAAATTTGAAAAACATCACCTTGGTGCCACTTAATATTTTTCCTTTGGCAAGACCTTCACAACACCAACCGTTTTTCCTTACCAAAACAAGAATGACAGTTCGAAACAATAACCAACAGTTTGTCCACATTTAACAATTGTTTCCAGCCGTGTATGTTGGCAAATTGTTGCGTCCTGAAATAGTTACTCTATGCGTACGCAACGCGTAACGGAATGACATCTGACTTGTCAAGTTTGATTTGACACTTGACACTTCTCTTGTTGATTTGCCGCTAAAATGGGTCCGTCGCGTTTTGGAACCCCCGCGACGCTTTTGTTGAAATTAATCCTTTTAAATCGATCCACTTGTGACAATTAGTCGTGATCCAGTTGCTTTGAGTGTTAATAACCCTAATTTGACGTAATAATACGGGTTACGTTTGTTAAAACTGAAGTTCTTGAAAAGGATGGTCGCCGCTTGGTATCTCGCGATCTTTTGTAAAGTAATCCTTAATCCCTGAGAATCGGTCGTTTTGCGGACAATACGTCATGACCCAATGATATTGTGTTAAATAACCCCATTTGGTGAAGGAATACGGGTTTAGTTTCTTGACATTGAAATAGTTTGGAGGTTAAGTGTTTGAACCGCATGTTGGAGTGAATCTCTGGCGAGTTGCAGCGGCCTGGTGTTCTGGAAAACCCACTTACACGTTACTACACGATACATATACACTCACTTACATACATAACTCCAGGTAGGCACCAGAGCAGTGTCCTTCAACCAACAGGTAAGTTCTTTTGTTGTATTGTAAGTGTTTGATTTGATTGTCTGCTCCGCGTACGGCGGACTAGTTTCGCTCGCCACTCTTGTCTCCTGGACCCCACCATAATATCTTCCACTGCGCTATTGAAATGCTATTGTAGGGGTCTAGTCTGGCAGCGTACACAAATATTTAAATAAATTCTATCATTTTAAAGTAATTCCAAAAAACGTCCTAAAGTACACTCAACGCATATGGTGCGTTGGTGGCATGACGTAGTTATCTCGATCAACGCAAATGGTGCGTTGGTGGCAACGAATGGGATGATAATCATCATATTTCATGAAAAGTAATAAAAAGTTGCGATTATATGCATAATAAAATATTAATTAACGCAGGAAGAACATCGAAATGGGACAAATTTGGGACGCCCGCACTTCTAGTGTTAATGTTTAACCTACTCGTACCTATTGAAAATGCACATAAAAACGCATACCTCTAAAGTAGTAGGACTCTGTGCCGGCAACTCATGCGCAGACAGCGGTCTCTCAGCCCCCACGACGAGCGAGTTCTTCTTACGCGTCACGCCGCCCCCCGGTATCAGGTTACCACCACTTGTCGCGCTACGGAATAACCTTGATCGTTTGTCCTCCTGAAACAATGGAGTACCTTAGATGGCCGATCATAATTCAACCATACATGCATGATTACTGATAAATACGTTCACTGATTGGACAAGTACACTAAATCTGTGTAGTTCAGTCCCCAAAAGAACATTTCAGAAACCAATGCATGCACCAAAATGGCTTTGCATGATCTGCCCACGATTATGTCTGGACTTCAGGGGTTCGTTTCCCAGAATTTCGTCATTTGATGATTTCCAACCCACAAAAAAAAGAGAGAGTTCGTTTCGGCATTTCTTCTCTGAGTAGTCAGATAGTTCACGCTACACCTCATCTAGTTCTTAAAATGATTATTAATAACATCATTTATCGATTATACTTACACCTTCTTCCCATAAAGTAAGCAGGTACTGCAGAACGTCACCTGTTACGATCCTAACATAATCCTGCACCCCTAGCCAAGTTGATAATCTGCAATCGTTAACGGTAGTCGCTCAACGTTAAGTCACGTGGTTAGAACAAACGAACAGAAAATTCGTAGCCAAATTCACATCGTTCAAAATGATAGAATGATTTTTTATCGTTTCTACAATGTTCAACGCTAAATCCTTTGTTATAAGGTGTCATTTTTCTAAAGACATTGTAGAACGAGCGGCCGACTCAGGCGTTTCAACATGGCTACCAACTTATCGTTTTCTACAGTTGCTGACACTAAGGGGCGTTACCGATTGTAGAACGGTAAACGTTTGTGACTTGGCTAGGGGGGCTGATTTATAATTCGTTGGCTATAAATTACATATGAAGGGACTTTCAAAGTATAACATCACGCTCGTATTTTCCCAAAGTGTTAAGCAGAGATGTACTTATAGAACAAATAAAGGAGAGAGTAGTTATCGTAAAAACAGTCGGACGACGTACATGTTCTCGTTAAGTAATTTTAATGTTCAAATGAGCGAGCCTCTGGTCCCAATCATTAAAAGCAGTGGTGGCATAGTCGTAACGGCCGCGAGTTGCTGTAGGTCGTAGGTTCGAGCCTAGACAGACGCTTTACTATGTGTAAATTAGTTCACTACTATTGCTCTCAAAACGGCGAAAGAAAACATTGTACGGAAACTGGCATGTCCTAAAAAACTAAAAATTGAAGATATGCGACATCTATAAACCCGCATGGGGCCCGCGTGGTGTATTTTGGCCCACTCCCTCTAATTTAGAAGAAGCCTATGTTCCAGTAATGGAAAAATTATAAGCTGATTATGCACGTCCTAATCGGCCGTAATGCAGTTTGGAACCGACAGTTTTGCGCGATGTCATATTGGGAGATAAAAATTCACCGATTTAAGGTACACTTTGGTACCTGTTTCGTCCCGTGACAACAGACGGACCGTTTGACTTGTTTAATCTGTGCGCCTACGCATCATGGCGTGTAACGGAGTGACAACTGTCAGTTTGATTTTGACACTTGGTTTTGGTCTTTGAAAGATGGACGGTCGTTGTATTTGCCTTGCGACCCTTTGTTTCAATCTTCTTGAATCGATCTTTGTGGACAATTTGTCGTGATCCAATTGTTTTGTGTGTAAATAACCCCTTTTGACGAAATAGAACGGGTTTTATTTTGGTACTTTGATTGAAATAGTTTGAGGTGACAGTGATTCATTGGGAGCCGCGTGCTGAGAAAATCTACAGCGTATTGTAGCGGCTTTGTTTCCTGGAATACTTACAGCGTCACTACACAATACAATATACACTCATTTACATACATAAATCCAGGTAGGCTCCAGAACCAGTTTTCCGCAACCAGGTGAGTCTTTTGAATATTTGTATTAATCAGCTCCGCGCACGGCGGACAGTTCGTAACCACTCTTGTCCCAGGGCCCACCATCATGCTTCCACTGCGCTAATTTAAATCCTATGGTCAGGGCCTTGGCCTGGCGTCGAACAGTACCCAATCCCTACCTAATTGCTTTGAAGACCTAAACCCACTAATAAAATATGTGATTGTTCTAACTCACCCTGATCTTGACCTCGTTAGGCGGAGAGCTGGACACGGAGGCGCCCGACACCGGCGCGTCTATAGTCGCGTCACCGTCGCTGTTGCCGTCACTCGCGCGTTCATCTCCCGCTGAACTTCTGACCGCTTCTGATTCTGATGTCATACTTAAAGTTAGCTGGGAATTCAGGGATGTAGCAAAGTTACAAATTTTCGTTTTTAAGGGCCTTTTAATGTATTTTTTTTAAACTGGAGAATATTGTTACGAGCTGGGGTTCGATATAAATTAATTAAAACCAATATTACCGAAACACACAAAAAACTGTTTAATTCAATAAACACAAATACCGCAACAACAAGAACCGTCAAAAGGAATAACTTGTCTCGCTTGTACTGTATCGCTTGAATCGTATTCGATCGCATTCGTAACCGAACTGTCCTCTCAACCCTACAATCCACTATTTATAAGCCGAGCAGAACATTTGCGAACAATCGTGACTCTGCAATAGTTCACAGGTAGCGTAGAAGCTTCCAGATATTACCAGAGACAACTGTTTAATTCCGCTATTCGATAATAGATGGTGGTGGTGTCTACGTACAATTGTTGGTGTAGTTAATTTTAATCTAATTTTAAATTTTAATTTTAATCTAATTTTAAATTTTAATTTTAATCTAATTTTAAATTTTAATTTTAATCTAATTTTGGATTTTAATTTTGAACTGATTTTAAATTTCAAAAGAAAAAAACCTAATACTAATATATTTTTTTATAAAAGTTCAACCAGACACTTTGTAACAAACTTTGCATCTGAATATTTTACATAATTATACTGTGTCAACTTTAACAGCTACCTACAAGATTTTTAGTTTACCGTGTCATTATGTCATGTTTTTCAACCGACGAAAAAAAACGGAGGAGGTTCTCAATTCGAAGCGTATATTTTTTTTTTTTTTTTTTTTTTTTTTTTATGTATGATCACGCATAACTTTTTACATAGTGGTCCGATTGTGACAATTCTTCTTCTATTGGAAAGGGTATACTCCCAAGGTGGTCCCATATAAATTTGGAAAACAAAATCGAACCCTAAGGGTTGGAAAACAGGGGATGATTGATTGTTCCCTCACTGATTGTAACGTATAAACACGCATAACTTGTTACATAGTGGTCCGATTGTGACAATTCTTCTTCTATTGGAAAGGGTATACTCCCAAGGTGGTCTCATATAAATTTGGAAAACAAAATCGAACCCTAAGGGTTGGAAAACAGGGGATGATTGATTGTTCACTCACTGACACTCACAACTTTTTACATAGTGGTCCGATTGTGACAATTCTTCTTCTATTGGAAAGGGTATACTCCCAAGGTGGTCCCATATAAATTTGGAAAACAAAATCGAACCCTAAGGGTTGGAAAACAGGGGATGATTGATTGTTCACTCACTGATTGTAACGTATAAACACGCATAACTTGTTACATAGTGGTCCGATTGTGACAATTCTTCATCTATTGGAAAGGGTTTACTCCCAAGGTGGTCTCATATAAATTTGGAATACAAAATCGAACCCTAAGGGTTGGAAAACAGGGGATGATTGATTGTTCACTCACTGACACTCACAACTTTTTACATAGTGGTCCGATTGTGACAATTCTTCTTCTATTGGAAAGGGTATACTCCCAAGGTGGTCTCATATAAATTTGGAAAACAAAATCGAACCCTAAGGGTTGGAAAACAGGGGATGATTGATTGTTCACTCACTGATTGTAACGTATAAACACGCATAACTTTGTACAGAGTAGTCCGATTTTGATAATTCTTTTATTGTTGGATAGGGTATACCTTGCCAAGTATTATTAGTACATTAAAGCCACAAAAAATCATAAAATAAAAACTTTTAAAAAAAAAATAAAACCGCCGAAAAACTGAAAAGCATAAAATAATAAACCTTAAAATTTTGAGTCGGCGCTGAAAAATCAATGAACAAGGAACACTCAAAGCGCCGACTCATAATTTTAAGGTTTATTATTTTATGCTTTTCAGTTTTTCGGCGGTTTTATTTTTTTTTTTGTTTACCTACCTTATTTCAAATTATGTTGCACCTACTTTGCTTTGTTAATAATAAGTAAGATTCTTTTGCTACTAGGAAAATTTATTTTGACATAAGTCTGCTACTATATACTGTACAATTACAGAGAAAGAGGAAATCTGTTCCACCGTAATACAGTTTATACTAGTACGGGGAACAGAGTGAATCAGTTCTGTGCAAACAACCATAATATGTACTTACAGATACCTCAGACAAGAATTTTACCTACGATCTACGTAGCAATATCTAAGCTCAGGTTTATTTATACGGGCAAGTTCTTCCCACGGCCATATTTTTTGCTGCACTGTATTTTCAACGCACCGCTTATCGCCAAAAATTGAAATTACAACGGAGTGGTTTCTTTTGCCGCACTAGAATGCGCTCTGTTGGATTCTCAATGCTCAGCTCAACACCGAAGGTCGAAAATCCAGTACACGATAAAATATTGCTGCGATATTCAGTTTTTATTCTAAGTACTGTGTATTGTAAATAAAAGTGAAACGTTAAGTTAAAGATAGGTTTAAGAGGAGTATTGATATTTTAATTAATTGTGGGAGTTTTCAAATCATCAAACGAATAAAATTAACCAATTTACTAAATTTCAAACGTTTTATTCTGTATATGCATGTTGCTAAAAAATATATTTTATTGTAAAATGTCAAACATCTGAAAAAGTGAAATATTAGGCACAGTATTTTAAAACAGTTAGAAAGGATAAGTTTCAAATAATGAAGTAAAATAAATAATTAGGGTTGATCAAACCATGCAACCGTGTCACTTGTATTGAGTGAACGGGTGAAGACGGAAAGCAGTGATAGTGATAATATTAATAACATAAAATAACAGACAGAAGCACGCTAATAGTCTTAATAATAAACAATTATTATGTAACTTGATAGAGATTGTGAAAGGATTTAAGGGGAAAGCATCAACCTAAACCGCTAAATTGAAATTTTCTTAAGTTTTTGGCAATTTGCATATCAGTATCAAACTGCATAATGAATAAGATATGATTCGCGACCGTAACAGGTATGTATTAACAGAATTATAATCATTAAAGTTATCAATACAATCCTCTAAGCTCATTGAGAGATGAGAGTTTGTTGCGCCACTTCTTCCCAGCTAAAGCACTAGGAAGTGGTGAAGGGCGGGCATTTTGGAGGACTGTCTTATGTAACTTTGACGTTCAAAAAGTGCTGACTCTCAGCCTAGTTTGAATAAATGACTTTTGATTTTTGATTGAATCCCACTGAATGAATATTTCTTGTTTTCATTCAGTGGCATTAAATTAAATGAGAGGATTTTAATCATTATAATTCTGTAAAGCCGTATTTGTTACGATCGTCACTCATATTTTAATCAATATACATCCTGAGATTGACCTGGGAAACGAGTACGGCCTCTGTGATAAGCTTGAGTCACGCATTTTATCACGGTTTTATTCACAAACTGTGATAAAATGTGTGACTCAAGTCTATCACAGTAGGCCGTACTCGCTCCGCTGCAAATTGCAAAATACGTAAGTAAATGTGAATTCTGCGGGCTTCCTTTAGTGCATCCTTCTTTAGTAAATAATGTAAAGAAATAAAAGAGAAGATTTATCTACTGAAGGCCACAATTTTACGATTTATGTATTATTTTTTTATTATAAGGTTTAAGTATTATGTTATGTCACAATCTCGATCAAATATGTAAATAAACTTACTCTTTTATTAACCATAATAGACGGGGGACGAGTAAATATTTGACTTGAATAGTAATTAAGTAGTATAATTTAAGCTAGTTAACCCAGGTATCACCAAACAACCTAAAAGAACCAAAAATTCGAAGACGTGACATCTACCAACGCGCGCTGGGCCCGCGTGGTGGATCATGGCCCACTCCCTCTCACCGAGAGGAGGCCTGTGTCCCAGCAGTGGGAACAATATAGGCTGCTGATGATGATGATGAACCCAGGTATACACGGGCATGTTTTTCCGGCGGCACTTTTTTTTCGCTCTCTAGATTTTCTCCACTCTGATTAGCGCTGAGAGCTGTCACTCTAACAGTGTTTTTTTATTTGTAGGGCTGGTATGCGTTCTGTTGGATTCTGAATGCTCGGTCCAACACCGACGGTAGAACATCCAGTGCACGATGAAATCCCTCCACGATATTTTCACATTTGTGCGAATGTGGGCTTACTACGGTTGTAAACTTTAGTATATCAGAATGCGTATTGACCTAGAGGCAGCCGCAGACTGCCTGAATGTCCAACGTTCGATATTAAATTATAAAAGCTCTTATGTTGAAAACAAAAATTTTCATTAACAAAACATTTACTTGGCCAAACCATTTCATTTTGATAGAGTGGTCTACGTTTACATGGACGTAAAAAATAGAGGCGGAATTTTTCTTTACACTGGATTTACAACGCTCTTCTTAGCGCCTAGAGAAGAAAATCGAACAGCAGCAGCAGTGTTTTGTCGACGGGCTGTGAGCGCTCTGTTGGAGTCTCAATGCTCGATTTAACCCCGAGAGTTTAAAATTCCGTGAGCACTTGATCTTAAAATATTATAAAATGCCCGGATCAGGTTACTAAGGTAAGACTTCTGCTCGTCTATTTTTTAAGGATGGAGTAGAATTTACAATTATTTCCATAACTATGTATCGTCAATATTTATCGTCCACCCATTAGTCTATAGACCTAATACCAAAACCAACGTTCACACAGACATAACAATATCGCGGCGGCATTTCCTTGCTCACTGAAACTTCAACGCACTGCCCAGGCATCGAGAGTTGAAATTCCAGTGCACGCTTCACGCCACGATATTTTAACGTCAACCAATCAACCCATCCCGATGAGCAAGTATTACCTGTAAGCGGGAGCGTGACGAGATGTTTCTCCCGCAGCGCGCTGAGCTCGGAGCCCGCAGCCACGCTGGCGTGCCGCGCCACTGCACATGCGCCTTCAGTCACAGCGTGCAACGTGGAATACCGCGGGAGGGCGTACGTAGGAGGCAGAGTGCCATGAGGAGTGAACGAGTTTAGTGTCTGTTTTATTGGGTTAAGTTCACAACAGATAATGGTATGTATTGTGGTGGCCATATTTTTTAGTAAGTTATTAGGTTCTTGGAAAATGGTGCTTGCTTTCATACAATTAGAGTCTTTTTTGGCTCGTCGCTGTATTTTTTAGAGCTTGTTCACAATTTTTTCAGTCACTTTAAACTAGAGTAAAGTTTTCTTTCTAGTTCTCTGACTGAATTTTCTAAATCAGTAATACTTGCAATTTAATTTGAGTGTTTTTTTTTTAACTGAACTTTATTCTTGCTACCCATTTCGTGAGTCATGACAGAAGTATTCCACCTCGCACACAAACTAATCTAATGCACACAGCGTTACAAAACAAAACATAAAATATATCTCTATGTATATATGTCTTCCATTAAAATGTATGTAAGCAAAAACAAAAGTGAAGCGATTACATCACACAATGCATCTTCGAGTTTATGCTTTGATGCTCAGGCAATTAATTATGTTACTGATTACATATAATATATTGTTTACCATACACTAGTAGTGTAATATAATTAATGAGTGACTATGTGTGTTTGTTGGGTAGCTCTTGGCCTAAGTTTCGGAGATTCCGACCAAATATTCTAATGTTTTAACTGTCTTGTTAAGTATTTAGTGACCAAAGTTTGCTTCTAAAGTCGATTAGTATTTTTTGGAGGATTAAGAAATAAAAAACACTTTTCAAAATTAACATTACTTTATTTCAAAATAAAAATAAAATAAACAAAATCAAAAAATAATACAATATCACAAAAAAATGTAAACGTTTTATCAAAAACAGTAAACAATCTTCAAAAATTAGACCGAGAGCTAGCAACATTATTTTTACAATATTTTTGATATTTTTCTGTAGGTGAGTACATACCATTGGAATGCCTGTGGTGTTCCTGGTTGGCCAGACTCCTGGAGCTGCTGAAGAACGGTCTCAGCGAGGGTTTGGGGGTGGAGCCGATGCTGATGGTATCCATCTGATCCGGGCCTGAGTCCTCGCCCTCGCCGCATGATAGGGATTCTAGTTCCTGAAAAGATTATAAGAACAATGATGATTGATAATCTTCAAATGTTTTCATGTTCACAAAGACAGTTTGCGTAAGGCCATTAACTATCAGTTAATGTTGCCAGTTACACAGTTACAACAACGCAACAGCAACACGTTGCTGCAACAGTATCACTAAACAGTTTATATCATACACAGTGTGGCGATTAGGTTATCACATTAATTGATACATGAAAATAATTACTTAATAACATTTAACATACAAGACGTGACACCTTTATTTGTTTTAGTATTTAACAACATTTTACTAAGTTTGTGATTACTTGGTAACAATACCATAAATTTTGTGTTGAACTGTTGATACCATGGCGTCGCACGTCTAGTGCCTTATTATCAAGGGTGGTATGTCTGGTGTGTGGTATTTCTTGTCAATTTTAACGCTATTTATTTTGTTGAAAAAAAAAAAACAGTTTTTTATTTTTAACGCGCTTTTATTAGCTTCGCAAACAGAAAACAAAACAAAACCGAAAACAGTTTTTCTGTTTTTAGTAAAATTGTGTATCTTATGATTTTAACAGACTGATAAAAACTTTTAAATTTTATATTTCTGTAGCAGCAACTTGACATGTAACACTCACCTGGAACAGTTCATCGATGTCCTGTTGCGCGTGATGCGTGTCGCGTGCAGCGCCGCGCTCCGACAGCTCCTCGGGCACGCGGAACCTCCGCAACAACGCCGCGAACTTCTGCTTCAGGTTGCGTTGCTGTAACACAATGCGTAACGTCAGTTGCACGTTGATTTTGTTTATGATGATGGTGAGAATGTGACTGAGTTTGCTAGGTATTGTACGTGATTTATTGTAGTGCGTGATATAAATGATTTATACTTTTAATCTTTCGGTTTCTAGGTGATGTAACTACTCGTATTATAGGTACAGGCTAAAGTACTGTTGCAAAAAAGTGCCTTTTTAACAACACATTTCATTATTTATTTGCAAGTAGGATTAAATTTCACTTCTCGTTCTGGTACCTTATCTTTATCACTGATCTAATGATTCAATATTCTAATGATTCAATTCAATTTTCATTCATAATTTTTAACACTTTGGATATCTACACAATTTTCGTAGTATTTTTTTTTTTGTCTAAAATCTAATCAAACTCTGAGTGATAATGTCAGTTGTTTAATTGATGTATCTTTTAGATTATCTAATCAGGCGTAAACTTCGATAGCGCAGTATATTGACACTACAATTCTATTGTTTTTTATTGTTTCCTATACAACAATAACACGGAATATTTCACGGCACGCGAAAACGAAACATTTTAACCTTGAACGAAGTTTGGTGCAGAATGAGATAATTAATACTGAGATAAGTGACGAAACAGGCCAAAGATGTTGGTTTAGAAGTTACAAGATTGTGTAAATCTCATACATGGCCGTGCCCAAAAATAGAATTCTACGAATATTTTTTAAATTGGATTTTCACCCCTTCAAACGATAAATTCTTCACAACTATCTAGTGTCTTCTCTACAATGTTAAGGTGAGCTTTCTATCTAACCGAATGCATAACTGCGGAACCCAGTCACTGGGTTACACAAAACCTCTTTTAAAAAAATATTTTTAAATCTTAACACTATTAGAGACACATATTTAGATACACACAACACAACACAAAAACACAGCACACAATTCTAAATATCCACACCCTACTACAGAAAAACACATACATGCGCATACGCATACCACAAATACATACAGTTTTCGTGTCCATGGCCCGAACGCTACTGAGCGGCCACCGTCTTAGGTGCAGTTAATCTAATCTTTGATATACTCACAAACAACGTGACATAATGTTTATACTACTTAAATGATATGACGCTATCTCGTTAGTAATTAGACAAAGCAGAGGTCGCGAGTTCGAGCTCTATTGGTGTCTACTGATATATTTTGTCGTCCCGTCTTGGGTGCCAACTATCTAAGTACATCAACGAAGATTATGGTCGTCTGAAAATAGTTCGAAACTTCAAAGTGAACCCAACAGCCGATTACTTAACTTTTTTGAAAAAACAATAGTCATTCCATACATTTTGTCCGCGTATTGATTGCGCTTTTGTAGGAAACAGCATGTTTTTTTTTTTGTTGTTATAACGGACTTATTATTTAAACACAGGGGGGTCCAAAACCATGTACTGAATGGTCCTCTCCAAGCTGCTAATGAGAATTTTCTGAAGAAAAACCTATTCGAAAAACATTTTTCCCGACATGAGGTTCAAAGCCAGAACCTCATTAATCCCTGTTCAGTAGTTGCGTTTGTGACCACTATACTATCACCAACAGTAATTAAATGACAAAGAAATAAATTTGGAAAACACTACTGAAGATTTTACCTTACAAGTGTAGATGAGACCTAATATTTCAGATGTGCACTTTGAATATAATACAACAGTTTTACAGAAAAACAAGTAACTAAATACATGATGCATGCTATTCCAAACTAGAAGACCACATATCTACGGTATGAGAATAGAAATTTTGAGTCTTGTACTTTTATTTCTAAGATTCAATTTTCATTGAGCACTCAGCAACAACATCTGAAATTATTATGTTATGAAGAGTGCAAATAGTACCTACCCACTGTAGAAAAAAATTCACAAGAAGGTGCAACAAAAAACTCTTGAAATAATTAGTTCATTAGTTCTAGCTATTTATTATACAAATGTCCTCATGAATTTTGAATATTCTTTATCCATGTAACTGATGACATACTCTCTACAATACATGCATTAGACAAAGGCTTAAGAAACGTTAAAAGATTCATGTTTTTTGTTTAATACATTCAGCGCAATTTCTATTCTCATACAAAATGTATACTAAGCGTGCGTGCGCAAGCGCTCACCGCGAGCTTCCCGCGGCTGCCCTTGCGTTTCGCGGCCGCGTTCTCTAGCTCACTGTCGCTGTCCCTGTCGTTCGCCTTAGAGTGTATATAGCTCTGTCTCTTTCGCTCGCGCTCCATGAAGCTCAAGTCGCGAGAACGGGACAACTGCGTGCAATGCAACGCCTATTACGTACAAGCTTTATCTTCTACTTAAATATTTATAAGATATAAATAATATAATATTATATATTATATAAATTATTTCAGTAAAATCGTTGGCCTGTAAATTATACAAAAACATGGTAAATGTGGAAAGCTCCCTGAAGCAAAAGCGTATATCGAAACATGCTGGTTTTACTTATTTTTTAGAATTTATTTTACAGGCTCTTCAGCCAAACATTTTTAAGCTGACGAATTTATCTCTTACGGGAACTTAAATATTCTCTTATAAATCCTGTAACTAATTTAATAAAACTACTAACTAGGAAAATTTTATAGCTGGCTCCTGTACTAAATCTTCCTAGTCTCAAACCTAGGGCTACATTTTATAGTAAGAAATAAAAAAACCTAATAGTTATTACGTAATTTACAAAAGCTTGTTCACTCGATTATCGTGCTTATTACCTTGGTATAAGAGAGATCAGTTTTGTTGAAAGCCAGCTGTCGATGCGCGCGCCGCCTGGCGGGCGCTCCGTAAGTCATGTCATCGGCTTCCTCTACTGAGCTGAATTCACCTTCTTCTTCTTCGTCTGAGTAGCCGCGTTCTGGAAAATGAGGAGTATAACGGTGAAGTGGTTCCTTTCGCCATAAACCCAGGAGCCTTCGTTTGGGGTCACACTGACTAGATGTTAAACTTTAGAGCTAGGTTGATGGCTAAATATGTATACACGTTAAGGCCTCCCCCACATTAGGCGTGCGCGATCCTCGGGCGCGAGCGCCGCGCGCGCGTCGCGAGCGCGTCGCGAGCGCGCCGCGAGAGCGTCGCGTTTAGCTGCCCTGCGGCGCGCTCGCGGCGCACTCGCGGCGCGCTCGCGGCGCGCACGCGGCGCTCGCCTTGGCGTTTAACCCCCTACAGCTAAGTCAGTCACAATTTGGACAATTTTCGTTTCAAAATCCCCACTATCCACACTAATATTATAAATGCAAAGTAACTCTGTCTGTCTGCCTGTCTCGCTTTCCTGCTAAAACTACTGAACCGATTTAAATGAAATTTGGTACTAGGATAGTTTAGAGCCTGAAAAAGGACATAGGCTACTTTTTATTCCGTGACTTTGTCTGCGTCCGCGATAAACGACATTTACGCAGAAGAAGTCGCGGGCAGAAGCTAGTCTTTTATAAATAAAGTGCTGATTTCTTCCCACACCTTTTTTTTGCAATACGATCACTATACTCCTTTGTAGTCATGTCCCATATCGCAAAGCATGTATTTCATCTATTTTTAATTACTATTTTAGAATAAGTTACATTATAAGATAATCAATAGATCCTCCTCTCTACCTACTGTATTTTCCTTTGCTGTGCCCGACAGGGTCCACAACTGTTTCTAAATAAAATGTTTTACCACCTAAGCATTGTGGAATGCAATAAAGTATTGAGTATTGTAGCGGGCGAAGGGGTAAGAACGCGACTCGAGCGCCGCGTGCGCGCCGCGAGCGCGCCGCGAGCGCGCCGCGAGCGCGCCGCGAGCGCGCAGCAGGGCAGCTAAACGCGACGCTCTCGCGGCGCGCTCGCGCCCGAGGATCGCGCACGCCTAATGTGGGGTCAGCCTAAGGAAACGACAAGAGTTCCTGGAAGAAATTGTAGGAGGCCTTTGCCCAGCAGTGGAACAGTAAAGGCTAAACAAAAAAAAAATTGTCCACTCAAGGGCTAGAAGAGAAACTTTGGACGTCTGGCGGTGTAATGGGAGGTATATTTTTGCCATCTAGCGTCGTACTTACTACAGATTGGGCAGCAGCATTCTCTATGCATTTTACCACCATACTGCGATCATTAAACCCACCTGCCAAGCATCATCATCATTATCAAAATATCCATCAAGGGATAGATGTTCACTTACCAGTAATAAGCAAAGTATTGTTGTTCTTAGTGTCATGGTCTACCGGCGTGGAAGCAAGCCCGGTGATGGTGAGCTTGGCCACCGGCTGGCCAGCAGCGGCGCCAACCTTGCCGCCAACCCCTGTCAGCTCCAGTTCCATGTCCATTGAGCGTTGTAGCACCTGGGAAAGAAAAGGAAATTAGTAAAGTATTATTTATTAAAATCTCCCTTACAACTGTTATTACAGGTGTATACCTAATGCGATATAAACATAATATCACAAATTATTCGAAGAGATAGACAACTAATGTACATTTCAAGTCCCATGCTATGGAGGGTGACCCTAATTCAATCAACTACGCAAAAATCCAGACTTAGGGATGTCATTTAAAAATACAAGATGGGAAATCCCATATCATACAGCCCTACCCATGATTGGGGTGGAACCGTCAATCACGGTGTTCTCTCAGGCTTAGCGAGTCAAGTTAACGATTACGAAGGAGGTAGATTTAAATTAGCAATTTGAATGCTCGGGTTTTTTTTTGGGTTGGAAATCATCAGATGACGACTCCCGCTCTGGGCGGAGTGGGAAGGCCTGTCAGACTTTTACTGACTAAAACCCACCCGTGTTCCTTTAATTGCCTATATGCCAGGGCCACGGTATTCTTTCGAACAAATCTCGCGACCCTGGCAGTGAATGCTCGGTCTGATAAATAGAAAATTGCTACAGTTTGCAATTATTATGTGGCATGTGGTGCAACCTATAAGAAATTGTTACAACCTTAGATTAATGTAAAAAAATTAATTCTTGGTTGGCCATAAAAGCAAAATAAATATCTCAACAATGCATGTATCCAGAACGAAGGGGCCTGGCTCACACAACACAGGGAATTTTAGTGTGAGGTCTAGGACTCAAACCCAATTGAAACTCTTTACCTAAAGAAGAAAACCCATTTCCCATATAAATACCTCCTTTAACCTTAAACACCAGCAAATTGCGCAATCATAAGCCAGTGCAATTACAAATAAATCGACGAATACTCAATTGAATATGACAATGAATACTGCGCAAATACCGCACAATGGTACTAAGTACATAACGATAATAGTGTGGACATCAATTTGCGACGGAAACACCCGAGCTTCGTAATTTACACACATTAGTGGCAAATTGCTGGCGGACTCAAAATTGCACATCGATTAACGGTCACTGAACTTAACTAGCTGACAGGATAAACAATGTAGGGATATGTAGGTCAGAACATGTACCTAAATGTTTTGAACTCATCAACATTGTTAATGTATTATTTAACTAACTCATTATTAATTAATAAAAATCTATACTAATAGAAGAGTTTGTTTGTTTTGTTAAACGCGCTATTCTCAGGTAATACTGGTCCGAGTTGAAAAATTATTTTTGTGTTGGGTAGCCTATTTATTGAGGAAGGCTATAGACTATATAACATCACGCTAGGACCCTTAGGAACCGAGCAACAATAAAAAGCCACGAATACGAAGATCTAGCACGGGCAGGCGAGTTGATTGCTTGTTGCGCCACTTCTTCTTCCCAGTTAAAGCAGTAGGAAGTGGTGAAGAGCGGGCGTTTTGGAGGACTGATACGAAGGTGTAAGGTCATTCAAAAGTGCTGACTCTCAGCCTAGTTTGAATAAAAGAATTTTGATTCTAAATCATGTTGACACGACAAGACGTAGACCATCATACCCGGCGGTTAGAATCCAATGACATAGACTTTCTAGGTAGTGGAACGGGTTAAAGTATGATGACCATAATTATGTAGAATATTTCCAACAAGAGCAGATCACCGGAGTTAGCAAAGGATTAGCGAACATAATTCTCCTGATTTCCTTGTCATTGGTACCGATTCCCTTGTTCACAAACTAAACTAAATTTAAGTTCAGTGCATCTTTTTCTTTCTATTTCATTATGGAAAGGACAGAAGATAAATTTTAGTTTAGTCCTGTCAAATTAATCACCGCCTCTCACTACTCCATACAAGTTTAGACAAGATTAAAAACTTGCCTACTAAAATTACGTCAATTTACGTCAAGCGCTGATTAATTTGACAGGACTAATCTAAAATTTATCTTTTGTCCTCTTCTTAATGAAATACAAAGAAAGAGATGCACTGAACTTAAATTTAGTTTAGTTTGTGAACAAGGGAATCGGTACCATTATTTATCTGTTTAAAGTACTGGCTAAGGTAGTCCGCGAAATTCAATTTTTCTTATTATATTCATTTTCGTACTCACAAATAATTATCTGTAAAGCCATGTTTGTCCCAGTCGCGAATCGCATTTTAATCAACATTTATAAAATTTTTGTATGAAAATCTGATGAACTAAAAGATGTTGAATTTTTAAAAGTCAGAACAAAAGTTGTTGATTATGATGTTAGTAACATAGTCCTGAGACGTTGCCGGTGTTTTACAGATATCCCTGTATACATAATGTACATACCGCCAAAAAAAAATGAAAGGGTTTTTCAGCCTAATTCAAATCAAATCAAATCAAAATATTTTTATTTCACATAAGCCTGCAAGGGCACTTATGAAACGTTAGAAGCTAGGTGCATGGTTCCAAATTGTTGATTCCTATGGAGAAGAGCCGGCATGAAACTACACGGTTACTCTTTTAAAAATAATTGGGTTTTACAATATTTTCAAACAACAGTTTTAATAGGTATGCGAGAACAGTGTAGGACTGTCAACAAGTACTACTAAAAACCACCAACCAACCAGGTACTTAATAAAATAGAAAATTGTCTACAGTTTACAAGACCTACAACATTCTCACATTCACAAAATATAAAAGAATTTACTTAAATGATAGTATTACATAATTATAACATAATAACCTATTTAAACCAAATGTCATTGTTGTTATGACGACCAATATTAAAGAGGTCAAATTATAATTGTAAGTATATAATGTCAAATTATGAATAGAGTATGTCAAAGAAGAATGTAAAAAAAAAAACTTAAATAATGTACATCGTCATTTGAGAGCAGTTAATAGACATTTACATGGTCATCCTGTGATGAGCTACCAGGGAAGCCACATGTGCAGACGAAGTTATTGCCAAACTTCCTTGTCTTGAACGTAGTCTTTTATCTTATAATATGCATTTTTGATAAGGACACGCTTAATGTGTGATTTGAACTTTCCGTAGCTAAGTTCAGTAACCGACTTTGGCAACTTGTTATAGAAGCGGATACTGTTTATAAGAAATGATTTACTAGTTTTGGTTAATCTAAATTTAGGTATCACAATTTCATTTTTACTACGAGTATTTATATTATGGAAATCGCTTCTTAGTTTGAAGAGGCCTAAGTTTTTGCGAACATACAAGATACATTCTAAAATATAAAGAGAAGGTAGAGTCAGTATATCAATTTCTGTAAATTTGATTCTAAGAGACTCGCGAGGCTTCATTTTATAGATTTCGCGGATTGCCCTCTTTTGTAAAATAAAAACTGAATCTACGTCAGCTGCCGAACCCCACAGCAGAACGCCATAAGACATAATACTGTGGAAATAAGCAAAGTACACTAATCTAGCTGTAGCTATATCGGTCAACTGTCTTATTTTTCTTACTGCATACCTATGCAGCTGAACTTAATCTACCTGAAATTGCTGTAATGTGGGCACCCCATTGCAACTTTGAATCTAACGTAATTCCTAGAAATTTAGTTTCCGAAATAACATCTAGTTTATTGCCGTCAAGTTTTAAATTTAGATCTACTTGGGGTACATTTGGTAATGAGAATTTAATACATTTAGTTTTGCTTGCATTAAGTAATTGCGTAACACACTATAAAGCTGAATTTAAATCATTTTGAACGATTTTGCTAATCGACTGCCTTATATGTTCGAATTTATCTCTTCAACAAAATGAAAGACTCCCCTACAGTTAGTGTGACACGCAATTACCTCTCTGGCGCTTTCCTTTTAACAAAATAAATAATTCCTTCAAGCACATCCGAGCTACATGACTAGTCTCGCCATAAAACGTTGCGTTAATAAGAGAAAACCATTTTAATCCGGCTGGACGGCGCATTTAGCTGTGACTCACTAATTAACAAATGTCCTGCGAGCCTTGATAATGAGAGCGCTGCAATTAAGCGGCTAATTTTAGACTTATCTATGTACAGACGCCAGCACATCAAGCTACCCGAAACTGATAAATTTTGCCAATCAACCTTCCACCTAATGCTTTAGGGATAAAGTTGAAAATCTATTAAAGAAATTTGACGCTGGCGTCTATACGTACGTCCGTACCTACTACGTTGTTTGTATGGAATAAATAGGAGTTTTAGAGGACGCGTCCGGTATGTCAACATGTATGTTGGAAACGTAAACTGCTAACGAGAATTTACACAAAATTTGGCAGCATTGTTCAACATTTTTTTTTTTTCAAGAGTTTCATAATAGTAACAATTCTACGCCTAGATCTTTGAAAGTCGCTATGAGTCGTCAGAAACCCAAGAGGCTGGCAACCAGTCTTACCAATGGGTTTCGTATTACCCAGTAACTGGATTTGGAGGTCAGAGGGGTAATTGCGGAACTTTTTATCGGTAGGAATTGGTTTAATATTCATAGTTAAACAACATTCATTGCGTTATTTACGTTGCTGAGCTACAATTAATTCGAACAAATGACGCAATGGTTTAGAAATAATCTTCAATCTCATTCAGATTCTGATAAATTGTGCGTTTCGCAATTAGAGTGCAGATAGGCAGTCGCTCCCTGTAAAATTCTGGTATTAAGCCCAACCCAACATAGTTGGGCTAAGCGGATAGAAAGAAAGAAATAGTATTTATTATGGCGCGCACAGGAATATCTCAACTAAACAAGGTGTACTTAATAAAATATACAACAAAAGTAATATAAAAAAAACCGGCCAAGTGCGAGTCGGACTCGCGCACCGATTTATGACGTTTTAAAAAAAACTACTCACTCGATCTCGTTCAAACCAATTTGCGGTGGTAGTTTACATGGTAATGTACATCATATATTTTTTTTAGTTTTGTCATTCTCTTATTTTAGAAGTTACGGGGGGGGGGGACACATTTTACCACTTTGGAAGTGTCTCTCGCGCAAACTATTCAGTTTAGAAAAAAATGATAATAGAAACCTCATTACCATTTTTGAAGACCTATTCATAGATACCCCACACGTATGGGTTTGATGAAAAAAAACATTTTTGAGTTTCAGTTCTATGTATGGGGAAGCCCAAAATTTATTGTTTTTTTTTTCTATTTTAGTGTGAAAATCTTAAAGCGGTTCACAGAATACATCTACTTACCAAGTTTCAACAGCATAGCTCTTATAGTTTCGGAAAAAAGTGGCTGTGACATACGGACGGACAGACAGACAGACAGACATGACGAATCTATAAGGGTTCCGTTTTTTGCCATTTGGCAACGGAACCCTAAAAAAGATTAAAATTAAGATGAGGAGCCATTATAGTTTAAGACAATTGTAAACCTGCATTCCGGCAAATAAATGAATTTGTTTTTTTTTTTTTTGATGATATTTCGTTAGACAAAACTTACGTCATGACGATTGATGACATTCAAATATTCAGGCTTAAATATTCGTTCAATCGTGAGTCGGTTACTAAAATTAGGTCTCTTTTCAATATAAATGCAAGGTCAAAGCGCTGGTGACACTTAGTACCTAGTACCGTCTGAAAAGTTCTGCATAGGTGCGCAAAACTTTCTACGGTAAAAAAGTACGCAAACTGTAACCATGAATTCAACATTAATTATTCTAGACAGATGTAGAAATGTTTCGTCGGTTGTAAAAAAAAACAGCTGTATAATAGAAAAGTGCTAATAGGTGTCGGGTTCTCGGTTCTCGGATACAGCTAAATACAAATTAGTATTTTACGTGAGGCGACTTCTTTGTCCTTAACAACCCATTCGCAGGGTAACACTATACCCCTTGATAAGACTGGTTTTCAGAACCCCTACGAAAAATGTCTAAGGCTTTATCGTCTAGAATCATAACGCAGAATTCATTATTTACGCACTGATTTTTTTCCTAGCTACAAAATATTGCCACAACATTGAATATCACGTACAAAACCGTGAACTACAAACAAATTGTTTTCAAAGAACCGCCAACATATAGCGCGGCCTTCGAAGAATCAATTCAAACTGTTTACGACTCCCAAAACACACAGATCATAACTTTAAACCAGTTGGAGATATTTAAAAGGGATAACTATTTTCAGTCGAGACTGCCGGGAGTAACCTTGCTCCTAGCTACTCATCTGACATTGAACTAGATCTGCTCTTGACTTTTACTACTCTCTATAGCTAGTAAAACTATTGACCAACAACATTTAACAAGACTTGCTTCTGCCCTCGACTTCGTCCGTATGAAATTTATTGTTTGCCCGACCCACTCCGTCGCGTGGTATCACCTTTTCGCGCTATTACGTCGTTATCGCTTAGCGTTCTATCTGACTCTTTTTCTTATTGCTCGGCTCCTAAGGCTCACAGCGAGATTTTAAGTAGCTTATAGCGCTCCTCATGATTGTGGCTATCATATACAAAATAGTTTTGCTCAAACCGACTGGTAATTCCAGAGGTTAGATCGTTCAAACAAACAATCTCTTCAGCTTTATTAAATTAAAATAGTAAGTGTAGATGTTTCTTTCATAACTTGTTGCACAAACTATTTGTAGGTGGGTTGAACTGTGCTGAGCCAGCCCTCGAGCCCCCGATTAACGTGAGCGAATAATGCGAACAAAAGCTCATCACCATCTGCTTAGCCTTTTCCCAACTATGTTAGGGTCGGCTCCAGTCATACTAGTATTTTATGCACCTGAATACCAGTATTTTACACGGAGCAACCTCCTATTTGAGATCAAAAGCTAGTATTGCATGAACAACCCCACACAAACAAACATTTTGCCCAATCCAATCTAAAGATACTTATTCTCGGTCAAAGAGAAGCAACGACCCCTTTTGGCCTCGAGTATGTCAAGGCACAGTGCATTGGACTCAGCTTATAACTGTGGCGAGCTCATACATTGCATAGTAAAATCGATAGATATAGGGCCATTGTAGTTACATAATACAATGTTGTCGAAGAGATTATAGTGAGATGAAGGACAGTAGTATCCACCTGTGCCCTAATACAATAATGCGACCAGCCAAGCGTGATGATCCGACAATATCCGATCGGAATTGAGCATTGTAGCACGGTATAGGGCAACGAACCAAACTATAGGGCAGGTTAGGGAGACGGCGAGACTATCATATGGGATTTTAAGACGTGTCTCGAATATACAAAGCATTGTATCGAATTCTGTAACAACACTGTTAAATAACGAGAACATTGGTAGTACAATGGTAACAGCCGCGACTTACGAATTGTAGGTCGATGGTTTGAGCGTAAACAGGCGCTTTATTTTGTGAAGAAACCGGCATGTCCCACAAACCAAATATTTGAAGAAATGTGACATCCATCAACCCTCACTGGGCCCGCGAGGTGTGTCCCAGCAGTGGAAACTTACAGGCTGACTAAGATGAATGATTTTTGAGATGGAATGAGTAATTCCGGAGATTTTGGGAAATTTTATACCCTCAAATTCGAAGATATGTCCACATCTACCACCTCGTTTTTGGCCCCACCGGGGTAGTGGCTCTCGCCGAGAGGAGGTCTGTGTTCCAGCAGTGAAGTATTTGTTTATTCGTTAATGTCTGAAGCTAAAGGTAAGAATAGATATGAACTGACCTGATCCATCCTGATAACACCTTCAGCCAATGTCTTGTAGCCCAGAATTGTGCGGTTCTTGTATTTCTTACGTCGCTGCAGCATTATCTGCAATCTGTAAAGTAAAAAATATTAGTAAACATTGGTTATATTAAAATTTCATCTTTATTTAAGTAAACTTTTGGTTCCAAAATTGTCTGTAGGACGTAAGTAGCAGGCGTGGTTGTTCAGTTTTAGATGTAAACGACACTCGTTCTGATCATATCCAATTTAAAGGTAATTTTTGTCTAGACTTTCTTCCACCGCTTCTAAATCTACTAAAAGTAAAACCAATATAAATTCAAACTAGAACCCATAATCATTTAAGCAAACCCAAAATCGATTACACCATCGATAAACACACAAACAAATCGATTACTCGTATTGTAAAACTGTTTATGAAGTTTTGTTTGAACGTTAGATCTTCGTACTGAGTATAGTTTTATAGCCCAATTTAATGTCCAGAATGTTTATACCATGTTGTTTAGATCGAGTGCTCGGATATATGGTAAAAAGACCAAAGTTTTATAAATAGATGCTGCTTTATAGCCGATTTGGGAGCTGAAGACGATTTGTGTCAGATATGTAGATGCATAACGGATTAAACCATTTAGTTTTAAACCGTCTTTTTTGTTTTTCAATAGAAAGCATTGAGGCTTCACACAAATTCATCTAGACCTACCTGATTTAGGATATATCAAGGTAAATATATATTTGTTTTTCTAAAATTTATCTATTTGTTTACTCCATAGTATGTAAGTAAACCAAAAAAAAAACATACTTGCACGCCATCTTTTTTGGCTGGCCACTGCAGGTAGAAAGACGGAATCGTAACTTCCCGTGTGCGGAGGTAATAAGCCACGTCAATCATATACTAGAGAATGGGCAGGAGCGTTTTCTTTGAATTTTACCACCATAATGCGATCGCCAACCGGTTTGCCAAGCGTGGTGATTATACCAAAGCCCCCAAATTGGGGGAGGTTATGTCCAGCAGTGGCAGTCTTCCAGCTGAAAAGATGATGATGATGAATCATATACTACCATTTATTTTCAACTGCAGTTTTAGTGCGTCATACAGTCGCGATTAAATCAATCAGAACTACATAAAAAATAACCATGGGGCTATAAAATCATGTTAGCCTATAAAACATGACATGAAAAAATCAATTAAAATAGACAAACAATATTGGCTGCAACCAATAACAGGAAAACCAGTCAAACAAAACTGTGTTGTGCGATTTTTGTATAACGACTAGAGATGAAACGGATAGCTGTTTGGCCGGATACCGGATGCCGGTTATCCGGCTGCCCTTCTGGCCGGATGGCCGGATAACCGGCCGCCGGATATCCGGCCGTTCGATATTGTTTCAGCAGAGCCATCTTGTGCACCTATAGTGTACTTTTTGACACACCTGGTCATTCTCGTTACAAGTAATTGTGTTGGCTCGGTCCGATCCGAGTGTGTTGGTAAGTAAACAGCGCCATCTAGATCGATTCCTGTGGTATTGTTAAACAAGTATAACACAATTTTGTTTAAAGGTGTCAAATTCGATAGCGGATCAATAGAGTGTGATGTTCAATTTGAAATGGTCGAGTTATCTCTTGTGAAGTGCAGCTAGCGAGTGTATTGTTTGAGGTTATGTATGACACATAAATACGAAAATGGCTTTGTCACAGAAAAGATCCCGGTTATGGGAATATTTTGAAATAAGTGCTGATAATATTAAGTTTGCCGTGTGTACGTTGTGTAATGTTAACATTTCTCGTGGTGGGGAAGGTAAAAAGGCAGGTATGTATTACCGAATAAAACTCAACTTTTGTTTTCAATTACTCGTTAACCCAAGTGTTTGTTAATTGTAAATTGCAATTTTGTACTTGTTTGTTTGATTCTGATGAGAATGCGCGTATTGATGTCGTGAATAAATTTATATGAAAGACAACGCTGCTGCCATTTTTATTTATTGCCATTCTATTTTTTCTAGGTACTTCTGCTATGAAAAATCACCTAAAATCAAAACATCCAAACGAATATAAAGCAATAAGCAAAGGCCAGGCAGATATTAATGTAACTGCTACACCGTCAAAGATAGTACCCATTCCTGGAACCAGTTCATCTTCAGCTACGACTACAAAGCAATTAACTGTGCCAGAATCATTCGAGAAGAAATTACTTTGGGACGTAAACGACGCAAAAGCGAAGAAATACCACTATTTGATAGCAGAAATGATTGCTCTTGACAATGAGCCGCTATCTGTTGTAGAAAGAACAGGATTCACCCGACTCCTACAACAAGCTTTACCCCGATACAAAATGCCAAGCCGCACATACATTGCACAGAAAATCATCCCTGACATATATGACAGAATACATGACAAAATTAAAGAGAATATTTCAAGTGCTGTTGGTATTTCTGTAACTTCAGATATTTGGACTTGTTTACACAACAATGCCAGCTTTTTGAGCTTCACAGCACATTGGCTGTCTCCTGATTTTGACTTGGAACACGGGGTTCTTGCGATGTTGCCTTTTTCTGGTTCTCATACCGGCGAAAATATAGCAAAGGAACTTAACGCTATCGCGGGCCGATGGGATATTGACCACAGTAAAATACATTTACTTGTTCATGACAGTGGTGCTAACATGGTCAAAGGTGTTCGAGTAGCCGAGTATGATTCTGCTCGCTGTTTTATACATACTCTTCAGAGAGCTATAAGTAAGTCGCTCAAATCACAGCCTGATGTAACAACAATGATCGCTACTGGTAGAAGACTTGTAACGCACTTCAACCACTCAGGCTTAGCTCAAGAAAAGCTCCTCAAAATTCAAAAAGAATTTAATTTGCCCGAACATCAATTGGTGCAGGACATTAGCACCAGGTGGAACTCAACTTATTATATGATAGAGCGCCTGCTAGAACAGAAGCGAGCCTTGTCATTATATGTTGCGGATAACGTTACACTCGCCAGTTTGACGCCTCAAGAATGGTGTTTAATGGAACAATGCGTTAAACTATTGAAGCCTTTCGAAGAAATAACCAAAATAACAAGTTCTGGTTTATCCTGCGTATCGGAAGTAATACCACACGTTGCTGCTTTAAAGAAATATTTAGATAAAAATGAAACTGAGCAAAGAACTCCTGATTTGCCACACATGAGAGCCACCTTGAAAGCCGAATTAGTAAGTCGTTTCAGCTCTTTAAATCAAGATCCTAATTATTTGATCGCAACTTTCTTAGATCCCCGATTTAAGACAAACTACTTGGGGGTGATTGAAGCTGAAAGAGCACGCCAAAAGATTTTATTGGAATATATAAAAATGTCTTGTGACGAGTCTTCCCTCAGTAGCGACTCGTCATCGACACCAGCTAAAAGAAGTAGAGAAGAAGAAAATGCAGGGTCAGCTGTGTCTCGTGAAGCTCACGACACTTTCTGGGATTGCTTTGACGAGGTCGCATATGAGAATAGCGGCAGTCAGTTACAAGATCAAGAAAAAAAGAATTCAATAGCAAATGAGATTGACTTTTACTTAAAATCGGTGCGCATTGATCGCAATCAAGATCCATACAAGTGGTGGTCAGCTAATAAGAGGCAGTATCCAGTCTTGAGCAAATTTGTCAGAATTTATCTTTCAGCACCATGTAGCAGTGTTTACAGCGAAAGACTTTTTTCCGAAGCTGGACTTATTTATGAGGAGAAGCGAAACCGTTTGTTGCCTGTTAACGCAGAGAAGTTGGTGTTCATTCACCATAATCTGCCTCTAGTGCACTATGAATATTGAATACTAAATCTTATTTGAATAATTTTCACGCATACATTGTTTTGGTGGTAAATTTATGTTTTGTTTCGGTGTAATAATTAAATAATGTCCTAATATTTTCGTCTTTTATTGTATCCGGTATCTGGCCGGATGTTGGTTACTATCCGGCATCCGGCCGGATAGTATTTTTACGCCGGATAGGCCGGATAACGGATAGTTGCCGGATATCCGTTTCATCTCTAATAACGACTCTGTTATTGAAACCGTCCAATATTTACTAGGTATAAAGTTTTATAGCCAGTACTCATTTTGCGCTCATAGTTTTATTAAAATACTTTATAGGATCCGTTGTGAAGTGACTCTTAATAAAGCATTTAGTTCCATCCGAAAATTCCTTTAATTAAACAGGGTTAGTCTTTAGGTACGAATTAGGCTTATTTTTTGAGTTATTATGGGTTAGCAACGTGATGTCAGATGTGGCAATTCTTTATGCATAAATATAATGGTGATATTCATATTATGAACACTATATTTATGCATAAAGAATTGCCACATCTGACATCACACAAATCTTTAGAAATCATAAAAAAAGGAAACAGAAGTGTCTGTTTGTAATATCAACATAACAGCTTTTTACAAATGCATACGAAAGTATTTACGGCACTTATAACAAAAACTTTTTTCTGTCTGTCTGTTCGTATGTATGTTTGTTCCTGGTTATAGCCGGAACGGCAGGACTCATTTTGATAGCACTATCACTGGCAGATAGCTGATGTTACAAGGAGTAACATAGGTTTTGTCCTGGTAGCACATTCCTTGGGATAATGGCCGACATCCACGCGGGCGAAATCGCGGGCACAGTTATTTTAACCCATTAAAACAACAGTTTAGTAAAAAAGAAACTTCTTTTTCAACCCTCATGGGCTGTCTTCTACTGACTCAAAATTACTGCCAGTAACGTACCACATCCTCTCAAAAACGTATGACAGATGTGCAAAATCTACAATTGTGCTAATGAGTAAGTATACACAATTTATCAAACACAGAAAAACCCCGTCTAAAACCATGAAACTGTAAGAGTGAAGAAGATAAATCACACAATAAACCTTGACCGTATAACATGAATACTTCAGCAGATTCCTTCATTTAACGAGTGCATTAAAAACTACTAAATTAACTATAAACAAACAGACGGCGCAAAAACTAGATTAATGTCTTCATAACGAGAGGGGACGGGAGACATGGTTTAAAGTTTCCTCAACTTTTATTAGACTTTTCTTAATGCTTGTGGATTCCTTCGCGTATGGTACGCGTGGCGATTTCATTGTATATAGCACTAGCTTTTGCCCGCGGCTTCGCTCGCGTTAAATTCGGGGTAACACGGTTCCCCTTTCCTGATTTATCACACAGAAGGGAACTCGGAACAGAATGTTATTTTAATACAGTAGTATAGACGATATTATATGTCTTTCTATTTGGGGATAAAATTTAAAGATTCTGGGCATTGGACACACGCGAACATGCTACATACAATTGTCCATGGGAAAAGCACGGCTTTTCCAAGTTCACCCCAGCCACCTAAAAAAGAAAAAAATGTAGCCTATGTCACTCTCCATCCCTTCAACTATCTCCACTTAAAAAAATCACGTGAATTCGTCGCTCCGTTTTGCCGTGAAAGACGGACAAACAGACACACACACTTTCCCATTTATAATATAAATATGGATTGCTATATAGCATTCTGGACGATGAAGTTTAGTAGACACTTATCTCTATGATAATACTAGTACAGATGTGGTTGAAGACTAAGAAGATAAGGATACTACTAGCGGCAGCATAAAGTATATTGAATAGTAAGCTATATTAGATGTGCGTGTGTGTGTGTTATAGTATATTCTTCTCTTATAATATTGCTGCAGGCATATTTTAGGAATGAGAAGATTTTTAATAATAAACGTAAATATTCGTTGTAGTCGGGAAGGCAAATGTCATGAGAAAAGCTATGAGTATCGACATTCAGTCGAAGGCTATAAGAGAAGAGGGGACCAAAGGAGCGATGGATGGAATGTGTGATGATATGGATAGAAAGGTGGTGACTACCGATATAAATAGAGAAGTGTGGAAAAAGCGACATGCTGCGCCGACCCAAAATAAATTGGGGTAAGGGCAGGAGTATTATGATTCGTTGTAGTCGCAGTTGCAAATAGAGATGAGGCGTATATACTGGTACAGGTATATATACCAGGTATGTGCTTCCCAGTATGCAGCCCGGGTACAGACTGGAATACTGGGTAAATACCTTGAAGGTATGACGTCATACGTATAGGCTAGTACGAAGCGAACCGCTACCACAAGGTATCAGCCAGTTCGTGCAGCATCGGTCCGCCGAAACCACCCGAAGCTACCCGACCGCTTACGACAGGACCCGAAGCGTCATTCGTGCTTTAGGAACGTTCGGACGATCTAATTCACTTAGAAAAAAAAAATACATATGTCTACGTTCTTAAGGAATATAATTGCGTAATAATATTATTGAATAAAAAAAATTACGAATTACATTTTTTATCATATCAAAGAGTTCTTTAAAAATATATTGTGTGTAATAAAGTGATTTTTAACTACGCAGCTACTATAGTTAGTTTAAATAAAATTAATGTTATTTTGCATATAATATTTAGCACTCACTAATAACCATCTTCATATCTCTTACTTGAAACGTCGTACCTACATAATATTGGAGGTATGCCATACTTATCGCATACGTTTACTTATCGAAATCATAACACACCCAAATACTTACAGGTATTTTGAAACCCGGTTTTTGTACCCGGTATTTGGCGATACCCATACCTTGAAGGCCGGGTATGGAGATTGGCAGGTATATCTCATGTCTAGTTGCAAAAAGAAGTTGTAAAGGCGAAACAAGAGTTTTTAAGAGCCCCTTATACGTTATTTAGTAAGGGGTTTCTCAAAACTCTGTGTACAGCACTCGACAACAGCCCGGGGATTTATTGTAAGTAAAACAACGTCTTCCATTTGAGCAAGTACTAATATATTTTTATAAATCACATTGAGGTCGTGTATCGGCGGAGAATTTTAGCACCGCGGTTCAGGATTTAGCGATAAATGAATAACGCCATCTATTGGGTGTTTGAGACATCTCTCTACCAAATTCGCGACTGAACACTCTGTACACTCTCTTTCGTTTTATGACAGGAACCACAGTTCATCCTGCTCGCACGCCACATTACCTGGACCGCCACAGGCGTTGGCTGTTAGTCGTATAAATAGCAATATCTGGACGACCGAGCTTTGCTCGGTATTTTTTGGTAAATTGTGTTTAAAATAATAAGTTTATGTTCAAGTTGATTATCGATAAAGTTAGTCACTGAAAACATGAATAAAACGACATTGTATAAAAATGAATCCTAGCCAGATCGATTTATTGCCCCCGAAACCCCTTATATACTAAATTTCATGAAAATCGTTGGAGCCGTTTACGAGATTCAGATTATATATATATATACAAGAATTGCTCGTTTAAAGGTATAAGATTTAATGTATTTAATACATATATGTACATAGTGAAGTTCAGAGGATAGTAATTAGCTACTTGGCTCTAAAGCTTATGATGCTCGCTTACTACTGTTAAAAAGTATTTTTTTGTTAGAGTATATGGCGTACGACCTCGGCTATCCTTTGAACATCACTTTTTGCTTCGCCGTAGTGGGTCATCAAAATCAAAAAAATCAAAATCAAAAGTCATTTATTCAAACTAGGCTGAGAGTCAGCACTTTTTGAACGTCAAAGTTACAAAAGACAGTCCCCCCAAAACGCCCGCCCTTCGACACTTCCTAGTGCTTTAGCTGGGAAGAAGAAGTGGCGGAACAAACTCCCCAGCAGCACAGCTGTCTGTTAAGTTAGAAGAACTTGATTCTATACAATTGTAAGGAGGTAACATTACGAGACACAAAATATTAAATTAAATGATTTGCCTTATGTCAGCTAGCCAACCCAATATTCCAAGAAATAAACTGAAATCTATACTCAAGCAAAAGCAAAAAATATTTTTATAAAGTAAATAAAAGTACCAAATAAAAGCCTCCTGGCATAAAGGGCGTGACAGCTTACATATGCAATGCTGAATCACGTTCACATAGCTGTTACGACCCGAGTTACAAGTCGAGGCCACAAAATAACAAACTAGGACCATCGGCGTAAAAACTAATAAACAGGTAGGTAATTAACAACAATACCAACATCAAGGTCAGCAAGACGACCAGTCACCACAAGCAGCACCCGTTCACGAGCATAACGCAAAGATCAGCCATTACCCCCCTCGCCTTATTTGAGGGAAGGGGGTAACCCGACCCCTGACGCTACCGCAAGCATTGACATCTAAGGGAGCATGACGAACTTGCTGCCGGTTGCTCAGGCAAGAATTGAATGACAACTTGTCGAGGTCGCTAGCTAATCATTTTAAGCAATACTAATCATTATAATATGTCAAAGCATAGAACATGTCAAAACCAATAAATACACAAAAAAAATGACTAACACAGTAAAAAATAATAATATAATAACAATTATATTACAGCTATATAACCCATCACTAGGTACGCTAGTACTGGAGAAAGAACACAAACATTGTCTTGAGTTAATCACAGCGACCAACTAGTTTTGTCATTTAAATAGTCGTTGATGGAATAGTATGCCTTTAGACAAAGGTTGGATTTTACTTGAGCTTTAAACTCATTAAAAGGTAATTCTAGTAAAGAAGGTGGTAGCTTGTAGTAAAATGTTATACCAAGCCCAACAAATGAGTTATGTACCTTATGAAGCGGGTGAAAGGGAACACGTAGTTCGTCCTTATTTCTAGTGTTAACAGTGTGAAAATCACTGTTTTTAGCATGTAAGTGTAAATTTTGCCTAATATATAAGATGTTGGCGAGGATGAATTGTGATGCTACCGTAAGAATACCAATATCTTTAAAAAAGTCCCTTAAAGAACTCTGGCACCTAGCTGGTAAATTGCTCGAACAGCTCGTTTCTGAAGGACAAAAATATTTTGAATATCAGCGGCTTTGCCCCACAGTAGAATACCGTAAGACATAACGCTGTGAAAATAACTAAAATAGACTAACCGAGCTGTATCAACGTCAGTATACTGTCTTACTTTTCTGACGGCGTAGGCGGCTGAACTGAGCCTCCCCGCTAGACTTGAAATATGTGGGCCCCACTGTAGTTTGCCATCTACTGTTATGCCCAGGAAAACTGTCGAGTCTACAGTTTTAAGAACCTCTTTATCTAAGACGATTTCGGGACCTAGATTTCTAACATTGGGTAAGGCGAACTTCACACATTTCGTTTTCTTGGCATTGAGAACTAAGTTATTTGCCGTAAACCAATCCGTAACCATTGAGAGTGCACTGTTTACGTCTTCAAAATCTTGTCTGTTCCTATCTACTTTAAAAATAAGAGAAGTATCATCTGCAAACAGTACAACGTCACAAATACCCTTTAAAAAGAATGGTAAGTCATTGATATACACTAAGAACAAGAATGGGCCGAGTATAGAGCCTTGAGGCACACCTAACTTAACCGATAGCCCGGTAGATTTTACACCATTAATATCTACACATTGGAACCTATTATGTAAATAAGAATTTATTACGTTTAAAGCTTCGTTATGGACACCGTAATGACGTAGTTTACGCAAAAGAGTGTCATGGTGCACGCAATCAAAGGCTTTGGAGAGATCACAGAATACTCCGATAGCATTTTGCGAGTTCTCCCATGCGTTAAAAATGTGTTTCAATAGAGTAACACCCGCATCTGTAGTTGAACGGCCTTTCGTAAAGCCATATTGCTCATTATGAAGTAGGCTATTTAAATTAAAATGTCTTAGCAACTGCTTGAGTATTAACTTTTCAAATATTTTGCTAAATGCAGGTAAGATAGAAATAGGCCTAAAATTAGAAACGTCTTTTTTAGTACCTGATTTAAATAATGGTATGACTTTGCTACTCTTCATGAGGTCAGGAAAAGTTCCGACATCAACACATTTATTAAAAGTAACAGCTAAATAGGGGGCTACGATGTCTATTATATTACTTAATAGTTTGATGGAAATGCCCCAGAAATCACCAGTGTTTTTAGACTTAAGTGTGTTAAAAACATTAACTACATCACGAGGCGTTACACGTTCAAAATTGAATAGGCAACTACTTTTAGGCACACTACTATGCAAAAGGTTTTCAGCTTTAGACGGGGAGGAATTTAAGGAGCGAGTCGTAGTTATAGGTATGTTGGCAAAAAACTCATTAAATACCTGTGCTACGTCAGCTGCCGTATTTACTAATTTGTTGTCGACCATAATTTCAAGTTGTTTTTCTTGTTTAACCGATTTACCCGTTTCATTGTTAATGATTTTCCAAGTGGTTTTTATTTTATTATTTGAATTTTTAATTTGATCGCTTAAAAATTTAGATTTAGCAAAAGCACTAACCTGTTTAAATAATTTTGAATATTTTTTTACATACTCTAGGAAAAGAGTATCAAACCTGTATTTTTTTAAACCATATAACTCGTATAGCCTCGCTCTACTTTTATAAATACCTGGAGTAGCCCATTGGTTAAAGCCGACGGAGGTGCCATTAATGTCAATGGTTTTGGTCTTGAAAGTAGATTTGTACTCTTTTTGCACTACATTAAAGAGGGCTTCATAAATTGCATTAGGATTCTCGTTTTCTACTATAGATGGTGTAATTCTACGAGCTACATTATTTTTGAACTTGGTGCAACGACTAGCTGTATAAGGCCTGCATTCAAGTTTATGTGCCTTTTTAAACAATGACATAGGGAAGCTAGATAGCAAACCACAGTGGTCGGACGTTAAATCAGTTAGCACTAATTTATTTTTGGCATCACCATCACTAAATATATTATCAAGACAAGTTGACGAAGAAGCTGTGATCCTAGTTGGTTCAAAAAACAAGTTAAATAAATTAAAAGACCTGAAAAGATTGAGAAGTCTAATACTCAATGGAGTAACATCTAAAATATTAATATTAAAATCGCCACATACAATTATACTTTTATTACTTGATTTTAACTTATTGAGTAAATCCTCCATTACTGATTCGAAACAAACAAAATCCCCAGAGGGGGGTCGATAAACGCAAATTATAACGTATCGCTCGAGTTCAACACAAGACAACTCAATAGTGCGCTCAATAGAGAGATTTACTAAATCTGAACGTTGCTTACATTTCAGCTTGTTTGAAACAAGAACTAAAGAACCACCACGGATGGCCCTTTTTCTCGCAAATGCACTTTGTACAGTAAAATGATCATCATTGATAAACACTATTTCATGTTCTTTCAACCAGTGTTCAGTTAAACATAACACCTGAACATCATGGTTCTCTATAAATAAACTTAACTCTAACTCTTTGCCGGACAGACCCTGCATATTTTGATGAACAACATTCAACATATGCGGCTCATCCGTTGTCGCACCTAGTAGTTTAAACTACTAGGCGTATCAATAGTAGTGTTAGTATCACTACCAACACTAATTATACAAGACTTTGACATACTACTTATGTCTGTGTTAATATAAGCTAATAGCCTCGCTATTTGATGTCTAAACCTAAGGGGAAGATACACTGTATTCCTTGTCGATTTTAACTTATCAACAAAAAAGTTAGTGTCAAAAAATATAAGTTTATCACTGTAGTGACTGACCAAAAACTGCATATGATTATTAAGCATGTGAATATATTTATTTTTTCTACTGGATAATTTCTCAAAATATGGAAATGCACACAAAATAATTTTGTTGCAATTAATCTTTAAAAGCTGAGTAACACTGTCAGTTATATCATCATGTTTGACCTGTGAACTATTACCTACAAATACAGTTATGGTGGAATTACAATCATATTGATATCTCATAATTGATGTCATTATTTCTGTATAGGATTTCCCAGGCAAACAATTATTTTGATTAGAAATATTCAACTTGTTACTAACTAATTTCCCTAAACCTCTTCCTATACTATCTGAAAACATAACAGACTGAAAACCAAGTTGACTGCAACAAGGGGTAACACTACTAGCTACTACCTGTACCCCTTGAGATTGTTCATGCACAGTATCAGGTATATTTTGAATGGAGATACAGTGCAGACTACTCACAACTTGGGACGGGTTCACCGTTGCCTCAGGCTGGAGGGCATCAAGGTTGGATACCCTTCGACAAGTGCACTGAGTGTTATTGAGAGTCAGCAAATCCACTCTGTCTACCAATTCATTTGTAGCAAGGATATGTTCCTTAATTTGGTGCTTAGAGCATACATATTTATTATAAAGTGACTTAAGGGATTCATCAAGAACTTGAATTTCAGACTGTAAGCGCTGAGTGTCTATTTCATATATATTTATGCTATCTTCTAATTTAATTTGATAATTTTTCAATTTGTTGACAAGAGAAACACGTTCTTTCCTTAATTGAATATTTGTGGAATATTGTTTTTGATGTTTCTTGAATTTATTACATTTTTTAATAATTTTATTCAGACTCGCATATTTTTTTAACTTATTTTGACTTATTTTATGACTACAGTTATGTTTCAGTAAGGAATCCTCGGAGAGGTCAATTGTCGTTATAGAGTGTGGGTTAAAATTTGTATTAAACAATTCGTTAAACAAATGGTCAGTTTCTTTGACCTGATTACGTTCTTTATCCTTTTCTAAATCGTCATCATTATTTCCGCCGAAAGATATTACTGCTGGATATAGGCCTCTCCCAATTTGGGGGGGGGGGGGGGGGTTTGCCATAATCGCCACGCTTGGAAATCGAGTTGGCGATCGCAGTATGGTGGTAAAATGTATAGAGAACGCTGCTGCCCGTTCTCTAGTAGTAAGTCCCTTTGTCGCTCTCTTACGACATCCACGGAATGAAATGCGAAGTGTAAATGGGAGTAGTCAGGTAAGCAGATTCAAATGAATCACTAACCTGTTACCATCCCGCTTAACAAAATGCGGGTACTGCAGTGAGAAGCACAGGTCGAGCTCGACATCAAGCGGGGGCACCGCGATGTCATTGGAGCGGAGGGTGCGCTTGGAGCTGTGCATGCGCGCCGCAAGGATCACGGCACCAGCGCCCGCGCCGCTTGCTGCGCCGCCGCCGGTCTCGCCCAACGCGCCGCATACACGGAGACGTGTTATCCGGAGGGTGCATAGCCTGTGGACAAAAGAGAAGATTTATAAATATAGGTGATGTGTACTGCATGCAGAGGGTTCATGAAAGTTATATATTCTACATAAGATAATAATCATTCTAGAGATAAGAATGGTACAGAGGTTTCATCGCTAAATAGACCAATACACCCGATGGGATCTACAATCGGCGAAAATGACGATCCATACAAACTATAGGAGATGATTTTTTTTTTCATAAATCCTTCCTAATGCTCAATTTTCTTAGATCGAGGAATTCTCGCAAAAAGCGACCGTCAGTGAATGAATGAATCAATATAAAAATTTTACTAAGTAGATGCAAATTTTTCCAGGCAACCCTGGATGAAAATAAATTAAGAACAAAATAAGTGTAAGCACTCGCTCATATTACGGGACTATTCGATATACTGTATCAAGAGCTAGCCATAAAGATTTTCATTGATGCTTCTAGTTCGTAGAAGCGCTACGACTGCTACGAGTGCTACGACGTAGCTCTCATTCATCAATTTTGACTTGTCTCTCTGTTTCATTCGTAACTAGCCGGTTCGCACGATTTTTAAGACTTGATTAAACAATGAGATTTCTTAATTATTATTATATGGATGTACGTTGTAGCATAGTTATAATTTCAGGTCCGAAAGACGTCCACTGCTGGACATAGGAACGCTGCTGTCCATTCTCTAGTGAGTCTGTTAGTCGCCTTATACGACAACTACAGGAAAAAATGGGACGGTGCTATTCTTTACGTCCGGCATCATACGGAATCCACATCGTTCGTTGCGGAGTCTAGAGAAAAACGTGGACTTACTTAACCACGAACACGACTTTAATTTACAATATTAAAATACAAAGATACACTACGCCCAAATTCGATTTAATATTAACATATATTTTTGCATTCAGTGATCCTTTTCGAAGCTCACCTAAAATCAGAAAAGCAATTCCGAAGATATGTCTTGTCGCCATAAATAAGCGTAGACAGGTGAAAAATGTGTGACATAGCAGAAACATGTCGACAGGCTCGTTGCCGGCTCGCTACACCGACAGATTGCAGGCTATATCTGGGACTACATGCCGTGACGTGTTTGTCGAGATTGGCAAATATTTGGACCGTACTACGAGGCTTTGAAGGTTCCGTGTGTAATGAACATGGGTTTCCGGACGGGAATTTTCACATGAGAATTTTTAGGGGTCCGGTTTGAAGAATCATCAAATAGATTAAAAATTGAACCGAATTTAGCCGTGTCTATCAACAACGCCATTAGTTAAGAATATTTTTAAGAACTTATAGGTAGGTACAGCTAATATAGCCAAAGTAACTTGATATTTTGATAAAACAAAGTTCAAAGTTTGATAAAACAAGAATAATAATTGTAGCCACGTTCCACAGCTGTTAAATAAATAAAAATAATTTTCTAGGCATCCGAGACGTTTTTCGAAATCCAATATCCTATGCGCAAAATGTTAATAAAGCTCTCGAGGTCTAAATAGAGTAAATACGCCGAAACGCCCACACAATTATTATCTTATTATTTGCAAAGGATGGAATATTATTTTACCAAACAACGAACGGTCTCCAGAAGACATAAGTAACCAGGATCGTCGGGCACCAAAAGAGGGAGCTAACCAGGGTCGTGGGATTTTGTTGAAGTTTAGTAAATAACCGATAAACGTATTCGAATGAAATTCAATTAAACAGACCGTTCATTGATCGTTCCGTGTGTTGCCGGACGTAACTAAAAAAATAATAAACTAAAAAGTTTAAAATAATGAAAAAAAAAGCGTGGGGTGCTTGATCAATAAAAAAATACCTTAAAAAGCAACCCACGCTTTCTTTTTCATTATTTTCAACTTTTTAGTTTGTTTTTCTATGGAAACGTGTTTTTTTTAGTTTTTTTTAACTATTATTTATTTTCTATTTTTTAGGGTGTTTCGAATTTTGAGACGTATATCAGCGTAGTTTGTGACGTATGTCAGCGTAGTTTTCGAAGACAGTTTTTTTGCTGTCCTGGTAACCCTGGCAAGGATAATGGTACAAATTTATGAAATTATTGCATTGTCATCGGTCTTTAACAGGTGTCCAAAGTTTGAATGAAATCTGGTCGTTTAAAGTGGGTCAAAATTGGTCAAAATAAGGAGTCGGTTACAAACAAACATACAAACATACAAGTGAAGCTAATATAAAGCGTGTAAAATAGAGCCATCCCATTCTTCCCGTGAGTGTCGTAAAAAGCGACTAAGGGACTTACTAGAGAATGGGCAGTAGCGTTCTCTTTGCAGTTTACCATCATACTGCGATCGCCAACCCGCCTGCCAAGCGTGGCGATTACGGCAAACCACCCCAAATTGGGGGAGGCCTATGTCCAGTAGTGGACGTCTTTCGGTTGACATGATAATAACTGTACATATAGCAACATACAGAAGAAATTAAACTAGGCAAAAAAATAATCTATCGGTTGTAAAGTCAGATCGGTAACTAAGCCGGATTTAGTGATGCGCTCCGGAAAAAGATATAAGCTGTTCCGAATTTTCGATCGACCAGTATAATCCGCCTCGGATTCAAAGATAAACCTTTAGCATCGTTCACAGATTCGATGACTTATCTGCGTATCAAATGCGACCACTTATTTTCGTTTTGAGTGAGAAGAAAAAAATATTGCCATCTTTATATATCTCTGTCCAATTCTGGGGGAATTAGGATGTATCTGCGCTTAATCCTTTGAGATGAGCGTGGAATTGAGATTCGATGTAGAAATGTCGTAAAACGCTGATTTATTACCCTTAAATTGGTTGGATTCAAATAGGTTTACTCAATTGTTTTCTTTTTCTCTCAATAAGCGCTCAATGTCAAGCATATTATGTAGATAAATGATTAACACGTTAACTGCCTTGTCGAACTATGTGTCCGACACATTTTAATCAATAATCGACTTAAATACAAATAACACTAAGTACATTTTTGACTTTTTCTGATTTTACCCATGGCTTAACGTGTTAATAATCTATACTAATATTATAAAGCTGAAGAGTTTGTTTGAAAGCGGTAATCTCAGGAACTAGGTACTGGTCAGATTTAAAATTATTTTTGTGTTGGGTAGCCTATTTCTTGATGCTTGGGCTATATAACATCACGCTACCGTCAAAAGGAGGTGAACAGCAACAAAACAAAATGGACGTAAATTGACAGGCAATTCGATGCGACGGGAAGGGGCAGGGGAGCAAAAATTTGACGCGGATGAAGTCGCGGGCAGAAGTTAGCTAAGGATATAACACTTTCGTTAGCTCAAGAGAAAGAGTAAGTAAGTACAACTCCTAAATCCAACTCAACATTTAATATAAATTTACAGCGGTTATTCAGTCCTTTACTTCAATATTAATTATTAAGATTTCAAAAAATACTCAAATAATAATTCATCTTAAAGAACCTTTTAAATACATGTTTTTGCAAAACCCTTAACAATTTCTGCACTTTATAAATAACCCGGCTTACATGGCGCCGGCGCTCGCGCCGCCGTGACAAGTCACATATGCAAACAAAACACATTATATTCTTAAAATAAAAGTAACATGTAGTACCTAATTCTTTCTTGTGATTTAAGATACTTTCTCTAAGGGCTTGAGCAGACATGTCACTTTTAGTATTGTAGATTTTGTTACATCCTTAATAAAGCATCGCGTTTTCGCGACTCTTCCTTTAGTCGCGATGACACGTTTGCTTTTGATTATGGTATCAAAATTATGCGTTTTCTATCGATAGTGTATCGATTCGTAGCCGAAAATTCGATCAGTATGGGAAAGCAACTATATCACTAACAGCTAATGTATAATTGTTTAAAGGACACTGAGCGAGCGACAAAAGAAATTTCGTTGTTATTAGCTGTGAGGGCGTCCAATGTCCCGCAACGTATAAGGTGGTTATCATATATCCGCCGCGAAACCATAAGAGCGAAAGCACAGTAACTCCACCATGACTTGTTCCGATGCACACCAAGTGAAACAGAAGCGACACTGGCTGTTTTTAACCCCCGACGCAAAAAGAGGGGTGTGTTATAAGTTTGACGTCTCTGTATGTCTGTCTGTCTGTCTGTGGGTCTGTCTGTCTGTGGCATCATAGCTCCCGAACGGATGATGCGATTTCAATAAAAAAAAATGTATTAAAGGTGACTTATCTGCGAGTGTTCTTAGACATGTTTGATGAAAATCGGTTGAGCCGTTTAAAAGTTGTGGGGGGGAAAGTGGGGAAGAGTAACCGAATGTCAGCAAATATACTCGAGTGGGGTCTCAAATGAAAGCGCACTGAAAGAGAATATTGATGAATTAATCGAAAATGTTCTTAGCTTCGTTTGATTCTACATTATATTAAGTATATACCTATAAAAAGTACAAAATAAAAAAATAAATTAAAAATTTAAAAACCCCCGACACAAAAACCTAATTTCCCTTTAAAAAGTAAAAAATATTTCAATCTTAAAGTACCTAAGAATGTATTAATAATTCAAAAAAAATAAACGTCGCGTTGGGGGACCGCTCCGCGAGTGCAGACGTCGTTGACTGCTTAGTTAGGTAATAAGACTATTGGTAATTAAATTGTTAGGTTTGAAGCGGTCCCCCAACGAGGCCTATTTTTTTTTGAATTATTAATACTTTCTTAGGTACTTTAAGATAGAGTTATTTTTATTATTTTTTACTTTTTAAAGGGAAATTAGGTTTTTGTGTCAGGGGTTTTTTAACGCAAATATTTGACTATGATTCTATCTTGCGTGATTTCGCCGATAAGCGTGGCGAGCACGGTCTACTATACTAGCTTTTAGTCACACATTTTATCACAGTTTGGCAGCAAAAACCCTGATAAAATGCGTGACTCAACCCTATCACAGAGGCTGTGTGCTTGCTCCACTGCTCGTTGTACGACAAGTTTATGAAGGGAAACTTCTTTTTTTTTCGTGTTATGGAAGTTGATTTTACGGAAACCTAATATAAGAGGACTGAAGTCGACCTACGCTGTATTTTTTAAGGCGAAAGCGGAAACTTCATATTTTTTCTGTAGGTACTTAATATGGATGTTGATTTTATGGAAAACTAATCCAAGAACTCTGAAGTCACATTATGTTGTATTTTGTAAGCCAAAAAGCGACGACATTTTGCTCTGATTGCTAAAATTCAACTGACTCACATGATGTTCCGCTACTCGAAATGCGAAATAATGTAGTAATGTTTTTTAGCGAACTTCGTCAAGCGGTTTCCCATCATTATTTGGTGGTGATGTGCTAAGCTCCATAGAGTATGCGAGGCTTTGAACTTAGTCGCTAAATCAAGCATCTGAAAGCGACAAAATCGCAGATCGCCGATGGTATTAAAAGTAGCATGTCTGCTAAAGCCCTAAGATATTTCTCTTATATAAAGACATCGGCCTGGTTGGCGCCTCAGGCGAATACTTCGTGCCAGAATACAGTGAGCAATAATGTCTATTACGTGTTAACAAAAATAAACTTTGTTGTACTCGCAATAATAAAGAAAATACTTTTCCTGTGATTTTATTTATTTCTGTTATTATTTTCCGTGCTTTGTTTGTAGGGACTGTGATTTGACGATAAAGGAAATTATAAAATTAATGACAACAGTAGATGCTGTTAATAAATAATAAAATAAATATAGAAATTGTTTAACATTTAAATATATTATTTAGGTATTGTGGTTTTGCCTGCTCTTCATAAATATATGAATAGGTTAACATAACATCACGCCTTGTTTCCCCGAAGTGTTGGGCAGAGGTGTACCTATGATAAATCCACATTTAGCCTGTTATGTTTAAGTCCGGTGTAATTTCGGGCTCGCCCCGCGAGCCTATTGCCATCAAACGGGCATAATTCCAGACTCTAGGCTGCTACTCTGAAATTCCAGACAGAATAACTCAACAACACTTTGCTCGACCACAGAATCTAATGAAGGACCTCATGCGCAGCAATAGTGCTTGCTACCACTAGACCATCGTGGCAATCAATAGGTTAATGTTTCTAGAATTATAAATTTTAATTAAAAAAATATGACACTTTCCTGCAGATTGCAAAAAAAAAGGTAAGAAAATTATAATTCACGCGCGACCCTGGCGGTTCCCTCTTAAGCTAATACTACGCCGAACAGTGGGTACTACTAAGTGCTAACCTACGTCTTTAGTATAAGTAGATGAATATGGCAACTTTCGCCGCCCACACAGCAAAACGGACTCAAACGTTCAATGGACGAGCTATCGTTTCCTGAGAGTCGTGACAAGTCGCACGGCTAGTTCGGAACACCTACTGCTCATATCTACCCACAAATAGAATGAAACAGACTCTCTACAAGATAAAATTAGTTAGCAAATCTGCACACGCGGTGAGCATAGAGTACCGACATCTAAGCTCGATACATTTAATATACATTTAATTTTCTTTTTTTTGGGTCTACGACCGCTGGTAGATTTGTTATGTGAAGTATGAGTTGAGAAAATCTGTTTTCTTTTGTTTTATCGTGTTTTTATTGGCACCAGTAAACCCATCGCGTCAGGGAAGGACACAAAAAAATCGTTTTTTATTTAAACTGATATTTCAAGTAATGAATAAATAAAAATGTTTATTTCATCAATTAAGTAAATTAAATTGTTTTTTTTTGGAGGCACCTTTTAAGCATAAGTACTAAATAATATAAAAAAATAAAATAAATTGCCTGCCGTCAATGTTCCAATTTTTTTTTTAAATAATAGAGCAAAAAAAAACTTTTATTTAAAATATTTTTTTGCATTATCATGTTTAAACGAAGGTTTAATTTGTTTAAATTTGCGGACTGGTTAAACACTTTTTCTATATGTCTAAGAAACACCACTACAAGGTCTACTTTTAAATAAAAAATACTGCACCCAAATCGGTTCACCCGTTTAGGAACTACGATGCCACAGACAGACATATAGCGGTCAAACTTATAACACCTCTCTTTTTGCGTCGAGGGTTAAAAATCTATCGATTTTTGGCTTAACTACAACTGTATCGGACGACCCTGGTTACTTAACACTTTTGGTGACCGTACACTACACTGTGCAGACGTATTATAGACTAGCTTCTGCCCGCGACTTCGACCGCGTTAAATTTTTTGTTCCCCCGACCCTTCCCGTTGCGTCGAATCGCCTACCCGTGCGATATTCCCTGTTTTTGCAACATTTTTCATTACTGCTCCTCTTGGTTTTAGCGTGATGTTACATAGCCTATAGCCTTCCTCGATAAATAGGCTACCCAACACAAAAATATTTTTTCAATTCGGACCAGTAGTTCCTGTGATTAGCGCGTTCAATCAATCAAACAAACATACAAACAAACTCTACAGCTTTATAATATTAGTATAGATACAGTTATTAGTGTAGAATGAACCATGCGTTTTGAACTTAGGTCATGCCGACTAATTAACCTAATTGATATGCCTAATTCGCAAAAATTCGTAATACGTTTTTCTTCGAATTGTCGTTGAGCAAATTTGTTCATACATTAGGGGAAAGCCTTGTATGAAATGGTTTCTCTGAAATTAGATTGATAGTGCAAATGTTTAATTGTTATTTTTTTACCCGACTATGGCGAAGCAGTTTTAACCGGTATGTATTTATGTTCATCTGTTCCCTCATAATGTCTAAACTGCTTGTCATAATTTGACAAATGAGGTATCGTTGGACTAATCAATGTAATGTCACATGAATATGGCGCCCTCTAGAGCACTTAAAGCGATGAACTAAAAATTCCAGTCTTAGGGGGGGCCCAAACGCCTCCTGCCGGAGGCTCTACACGGGGATCGTGCGGTCCATGGCCCTCTATGGGGCACCGGTGTGGGCACCCTCATTGAGGCTGCGCCCAGCGCGCCGGTTGTTTGCGGCCCAGAGGGTCATGGCCATTCGGTTAATCCGGGGATACCGCACGGTCTCGTGCGAGGCGGCGAGCCTCCTTGCCGGAGTGCCGCCATGGGATCTGGAGGCAAAGGTCCTCGCGCACATGTGGGAGTGGCGCGAGGAGGCGAAACGCCGGGGCGAAACTCCGCTGCCGCGACAAATCGCGGCACGGCGGACAGAGCTCCGGTGTGATCTCATGGCGACATGGCGGGTACGATTGTCGCAACCCAGTGCTGGGCACGCCACAATTGCGGCGGTAAGTCCCCTCTTTGAGGAGTGGATAGAGAGGCGTCACGGCGTCCTCACCTTCCGCCTGACGCAGGTTCTCACCGGGCATGGGTGCTTCGGTGGGTTCCTGTTCAGGATAAAGCGGGAGGATACGTCCGGGTGTTTCCATTGCGAGGATCGTCTGGAGGACACGGTGGAGCATACGGTGGAGGTGTGCCCTGCCTGGGCGGAGCACCGCCGTGTCCTCGTGGAGGCGATCGGCGGCGGCGACCTCTCGCGTCCAGCCCTGGTGCGAGCCATGGTACGGAGCGAGAGGGAATGGGAAGCCGTCACCTCCTTCTGCGAAGCAGTAATGCTCGCGAAGGAGGAGGCGGGGCGCGTGAGGGAGTGGCAGTCTCTGCGCCCTCACGTCCCTAGCCGCCGCAGGAGGAGACGCCCCGGGCGTCGGGAGTCAATAGCGGACTCCCGGCCACCGTAGGCGCGAGCTTGCGGGTGGCGAGCAATGGGTAGCTCGCCGCCCGGTAAGGACCAGGCTCGGGTCGACGGCGCGCAGTGTTCCACGCGCGCCTCAAAGAGATGTCAGCAGCAGTGTAGGGGTCTACTAGGACCGATGCCTGCCGGGGTCGCGTGATTGTTCGAAAGAGATACCGTGACCCTGGCACATGGGCAACTGATGGAACACGGGTGGGTTTTAGTCAGTAAAAGTCTGACACACCCTCCCGCTCCGCCCAGAGCGGGAGAAGTCATTTGATGATTTCCCATCCTGAAAAAAAAAAAAAAAAAAAAAAAGGGGTAGTAACTGTGTTGTGGAGGTTAGATAGGGTTTATGGAAGATACTGGTACGCAGCTGCATCCGGTTAGACTGGAAGCTGACTCCAAAATAACTGAGAAAAAGTTGAACAGATAGATGGTAGCAGCAAGATTCCGGGATTCAATATAAAATTCCGCGATTCTATTGGAGTTCGCGGAGGGAGTCTTACACCTCACTCCCGCCGCAGACCTAGGCCACGTCAGTCCGGGAAAGGCAGGAAGATCATGGAAGGTGCACACGTTCCCATGATTGCCGGTAGTAAGTGTGTGAACAGAACAGCGGGGTGGTTTTTGGTCAGTAAGAGTCTAACAGACCCCTCCGCGATCCATGAGGATTATACCCTCTGGAAAAAAAATCCGTGTAACGTGCAACTTTAACGACGTAGTCGCTCGGTTGCTAGCTTATCGCCACCACCGCGGTGCTGCCGGCTAACTTTTCCCATGGCTAAACGTGGTTTAACTTTATGTTTCCTGTGTAAAAGTTAGCTGTATTCACACGGAAACCGTAAGGTTCGTAATAAAGCAGATATTGCTGGTAGTGTTTATGATTTATTGTTTAGCCGTCATAATACTGGTTTCCTCACGATAGCTAATCTTAAGCAAAAATAATCGAGATAAGGAAAGTAATATGTTACCTCTAAAACAAACAAAAAAATAAACAGATTTCGATTCATGACATCCAGACAGAGGTTTGTACGCATTCTAAAATGTGAGAAAAGAGTCTTTATTTTTTTATTCTGCAACTAGGTTCAATAAAACATGATGACACCATAACTAATGCGATGAGACCATGCTGTACCTTAAATAAAAACTTAACGATTAAAAGTGCTTAATAATTTCCATGAAACAAGCGAATACATTAATTAATGCTCATAGCACCAGTGTTAACGGCCTTTGGTCTAGAAAAAAAACTTTCCTTTTGATAGTAAAGTCTGTTCAGGGGTAATTAAACAGGTGAAGACTTTTCAAAGTTTGTCTTTGTACAAAGTTCAGGTTTTACTCGCCTTGAATTAATGAATGAACTGCACCGACTCCAGCGTGGTGTGACTAGAATCATTCAATCCAGCCTTATGTTTCAGAGACCATTGCATATCAAGGAGTAGACTGGGGGGCGCTTTAGTGGTAGGGAAGACGTGCCCTTAGGATAGGAAAAAGTATAGCTTCAAGCTCTAAATGACAAATAAACATCAAGCTATGCTGCGCTGTACTGCGCTGTGCTTTGTTTGGTCAACTCGCTCGTCTAATATTTTAATGAGGATACAATTAACCATGCTGTGCTGCGCTGTGTGAGGCTACGCTCTGTTTAAAAACGCAGCAGTCTCGAGCGAGGCGCGCTGCCCGCCATGCTGAGCCGCGCTGTGCCGAACTGTGCTATGTTTTTTATGGAGCTCTGCCATGCTGTGCTGTGTCTAGCTGTTCTAGGTTTTTCAAACATGGAGCACGCTGTATGCCCCTCCATCGCTCTCAGATGTTGATTGTTAAAAAAACGTAGCTTAAGAAACACAGCACAGCGCAGCACAGCGCAGTACAGCTTGATGTTGATTGTTAAAAAAACGTAGCTTAAAAAACACAGCACAGCACAGCGCAGTACAGCGCAGCATAGCTCGATGTTGATTTGTCACCCTAATAGCCTTGTAGAGAGAAAAATTAGATGAAAAGTTTTAAGGAAAATTTGAGTGATTTCAACTAATAGTTTGGTACTACTTACAATACCAACGTTCAAAAACTCTATGAATGCTTACCAAGATTGATGACAAGATTAACTAATTAGAATATTTTAAATTACTTGATTTTTTATTGCTTTATTTGATTTCTATTTTTTATTTTTGCTTTGTATTTTTGAATTGTTTTTTTTTTCATTTTTGTATTGTTTTTAATTTTTTTTTGTTGGTTACAAATTATGAAAATAACGGTGTCTCTCAAAGTATCTCCTCTGAGAGATGATCAACCCAGTTTGGTAAACCCAATTATGTATAAGTCCAATGCCAGCAACTGGGCACAAGTCCAAACTCCGGGCTGGTACTAAGAAATTCCTCACCAGTAGCGCTAGCGACCAACGAGGCCAAACGTAAAGATTACCTTTACCAAATGTAGATTATATCAGGGAAAAGTTGCCATATAAGAGCAATGACAAAAAAAGAGCGCATGACGACCTTTTAATCTGTTTCGGCATTTCTTTTCAGGGAATAGTCAGTTAGGAAATGCCGGCGCCATTATGTAGTTTCTTATAAGATCTACTTACATGAACAAACATTTCATTTCAATATTAACAGCTTTTCCCTAGCCCTACAAATGTCAGACGTTGGTGGAAGAGAAAGGCGGCCGGAACGCGCATGTCCGTCGTTTATGGCATAATATTGCGGGCCCTGGACACCTGCAACTAGATCACGGCGAGAATTCTAGCCTTTCACCGATTTAAATAGCAATGGACATGATCCTAAAACCCTGTAAGTTGGGCTGTGAAAGGCCTGATGATTGACTATTAAACATTTGAAAGATAATGAAGAATTTGCGCCACAAAGTATCAGTGCTATCATTGGAAAAAAATATTCAGGTAGATTTTAAAGCTAATAGCTCGGGTTTCTACTACCGAAGCTCTCAAAGGAAAATAATTCTATAACTCATCGTTTAAGAATTCTTGGTCGATGCTTCTATCTAACTTCTCCGTGTTCTTGGCTTGGAATCTCACCTTCACTTAAATAGTTTATTTATTAAATTAGCCATTATTGTATCACTGCTAGGCTCAGGCTTCCCTTCTCTACATTTGACTAAAGGTTTAATCTACCATTGAAACATGAATCCTACTAATATTAAAAACGCGAAAGCTTGTATGTATGGATGTTTGTTCCTCTTTCACGCAAAAACTGCTGACCCGATTTAGATGAAATTTGGTACACAGATAGTTTATAACTTGGAGTAACACATAGGATACTTTTTATTCCGGTAGTATGTTCCCGCGGGATAATTTCCGACCTCCACGCGGGCGAAGCCGCTGGCAAAAGCTAGTATTGAATATCAATCTGCTTCAAATGCAAATCTAATAGTAATATAATAGATGCAACGCTTTGCAACGGGCAGGTTCAACCACTGATGATAGCCCGTATTTGTGCACAGTTAAATGTAACGCGACTATAGTGGACTCTTTGTTGTATTATGTTGCAAATGACCCACTAGAAAGTAAACAGCTAACAGATAAATAAATAAGTAGAAGATCAAACTTTGTTCTAAGCTAAAACTTGTAAAAGTAGAATAATGTGATACGTAGAACGTTTACAAACAGAAATTGGAATCTCAATAGTCTGTATAGACGATGATTGGGCGGCAAAGAGATTTAAAGAAAGAAATAAGTTTATTTGCGGTAAACATGACGCAAAGAAACACCAAACACAACAAAGGTATAAGAAAAAGCTGGGGGGAACCAGGCGTCACATCCACGCAAAACGGCTATCGCTCAGCATAATGCTGCGACCCGATGCGAGACAGAGCCCCAGCGCTGGTTTTCAACGGCAGCCGAAAAAAAAGTCTTAACAACAAAAAAATAAATAAAAAGTGTACATGTCATTGCAGGCAGCCTAGATATACCACTAAGCTCCTCTAGATATTGTCAATTCAATTTAGAAATATTGCTAACCAACAACGAGTTTAGCCAATCATTCCCTAGCACACAACACAAACTCTCGTATCGCCAATTGCAGACCAATCCAATCAATTCGATGGTCACAGATCGCAGACCAAATAAAATTTATGAACGCCCTCAACGGATCGCGAGCGAACAGATAACCACAAAATTAAATTATTGGTTAGCTAACGGACGTATATCTCTACAATAAACTTCGTTAAACTGCGATTAGCTACGTTAAACCTGGTTTAACGTGGCTCACGACAGAGTGCTTATCGAGTGCGTCCATAATTAAACAAGTAATAAATGCAGGAAGATACGGAGGTTCCCCAAGGAAACATTTTTTTATTACTGTGGGCTGATGTAAAAGGGAATGGGGGTTTAATGTTTGTAGGTCAGCAGGTGGTTTAGAGGGGTAATAAAAGTGTCATTTTTGTGTTTGTGTTTTGGGTAAAAACCTCGAATAAACAAACAAACTAAACCCAGACAGAAGTGTTCCTGGGTGAGGTTAGTTTGATAGAATAATGGGGTGAAGAGCAACTGGATGATGTCATTACGAAAGGGTTCTGTATGGACTTAAATTGTGTGATGATGAGGAAATAAAATTGTAGAGATGCCATTTAAATTCTCTCGCAATATATTTTTTAAAGCTTGATACTTAAAAAATAATGTGAGAAGCAATAAACACAGATTCAAAATAATGGGTTTAATTTTGTTTGCTCAATGGGTTCCTAACGGTTAGCTATAATCGTTACGAAACGTTAATCTACGGATATTCAATTTGTTGGAACGGTATATTGTGAGAAAAAACACATTATGGGTTTCAGAATAAATGGCGCTCGCAAAAATAGTCTAAAAAACGATTTTTCAGGATAATGGCGTTTCCCGGTGGATTTATTGCTGCTTTCATAATACGAGGCTGTGTGTTTTGGGTGTGTGTGCTAACCACAGTCCTAAGAACGACGAAGAAGACGGCAAAGACTGGAATATTGTATTGTTAGCAGGGTTTCGGTGTCGTCAAATACAACTGAAGCGTCTTTCTAAATGACTTGACTCTAATGACTTGATTTAGCTGCTTATTTTGATTCAACATCAAAATAAGCAGCTAAATCAAGTCATTTATTCTAACGAGGCTGAAAGTCAGCACTTTTTTGAACGTCTAAGTTATATAAGACAGTTCCCTTAAAACACCCGCCCTTCACCACTTCCTAGTTTGTCTTCCTAGCTTTTGCTGAAACAGCAATTGATTAAAAAGCTTGTGGATTCTCATCTGGAACCTATCCCAGGTCCAACCTTTACTACAAAGAATCTTGCGGGTGATGATGCGGAGGATCTTGTTACGGAGTTTCTTTTTCTTGGCTCCATTGACGAAATCCGCGCACACCTTTTTCAAAGATGATGAAAGAACCATATTTAAGTCACCGTCTATAACATTTCAGGTTCGCAAGGAACAATCAAGTAGCTGTCGTCAGTTAAGTGCTGGAAAAACTAAGTTTCTGCAAGGAAACTGAATATTTCCAAAATTCCAACAAGTTCAACACCACTAAAAGGAATTTAAAATAAATCATACTAGTGCCACAAGAACTTTTTATAACCACCTAAATTTGGCAAACTGTAGCAATGAACTCATAAAATGGCCGACAATATATCTAAAAGAAAAGTGGCTTTCAAAAGGATTCATAGAATGGAAGGGCTCTACACAATGGAAAACTTTTTAATAATATAACTTTTTGTGGAGAAAAAAGGGAAGAAAGCCGCTGTGCGTGCCCCGGACTTTCAAGTCGACGGTTCTAAAGAGGAAGCGATTATGTAGTACCTAGTTTGGGAAAGATGGAATCTTTTTAGATGAAATAACACCATATTTATGAGGAAACCGGGATGTCCCAAAATTTCGAAGACATGTGAGATCTACTTACCCGTATAAAGGGAATAAGTGGTCACGTGTTCAGAACCAAAGCAGTAGCCCAAAAAACCTTTGCCTATCGCAGTATACGACTAGACATAGGTCTCTTGCAAGCTGCAACACAGCAATACGGGCAATTGCCAGATTTCATCATGAGTTCTTAGCACGAAGAACGTTACTTTGTAATTCATTCAATTACAGTTGATTAAAATTATAAGTATTAAATGACAAATCCAAAGCTATTTTCCATATCACATTACGTACGAACTGAAATACGTTTGCAAATGTGATTTCAAATATGTTTGCATTCGAAGACAATGTAATAACGATGAGATGAGAGGTACTGTGATAGAAGGAACATAACAGATGGAGCGAACCATCTGGTGTTTTCCTTCCAGTTGCTTTCCGAGGTAATTTATATGTTACCTAATATGTATTCATGACCTGCTCAATTCCAAATATCTTACGGACCCCTAAAATTGACATCATCATCATCATCATCATCTGTCTAGCCTTTTTCCCGACTTTGACAGGCCTGTTGGTCTAGTGGTTAGTGACCCTGACTGCTATGCCGGAGGTTGTGGGTTCGATTCCCACCCAGGACAAATGTTTGTGTGATGAGCACGATCATTTGTTCTGTGCCTGGGTGTAATTTATCTATAATATGTATGTATTTTGAAATATATAAGTATGTTTATCAGTTGTCTAGTACCCATAACACAAGCTGTGCTTAGCTTGGGACTAGATGGCGTTTTGTGATATTTGTGGAATATTATTATTATTATTATGTTGGGGTCGGCTTCCAGTCTAACCGGATGCAGCTGAGTACCAGTATTTTACATAGAGCGTCTGCCTATCTGACCTCCACAACTCATTTACTGGGTAATACGATACCCCTTGGTAAGACTGGTTGTTAGACTTTCAGGCTTCTGAGGACCCGTAACGACTGTCTAAAATCTACGAAAGACAGCCGGGACCAACGGCTTAACGTGCTTTCCCCTAAAACTGACATATTCTGTCTTAATATTCCGAACGCTTCCCGAATAGAGAGATAATTGCGCAACACACTAAGGGCGAATTTCACCAACGAAACTGAACGCGATCAGAACATCTAAACCGCGTTTATGAGCTGTCAGTGTCAAAATTGCTATGGAATATTGGCGCCGACACTTCTTGAACGCGGTTTACAAGTCCTGATCGCGTTCAGTTTCTTTGGTGAAATCCGCACTAAAAGTAGAAATTGTTTTAATTTTGACAGTTCAACAAAATTCATTGCGCCATCTATACATTAAGTATTTTTTACGAATATTACGCGGACGGAGGAGTTTGAAATTTGGCACAGTTGAAGTTTATACGGAGGAGGAGTGCATGAAGCTAATATTTAAAAGATCACTTCTTTACGTTGGTGAGAAGACATATATTTCTAACACATTAAGGAATGGATTAATAATATCCTTCAAAATAATTCAGTCCAGTTGAAAGTATATTACGAAATAAGGGTGTAGATTCCGAATTGTAAAAGCGATTTTCCTAATAAAATATACGTATATATTCGGTTTTCCTCCTTTTATCAACGCGACGTTTTAAGAACAAATAATTCTGAGATGCAAAGAATATGTAATAAGAAAAGTTTTTTCATTTACAAAGGGTGGAAGGAAATGAGTTCGGCATTTCGCGTTTCCGAATGAGATTTTCACGACCGAGCCGTGTTCGTTTTGAAGACGAAAGTATAAATATACTTCACTCGATATGCGTCATTCTTGTCTTATAAGAAGTTTTTGTTTCTCAGTAATTTGCTTCTATTACTTATAATGACGATTATTGTATCTTGTTTTCCCAGTTGTCTTCTATACAACATTTTCTCTTCCTCATAACCTTTTATAATACCGACGTTGAGGAGACGTATTATGTTAAGCAAGTTTTGCCTGTAAAATGCCCCCTTTTCACTCCGTTAAAAGTCGAATTTCCAAAAACCTCTTCTTACTGCTTCACGAAGGGCTAAGTAAGACCAGACGCACGGGTCGATCGATTAGGTTAAGCACCACCTTTACATACCAAGACAGTTTACGTGCCTCGGAAACCACGTTAAGCCGTTGATCTAACCATCCAGTCATGGATCTTTGGCAGTCGTTGAGGGTGGTCAAAAGCTCGAAAGTCTGACAACCAGATCTACTAAGGGGTATTGTATTACCCAGTAACTGGGTTGTAGAGGTCAGATAGATAGTCTCTCCATGTAAAATACTGGTATTCAGCTGCGTCCAGTTAGACTGGAAGTCAACCTCAATATAGTTGGGAAAAGACTAAGTAAATTGACAATAATAAACGAAGCCCCGTGTGGTGCCGGACATAAAGAATAGCATCACCCCATTTCTTCCCGTGGGTGTCGTAAAAGGCGACTAAGGGATTTACTAGAGAATGGGCAGCAGCGTTCTCTATGCATTTTACCATCATACTGCGATCGCCAACCCGCTTGCCAAGCGTGGCGATTATGGCAAAGCCCCCCAAATAGGGGGAGGACTATGTCCAGCAGTGGACGTCTTGCGGCTGAGATGATGATGATGATGATGATGGATAAACGAAGCCGTGTGCAAAATCTCACATTCCTAGTCCCAGTAGTTTCGGTCAGCTTCGATATGTCATTCAGACGGTTTTGCCGAAAATTAATTAAAAGGCTTACCCTAAACAGACACATTTCATTACAACACCATTGCCGTTTATGAAATTGGTACTCGTTTGACGAATATCTATGAATGAGTTCTCCATGCATTTCCCTCAAAGAGTATGCCGCCGACCAATCCGGCTAAGGAAGCCATTAGCTACCCGCACATGCCTGGCCCAGTTCCCGCCGTGCAGCGCCACGTCATTGGAAAACCCCTCAGCAGTCCACTGCGGTAATTGCACCGACTGCAATCTATGTAGACCGGGTATTAGGTCGACGACATTGCAGGCCTGTCGTGTTAATGGAGGCGCCAAATACGGTAGGCTTGTAGCGTGTTCAAAATGTGTAGTTTAAATTCAGTTTAGTAGTATTCGTGTGAGATTGTTGGATAATTACGTTTAAGCGTTTGTCGTCGCTAACTTATTTTCTAAGTGGTGTTTAGTTTGGTAATTTAATAGTTTGTATGCATACCGGAGCCCGTAATAGCTGCAAACACGAGTTCATCAGTTTACAAAAAACTAGCGATAGCCCAGTGGTTGAAATTCATTTGTCCAGAATCCACTGAAAACTTAACAGAAAAAAAGAAAGAAAGGAAAATAAATTATTTTTGTCACAAAAACAGGTGCATATAAAAATATGAGATTACATTTTTTTTTTTAAACATGACCACCACAAAGATTTATCTTAGGAACGCAGGACATCAAACAATCATACATTATTTTATGAAAATATTCGCTTTCTGCACTCCTTCTCCATGTAAACTTTAACTGTGACAAATTTCATACTCCTCCTTAAGAGTAATTTTCGTTAAAAGGGGTACAAAGCTTTTGCTTCATATATTAATACATAGATCATCATGATTTCAGCTGAAAGACGTCCACCGCTGGACATAGGCCTCCCCGTAGCTCCTCCACTTCGACCGGTACAAATACCTCACTATAAACCAAAAATTGCTAACCTGCATAAAACCTTTTCAAACCGAACAATAACAAGTTTCGAATTCAGAACGAACGCTTTGCCGTCAATGTGTCGCCCGTCAACTTGTCAAATGCATAGCTGCGAGCCGGCCGAACGGTTAACAAAATAATTTTCGACTGAATATTAGTTTGTAACAATCTAAGTATGTTACGTTTGTATGGACACGCTTTCAGAGACAATCTGTTAAGGTAACTATTGAACGTATTATAGAAGTATATGAGTAGATTTTAGCAAAGGATTTGGTTACAATCAATTTGGCTGCTCCCGAAGGGCGATTAGGGATTCTGCCAGGAGTTGGGCAGCTTAATCCTCCCGTGCTTGCTCAAATGATCAGATCACACATTAATTTATTAATACATAAATATTATATCATTATTGGAAAACCTACAGGTACACACATACACATAACGCATTTGTTAGTACCGCGAATACGGTCACATACAAGTTTTCACACATAGATAGACAAATAATTATGATCTAATTCTGTGAGGTCGTAGTGTCGTGGACAAAATAAACGATGGTTGGAGACTATTTGAATGATGATATGGATAGAAAATGGGTGAGACGAGATGACAGCTGATAGAGAAGTGCGGAAGAGAAAGACATGTTGCGCCGACTCCAATTATATTGGGATGAGGGCAGGAGAATCATGATGGTCGTGGGGTAAAGTGATGTCAGCACCATTCATTGCATGCCGCCATGCCATTCATTTTGTTTTATTGACTTTCACCTACACCATGTAAATATAATACGAATCCTATGAATTCAACATCAATATGCCGAGAAAATAAAATTAATTTCAATTCATTTATTAACCGCTTATTCTGCGGTTGGACAATGAGACCACATTTTGATATTATGAAGCTAAGGTCCATTACGTTATGTATACATTTATATGGCATAAGATACGTCAGTTTTATGAATGCGACAGAACGCGCTTCTAGTCACGTTTTGCTTCTAACGAGGGCACACCGAGTGCCAAGGATTCACGATCACTGACACTATATTCAGAATCTAGAATACAAAGAGACTTTCGATACTAGAGAATAGAACTCAAGAGTATTTTTGTAATTATAATCGGTATGCAGACCTGTAAAAGAGAGAACGTAAGAATTCACGATCACTGTCACTATAGTCAATCAATAAATGTATTCTATCTCTCTAGACTGTGCCAGGTTCGCGAGATTTGTTCTAAAGAGTTACCGTGGCCCTGGCATAGGCAACTGAAGGAACACCCGGTGGGTTTTAGTCAGTAAAAGTCTGACACGCCCTCCCGCTCCGCCCAGAGCGGGAGACGTCATTCATGATTTCCCACCCACAAAACAAAAGAAAAGACCATATCCACCACAACACTACTTCTAGTATATAAATCAGCCTATAATGTTTCCACTGCACACACAGACACACACACAGGCTCCTCTCTGGCAGAGGGAGTGAGCCGTAAATCCGAAACGCGGATCCAGTGCAGGTTAATCGATGTCACATGTCTTCGAAGTTTTGCTTGTAGGACATGCCGTCACGTCATGTTCGTCACGAGATTTTTTTCTTAGCCGTTTTGATAGCAGTGTTGATGCAATAAATTACACAAAAACCGCCTGTCTGGGTTCGACCTACGATCTGCAACTCGCCAAGTCGCGGCCGTTATAACTGGGCCACAACTGCAGTATACATAGCACCTTTAATACACGAATATTTACTGCAAGATGTGTGTTGCTCCTAGCAAACTGTTTCTGCTCCCTCGAGGATAGTATAGTTTAACAGTGCAAGCAAGTAGTACCCAAAGGATGTGCTTAACCAACGAACATGTTTTGCTGAAACTAAACTGCGAACTGGAGCTTCGTAATAATAACTAGAATTCCCTAAACGCACTTCCTATCTTAAGCAAACTCCCTGGCAAAGTGACTCTATCAAAAACTTATTATGAATTTTTTGTTAAAAAGTTTTTATTTTATATTTTTTTGTGGCTTTAATGTACTAGTAATACTGGGCAAGGTATACCCTATCCAACACAAAAAGAATTATCAAAATCGGACTACTCTGTATAAAGTTATGCGTGTTTATACATTACAATCAGTGAGTGAACAATCAATCATCCCCTGTTTTCCGACCCTTAGGGTTCGATTTTATTTTCCAAATTTATATGGGACCACCTTGGGAGTATACCCTTTCCAATAGAAAGAATTGTCACAATCGGACCACTATGTAAAAAGTTATGCGTGATCATACATAAAAAAAAAAAAAATATACGCGTCGAATTGATAACCTCCTCCGTTTTTTTTCGTCGGTTGAAAAAGTTGCATTAAGGAAGTATTTTCATCAATTTCAAAACATCTCAGATATTATTAACATACAATGTAAATAACAAAATAAACACATCACTACCACAGATCACTAAAGTGTATCCATAGTCTTACATATTATTATAAAAGTTTTTGAACAAAAAAATTACCACGAAAAAAGGAACTGAATAGCATCAAATTTCGAGTATGAATTCACAGCAGAAGAAAATCCTTCGACGGCTTTCAGTCTGTCTCCATCATTAGTCATTGTCACTTTCCATGACAGTCATACCTCGACTAGGTCTAAAATTATTTAATCAAGATGAATGAAATACGCCCACTGACGATGTATTTGCTGTAAACTGTTGAAGATCTCTCTGAACTGTCTTCCGCCTCCATCATCAGACTGCATACGTGTGCCAAGTTTCAATCTGTTCACAAATGAAAATTCAGTAGGCAGAAGACCAATCAACCCTTTTATTTATACGTATTCGACTTGAGAATCCTCATGTTTTCATCATTACCTAAACAAAATACTATTCACCGCTTTACAATCACAGCTACATTCAACGATTTCGTGGAAACTTGTAATATTAGTATGTATATCGCCAAAATTATCATCCAAATAATTCACTCCAATCAACCCTTTCACTCCGGTAACACGACTCCTCCATACAATTACGTCTGACAGACGTCACCAAATGAAACAAGTCGTTGATATCTCGAGAGTCAATCAGTACTAATTACACATAAGTTACAAGTAAGGTGCTGATGAGAGCTTTCATGTTCACTAACAAGATGGAATTAGCTACTGATACGTCTAATAGACGTCGTCATGACTGAGTGTTGCTTCATTTGCTAGTAATGTTATTCTCTGAATTGAATTTGTGTGTTCTTGCATGTTTTGAAGCGGTGTTGAATATCTTGACAAGCCATTTATCGTGTATGTTGTTTTCTTGTAGATATTACAAACGCATAAGTATGCTTGTATTTCTTGTGAAATTTTTATCTGAACAATACTTTAACACACTTGTTGCTTGTTTAATAAAAAAACATTTATTTCTGCTTCTAATATTATAAATGTGACAGTTTGTTAAATCACGCAAAAAACGGCACGGATTTTGCACACAGATAGATAAGACCTGGATTAACACAAAGGAAACTTTATATACCAGTTGTATATTCCTGTGGGCAGTGGTGGCACAGTGGTAACGGCCGCGGCTGTTATGATTTGTTGGTCGTAGGCTCGAACCGAAGCAGACACTTTACTATGTGTAAATTATTCCATCACCACTACTCTCAAATGGTGAAGGAGAGGAGGCATTTGTCCAAGTAGTGGGGACATTATCGGCTGATGATGGTGAGGTTCCCGCGGTTTAGTTTCTGAACTCCACATAGGCGACACTGCTTGCAATATGTAATTATAGGTATAAACTTTCTTTAAACATTTAATTTTAGTCTTTATCTGGAGACGTCATTCCTCAATTTCTGAATTAGGAAGTATAGTTGTTTTTGTCAAAAATATTTAATTTTATAAATGCATTCGATGAATAAAGTCCTCCAGTCTACTCTATGTTACGGTAGCCAGTGTACCAGGCTCATAGGAGTCAAGGTCAAATGGGCCACGTTTGCGTGTACACCATTAAATACCACGTTGAAACTTTATCTGTATAGTAAAAGCAAATCTTTATAAATTCCATATTTAGAAGCAGTTACAGTAAACATCACCATCATCCACATCACGGATTCATCCACTGCTGGTTTCTTGTGCCAATCCTCACGCATCCCCGACATCTCGTTCGACTCTAGAACCAGTTGCAGTAATAAGCTTGAATTCTATTACAATGCAATGAGAGGTCATTTTATGTCAGTCACGTTTGCCTTAGCAACAAGGTTTGTCAACTAAACTTCTGACCGCAAAGTTACCACCCTTAATAAAACAGCAACATTTCGCCCTTCGCTAAACTTTGTTGACTATAAACCCCTTCCTCTTAAAATAACCAGTGAAGAAGCTTACAGAATGAATAACTTTGTCTAATTTTCATTATACAGATCCGAACACAGAATAATCAAGACCCTCGATGTTCCTTCACTTCCTACCAAAGACATCATAATATGGGGGGTCGTCACAACTCGCACGTTCCGTTGCAACGTCGCTGATCGGAAGAAAGCGAGGGCCGGTGGGAGTGCGTGTGATCCTAAAGCCAGCGCAGCTAGGAAGGTTCCCTACGTCTTTCCCCATGCTACCAAGGCGTACAAGACGGAAGATGTCCGGAGATATTCACCGTTCCACTACCCCGGACAGGTAATAGATTTAGACATTTTTGGTGTTGCGCTTATTAAACAGATAATGTACTGATAATGGGTTTTCTCCTTTTATCATCTATTTCCGCACGTGACACTACCGGGGGTACCGTAACAATAGATGATTAATCGTGTCGCATTCGTCAAAGCTTGATAGGTTCAACCTCTAAAATAGAAGATCTAGAACAATCTAGAATCTAAGTTACGATTATGAATGCCCGGATATCCCCTGCTCTTATGACAACAACATCTGCTCAGTTCGATCGATCAGGTTAAGCTGCGCTTGCCGCGGTTGGTCCATGGATGTGTCTTTACTTACGAAGATACCTTCGTGCCTCGAGAAGCACGTTAAGCCGTTTGGTCCCGACTGTTAGTCGTGGATCTCTGATACTCGCGTCGTCAGAAGCCCGAAAGTCTGACAACCAGTCTTACCAAGGTGTTTCGTATTACCCAGTAACTGAGTTGTATAGGTCATATAAGCAGTAGCTCCTTGTAAAATACTGGTACTCAACTGCATCCCGTTAGAATGGAAGCCGACTCGAACATAGTTGGGAAAAGACTAGGAAGATATTGAAGAAAGAGTTTCCAAACATTTTCACATTCCTTTATGCTTTTATTCAAAATCCTGTGCCGAATCAAACGTGGGCGACCGTCTCTCACGCTCATTTTTATATTTCCGCCGAACTAGGGCGGTGGGTGCTTAACAAGATCTCCTTTACATTCCAAATTGAAAATATGAAAGAAGGAAATTGAAAACTTTTCAGATGTGAAGTACATTTCATTTTAAACCTTTTTTTTTTTTTTGTGAAACCGATTATATTCTATTATATTCAACTGATGAATTGGGGCAGAAATATCTAGCTATAGATAGTTGTTGTATTTCAACAGCGCGCGTCAGTCAATGCATTTGAATTGAAACCTTATGTACTTAAATGATACAATACTATATATTATTTATTTGTTATGAGTATGACTATTACTGGAAGTCTTGAGGCCTAAGTTTTCTGTCAACAGTGTCAATATTGAAATAGGAATTTGAACCAATAGGGAAACAACAACGTAACATCACGGCTGTAATTCCCGAAGGAGCAGGCAGAATAGTATCTATAGTTTAACCACGTTTCATGCCAGTTATGTTTATGGAGAAATAAGTGGTTGAGGAAAAAGATTGTACTAGCTGCTGCCCGCGGCTTTGACCGCGTGGATATCGGAAATAATCCCACGGGAATCTGTTATCGGAACAAAAAGCCTATGTTTCTCCTTATAACAGCGGACCCTGGGCTCTAAAAGGATTCAACCGGGATAACGCAAAGATGATGATGACTTCTTATGACATCAGGTATCTGCCAGTGAAAGAACCGCCAAAATCACAAGAACACGGCTAATCTCCGTACCGGCTGGAGCGAACAGGCAAAAGCTTAAGAAAACATGATTTTTTGTTACACGTACCGTATAAACATTCCTATATGCGCTTTATTTCAACTTTACAAACAGATACCTACTTAAATTTCATTCATACAGAGAGACTGACGAAGAGCAATATAGGACCATCCCTTGGGAATTTTGCTATATCACTTTTATAAACACACACTGAGAACACTTATTTACACAGGAAACTGAGCTCAACACATAGCAAAAGAGATGGTCTTATCTCAAATAATGATGAATGGCCTTGTAGAGCAATACACAGTGTACTACATGACCAGTACAACAAAGTGGTGCATATTCCAAGTTGCTGTGTACCTTATAATTCATGAACGTGAGTTATGTCGTGACAGCGGTGATATACAAGCCGTGGAATATGCGACAAATTTTGTATCGTAGTGGAGATAGATTACGTAGCGCATCAAACTCCTCAGCAGCACCGCTGTCAGTTAAAGTTAGAAGAACTTGTTTAACTTAAGTAATTAACATTAGCCACATTTGCCATATGTCAGCACACGCCAATATACCAACAACACATTGTTTTTTTTTTAAACTATCATTCGCGAATTGTATAATCACAAGAAGGCTTCACGTTAGTCTCTACCTACTTTTTTCCTTTGGTGTCTTATGTATGTACCTATCGCTTGATGGAAATGGTAAGAGAGGAGACGAGACATGCAGGTATTAAACAATCTCTTATGTCACAGGTTATTCTAGTTTAGAACGCAGGGTCTGGGTGCGAGAAGTTACTCAACTTTTTTGTAGAACCACTTGGTAAATCTGGTCTCGACAAAAATTCTGATTATGTGCTTTTCAAGTGTAACAATCCATCAGTATAAATGTAATGGGTATATATACGTTGTGCCTACACTGTAAAGTTCCGAATTTTTGTTGTTGTAAAACTGGTGTTAACTTGAGAGCCCTGTCACTCATAACACAAGTTGAATCTTAGCTTGGGTGACTGAGGTTTATAACTCTGTATTAACCTACAATTTATAAGACAAATTGTAAAACTGGAAATAAAGATTATTATTATTATTATTATTATATATATATCGACTTAGTGTGGAGTTCAAAAACCAAATGCTTAGCGTCTGAATTTTGTTTAAAATAAACCTAACAATTAATGTAGACCATAAGGAAATGTAAAGCTCTGTTTTTGGCAAACAAACAGTCTCGTAAATCGCTTCTACTTCTTGATTCCTCTTCAAAGCCTTCATTCGGATGACCAATAACTCCTATCTGTATATAGAAATTTCTGAAATCAGACCAAGCCCTATTTATTTCACATCGCCTGTCACAGAGCGTATAAACTTCTCACATTATCACGGATATAGATTGTGAGATACCCTCCAACTTGTGTATACAGTTCATCGAAACAAAGGGATTTCTTGGAAGCTGGGATGAAGCAGAACTCGTAAATAGTCATAATTATAAACTGAGAGAACTAACTTTATACATCGGATATTATTTATTACATTAATATTAAACAATGCTTTGTTCGCGTTGCCCTACGCCAGTGTTTGGCATTTCCCAGACTAACGTCATAATGTTGTTTGATGGTACATTTAATAAACATTTCTATATTGAATCACATGTCTCTACGTACATATTTCATTGGATATGATGGCTTCCTAATAAAGTTGTGTTTAATTTATGTAAGGGATAGAGAATTTTTGAGTTCTTCTTCTTTATTTTTCTCTTGTGTCCTATTTACTTGGGATGCCTTCCTTGTTCTTCTTTTTAAATGACTTCATAAAAAAAGAGGTTCTCAAATCGTCTCTATGTTTTTTGGTATGTTCCGCGATTTTTCTGGCAATGGTGAATGGATTTCGAAAAGTGAAATATAACTTTAGTTTCGGAAGTCAGCGACAAAAAAACTAAAATACAGGTCCAGAGACATCCAAACAGACAGGCTTCCGAAATTAAAGTTATTTATCTCTTTGCAGTGTCTTTTTGGAGGTCGAATATTTATCTTTTTCGTAACAAAGTTCTTCTTGTAATTTCTATCACACTATTTTAATTGATGTCATTTATGTGACGTATGTAAAATGAGCTGTCAATTGCGTCAATCCCTATCATCACATTATCACAAGGTGGAATGATAGTTCACCTTAGTTAGCGAAGTATTTTACAACCAAAAAAGACCGGCAACTCGTATACAGCTCACTTAGAATAAGTCTCTACTAAGCGAGGAGCTTCGAAATGATCTAAAAAAGGTCACAACATAGTCTCATAACATAATCATTACTAATGCATCCACAGATAACAGAAACTAAAGGGAGATATGAAAAGGGGGCGGGGCCGGTGTCTCAGCAATATGCGCAAAAGGAGAACACATTACTCGCGGCACGTTTAGTTGAACTTCGACCGTCGGCTGGGATTCTTTAAAAATGCCGTGTTGTTCTATAGTGATTTGCAAAAATCGAAGCAATACCAGTAACTTTAAGTCAAATGGAATCACATACCATCGGTAATTATTGAAAATTATATGTTTTTCTCAATAAAAATTCAAAAACATTATTACTTAGATTGATTTGTTGCTTTTGCATCTTTTTATTATGTGGCAGAATGATAGTCGCAATATTATATTATGCCAGTTTACAATACTTGCATTGTATTAACGAAAATTCGAACGCTGAGTTCTAACACCGCAGTGTATAATGAATATATCGAAACTAACAAAATACGTTAATACCGTGGTGCGGCCGCTGCTCGCAGTCGTCAGTTAGTGATGTGCCTCGAGAATCTTCGAGTGTGACCATGTCGATAATATTTATATTGGCAACTGAAAATTAAGTTTTTAGAGTTTATTATATGCAAAAGTGTTAGTTATAATAAAAAAGTATTATAACTAAGCATCTTTTCATTTTCAAAATTTTAATTTCATTTATTTGTGTAACGACTAACGGATGCTCAAATGGCCCCGGATTTGATTCCTGTCTGATGAGGTAGATATTTGAATGGCGAAGCGGGTAACAAACTTTGAAGATGCTTTAATGTTTGTTAAATCGCTCACTATACATTCCAATGGAGCATCACAGACGGATCTTAAGATACTGAACGAAATCGTTAAAATGTCACGTGATACCTTTAGATGCTGAAATATATATTAAGGCTATATTTATATACTAAATATATCACGTGACATCTGAAGATATTGCAGATATCATTAACATTAGATTGACAGTATTATTATATTGATGGTTATTTATTATTTATTGTCGTTTTTATATTTTGTTAGATATTTAATACATATCTACATGACGTTTTTGTGATTTTAAATAGTACAGCGGTCGATACAGTGAATACTGTCGTTGTAGATTAATAAAACTGATCCTAGTATGGCGCTACAAAAGTGTGCGTTTATTTATATTGTATTACGATTTACGAAGGTAGCTTAATGAAGTTTCTTGTTTTAATTTTCAATCGTAGATATATGAATTATTATCGTTACCCATTTTATCGACAAGCACTCCCTATTGGAAACGCATATTTTGCAGCGGTAGTGGTGCTATACGTACGTAACTTGCAACTTAGTATGCGAACGAGTAATCGCTCCCAAATTCTTGTGTGAGTACATGCATACAGCGCATAGTCTTGTTTTTATTTTGTTTATTTGTGTTGATTTTATATATTTCCGGATAGGTATATGAAAAAAAAAGAAATTATTTAAAGAAAATTAAACGGAAATATTATAATACAAGAATGTGCTAAAATTAAATATCGATAAAAATAATCGACCATAGCTTTCGACTCCCTAATTGCATGCGTGTGCATTGTATGTTCGAGTGTTTACAAGTGAATGCCCCGCCCATTATATGTATGTGTGCTATTAGAAATTGATTTAGTGTAGCTGCTTTCTTCTTGGTGTGCGTGTTCAAATTTTAAGTGTGTGTCGTCAGTACAGTATTTGTTAATGTTGTATTTTTTTGGGTGGGAGATAAGCGGCGACACAAGACTCCTTACTATTCCGCAATGAAGGCATATCTCTAGATATCTATGAATGCATCCCATAATCTCCCGAACATGACGACAAAACAAAAACACCCCTGTGTACGTACGGGGATAACAACCGGCACAAAACGGCGGTAATCCCGGATTAACGGCGCCGGACTAAGAGAGAAATTAAACCAGGAGCCGGACGTAATTCCTACTTACGTTTTTGGATCACACGCTACCCGATAGTGGTGTAAGACCACGTGTGCGACAAGGCCCGTGTCGACGGCGCGTAGTGTTCTACGCGCGCTTCAAAGAGATGTTAGCAATACTGAAGGGGTCTGCTAGGACCGATGCCTGCCAGGGTCGCGAGATTGTTCAAGCGAGATACCGTGACCCCCGGCATATAGGTTACTGAAGGAATACGGGTGGGTTTTAGTCAGTAAAAGTCTGACACGCCCTCCCGCTCCGCCCAGAGCGGGAGAAGTCATTTGATGATTTCCCATCCAGAAAAAAAAGAAAAATAAAGGGTTCGTACAATCCTGCCGTACGTACTGTTATGAGGCGCCAGCACATCGAGCTACTATAATCTGTCAAATTTCTTTAATAGATTTTCAACTTCATCGCTAAAGCATTAGGTTCAAGGTTGATTGGGAGAATTTCACTGTTTCTGATACCTTGATGTGTTGGCGTCTATACAATCCTGCCGTATTTTTATGTCTGTGCGAGTGTGTTCGAAACAGGGAGTGAACTATACAGGGCTGGTACCAGCCTTAAAAAGGAAAAGGTTATGAAATCGTTCAGTTTCTTAGTTTCGTTTATTATGTTGGTGGATGGTTGATTTGTTAGAAACGCTATTTAGATCATGTCCATTGAGATATTGATAAAAATCTGAAAAGGTATCATCATAAAAATTTTGACGATGAAAAATTTTGTGTGTAGTTTTAGTACCTACTGATGTAAGATTTTTCCTCGGATTGGGAACTATAGTGTCGAAAAACATTGCATTATATTTGGACAACTAATTTAACAAAAGTTCTCTTACGATATCTCTTTTAAAAGATATTCTGATTAAGCATTGTAGAAGGTCAATAACTCCCGTAATCAAAAATGTTCAAAACGTAGGTGCAATCTCATTCAGGACAAATTATCCACACTATCCACACTAATATTATAAATGCAAAAGTAGCTCTGTCTGTCTGTCTGTCTCTCTGTCAGTCTGTCTCGCTTTCCTGCTAAAACTACTGAACCGATTTAAATTAAATTTGGTACACAGATAGTTTAGAGCCTGAGAAACTACTGTTTATCCCGGTAGTATGTTCCCGCGGGATAATTTCCGACAATAGCTAGTGTTAAATACTTGTCAAAAATGTAGGTAAAATAGAGGTAATTGTGGCAAAGACAGACTCAGATTAGAGTATACGAACGTTATGAAATGTGGGAACTGTCCCTCTTTATTTTCCCGACGCGCCAACCCTACGGACATTCCAATTACAGTACAGGATTGAACATTATCCGGATCCGGATGTCCGGCAGTGTCCGTCTCTTATCAGGTCCCCGGATTGCTATACAGTATGTGAACCGAAATAACTACAAGCCGACACGTGCCCGAGATTCCAAGGATAAGATACAGGACTACCTGAGCAATTTAGATAAAGAATTATGAACCTTATTGTAGAGACAAAATAGCTTGTGGCTATATAAAATAACAACCGCATGGGTCGATAGAAAGTTAAGCTACGCTTACTGCGTCCTGTTCGGGGATGGGTGACCGTGGAAAGCACAATAAGCCATTGGTCTCCGGTGTTATTTGTTCATCTTTGACAGCCGTTACGGGTAGTCAGTCGCTCCATGTAAAATATTGGTATTCAACTGCATGCGGTGAGACTGGAAGCCGTCCCCACACATAGTTGCGATTAGGGTTGCCAGGTCTTAAAACCGAAAAGCCGGACAGACCCGTCAGTTTAGCCGGACATTTGGGTAAAAAGGTCTGACATCTTTAATTATTTAATCTTAAAACAAAATTAAACAAAACACTAATGAATTATCGTTAAAATAAATAAGTAACATAAACGAATTAATATTTCTGGTTGGAAGACACATGCTTTAAAAGCTAATTTTCTTTTTAAATTGAGTAGTAATAAGGCAGGGACAGTGCTAGTTCACTCGCTTGCGCTAGCGATACAAGGTGCGGTGGGTGGAGCTGAAACCAAGGCAAAATGATCAAATTTGAAAAGCCTGACAAAAACCGGACAGGCCGGACACCGTCTAATTTGGCCGGACACACAACCAAAAAGCCTGACTGTGTCCGGCTTTATCCGGACGCCTGGCAACCCTAGTTGCGGTAGAAAAGGTAGGCAGAATTTATTTCTTGTTTACACACACACACATTTTCATCTGGTAAAATTTGACTGTGTTTTATAACGCGCTAGCTAACCTGCCCCGCCTATGCTTCACACGGATGCAATGACGATATATCACACACATAAAACCTACTGAATAAACGCCCTGAAAACCGCATCAAAGTCCCATGTGCACTTTTTAGAAGATCTAAGCGGTGACACACCAAAAGCGACTTAGTTTTCTACTGCGTAGATACATATATGGTTAAAAGATGTAGTGACAAAAAAAAGAGATAGTATGCTTAGATAGTTTGGTCGTGTTTAGAGGATTAATGAAAGGTCAACTAACAAAAGGTATTTACGACGCAAATATGAACGGAAACGCCGGGAGGGGTCGCACTCGGAGGACATGTAGTGACCCTTTGGTGATGTTCTTCAGAAAGGTCAGGAGCATAGTACGCGCAACCGACCTTCGTGTATATGAATGCAAACCAAAAAAGGTAAAAGGATTATGTAAGGATCGTAACGGCTTTCGGTAGTAACTGCCTATACTCATGGGAAGAATGTAGTATGTAGATAGGGGCCATTCATTTATTACGTAAGACTATTTTCGCAAATTTTCGACCCCCTCCCCCCTATTATAAGAAAAAGTAAGAATAGGCCGACCCCCTCCCCCCCGTTTAATATTTATTACGTAAGAATCTAAAGGAGAAAATGAATACACGTTTGGTTTAATTTTAATGTTTATTTTTCAAAGTAACAATTTTTTGAAATGTTTATTTGAAATCGCGCGGTTGCCCGCGCTTTTTCAAAGTATAATTTTAACTTTGCGCATTTTTTTTTTATCTTACGTAAGAACTATCGAGACCGTCTCCCACACCCTTGTAAGAAAACATAAGACATGGTCGACCCCCCCTCCCCCCCCCCTTAATCGTCTTACGTAATAAATGAATGGCCCCATGTCATTGAAACTACCTATTTTTCGAACATGAATGTCCTTCGATCCTAGTTAAAAGGTGTCTGGGAAAATTATTTCTTGCTAAAATTTAAAAGCAAGCGGTGTTTCTGCAACTAGCCAAGGCCGGGCCTGGCTGACGCATTGGTCTACCCTCCCGCAGGACAGGCGCGGTCGCAGCCTAAGATTTTGGGGGTGTCACCAACACAAAAACTTTACCCATGGGGACCCCCCCCCCCCCCCCCCCCCTCGGACCGCGCCTGCCGCAGGATGTGTAGGTGGGCAGCGTCAACCTAGATTCTCTGAACTTTCCTTGTTTATTGATGACGGATCTTGGCGTAGATCCTACGTATCCTATATTTATATTCTATCCTATTAATATGCGACATTTTGTATGTTTGGTACTTTGTTACTCAATCACGCAAAAACGCCTGAACGGATTTGGATGAAGTTTAGCAAACAGACAGTTTATGACCAGGATAAACATACAGATTACTTTTTATACCAGTATTACGTTTCCGTGGGATAGGTTTTGACCTCCACGTGGGCGAAGCCGCGGGAAAAAGCTATTAAGCCTATAGCGGTATAGGTCCTACCTTTGTGATTTTGTTTGCTAAGCTTCAAATAGATGAATTAATTAGAAGATTGGTACTATTAGAACTATGGGGTTGGACGTGCCTTTCACAGAATTAATTTCAGCTTCAATTTAGTTCGCTTTTAAGGGAATAAATTACCAAAGGGATTTAGATTACACGTGTAACCGAATTGCGAAGTTCCTCAGAAAAGCAAAGTTGTTGTTGATATCATTTTAAACAGGAAAGTTATTTTCCAATCTGTTAAACAAACCCTAAAACTTTCTCCTATTAAAGTTGGTACTTTGATCCGCATCGTTGGAATCAAGAAGAAACTTATTGTAAATAATTAGAAATTCCTTCGAAATTCAATATTATAAATCAGATAGGAATCTCGTACATAACTGGACACTTATTACTAATAGCAGATTACGCACCATTCTCTCTTAGTCGACATGGACGCAATAAAAGCGCAGCGGGATTCTTTCGCGTAGTCTTTAGCGCCGAGAGTATAAAATCAAACACTGTTTTTTCGACGTGCTGACGTTTCCTATCTGACTAGTCTGAGAAGAAAGGCCGAAACAAACTCAGAGGTCACAGTATCTTTTAAAGTCCAGACATAATCTTGGTCACATTATGTGAAGACCATGTAGATAGCTGTCTGAAATGGTCTTTAGAGAAAAGAACCACACAGATTGAGTGGACCTGTTCAGTCAGTGCACGCATTTGTCACTAATCGGCTCAACTCAGATTGTTGAATTCTCAATCCTCGGTTTAACAACAAGAGTAGAAAATCCAGTGCGCGAACAAAATCCCTCCGCGATTTTATTACGTCCATGTGAATGTCCATTTAAACTTTAATTAAAATAGCGGCCAAACATTGGCCTATACTCCGTTGATTCAGAAGCAACAAAATGATGTACCAAAATTTTGTGTCCAAGAGTTACAAACATTGGCCCAATGTCTATGCTTGTCCATTCATTAAACATTCCTGATGATACATAAATACTCCACACTTGCAATGCCCGAAATATTTATTGGATGACTCGTGGGTTCAATTTCGGTCAAATTCTTCGTCATCACATCACGCACAGAATAGAATGTCAATGTCATAAAAACTTTTTTACAAAAAAAAAAACAACCGACTTCCTTAAAAACACTACAAAGTGAAAAATAACTTTAATTTCGGAAGTCGGTGTCTTAGGATTTTTATTTAAGGTTTTTGCCACCGACTTCCGAAATTAAAGTTATTTTTCACTTTGTAGTGTTTTTAAGGAAGTCGGTTGTTTTTTTTTTGTAAAAAAGTTTTTATTTTTAAATTTTTAGTTATAGTATCTATCCCGCACTAATTTCATACAAACAATGGATATTTATGCGATAGCAGAAATCGCGGTTGATTTGCTGTCATTTTTTAAAGAGTTCTGATGTCTGTCTCCGGAAGTCATCATCAGATTTATATGAAACTTATATGGGACCATTTCGAAATAAACCCCTTTCGAACAAAAAAAGAATTTTGCAAATCCGTTTATATATGACGGAGTTATGGCCGAACATACATAAAAAAAAAAAAAAATATATAAACATCCGAATTGATAACCTCCTCCTTTTTGAAGTCGGTTAAAAAGGCAACTTGGTGAAACAGTGTGACGTAAATGATGCAATAGTAATGTAATTAATGTGTAATATTTGAGGCATACACGAAATGTATTAATAAAAATTGCTAATTATAATAGTGCTTCGATAAGTAAAAGTCAGAAGCCTGAAAGTCTGACAACTATAGTCTTACCAGGGGTAGTTACCAGTGATTGAGTTGTGGAAGTCAGATAGGCAATCATTCCAAGTACTGGTATTCACCTGTATCCGATTGGATGGAACCCGTACCCAATATAGTTGGGAAAATGCTAGGCAGATGATGATGAACTAAAAAACAACATCATCATCATAATCAGCAGCCCGTTCCCACTGCTGGGACACAGGCTTCCTCTCGGTGAGAGGGAGTGGTCCGCAATCCACCACGCGGGCCCAGTGCGGGTTGGTAGATGTCACATGTCTTCGAATTTTTGGTTCTAAGACATGCCGGTTTCCTCACGATGTTCTCCTTCACCGTTTTGAGAGCAGTGGTGATGAAATAATTTACACAAATAAAGCGCCTGCTTGTGTTTGAACTTACTCGTTCAAGTAAACAACACAATCTATGAAATCCATCTGCTCTTTTCCCAACTATGTCAGGATCGGCTTCTAGTATTATTGTAAGTAACTGAGTACCAGTTTTACATGGAGCGACTGCCTAAATGACTTGGAAACCTGAAACCCCTTGGTAAGACTGGTTGTCTGGTTGTATGGAATCCTTTTGAGAAGCAGTATGCGTTAGCTTTAGAAAAAGTTCAAAAAGCATTCCTTAGATACTTTTACAAGCGCTTTTACGGGTTTTATCCTTTCTTGTATCCCACTAAATTTCTGTTGGGTTGCTTAAGCTTTAATTCTCTAGAAGTAAGAAGGTCGCGCGATCAGATGACTGTAATATTTAAAATTATTAGGGGGATTATTGATGCTCCTGATTTGCACAATGATATCTGTAAACTATTTTTCCCAGACAATTACTGTCGTGGCAGAAAGCACCGCTTGCTGGCTGTACCAACTTGCCGTACTATTGCACACTCCAAGTCACCTATTCCTCGGACATTAGCAGCTACTATCGCTCTCCTGAACTCAAACACAGATATTGATATATTTGCAAATGAATGGAAGATGATACTGTACTGTGTCTTTGAATTTTTGTGAGAAGAATGCATGACTGTGCTAAATGAATTGTAAATGACAAAATAGGTTTATTATATGTTTAAATAGTGTAATTGGCTTCGGCCGTTCTATTTAAAATAAATAAATAAATTGTCAGACTTTCAGGTTTCTAACTACCCGAAACGACTAACAAGGAACTACGAATGAACGTCGGGACCCAATGGCTTAACGTGTTTTCCGAGACGCGGAGGAGTCTCGATGTATGTAATGGTTGGTCACCCATCCAAGTACCAACCGCGGCAAGCGTAGCTTAATCTACAATAGACCCTGTGGCTATTATTATTTGGTCTCAACTGCTATAAATAAACAACGCGACAGCATAATAATCAAGTTTTAATCAAAGAGGGGTACTTCGAGTCTTATTTTAATTTCGTTTTTAAAATAAATATTATTCGCAGTCAATTTTCGGTGTTGATTGGGTTTTAATTGGAAATTCAGTAAGGTTTCAGAAATATTCAGGTTACTCGGTTTTCCAATGATTAAATTTGCACGCCACAAATAAATTGCATTTCAGTTTTTGATGCTCAATATTTCTGATAGTCATGTATTTTAATAAGTTGATTTTAAGGATTAAAATTAGATATTTATATGCAATGAAATTACAAAGACTTATACTTTTTTCACACTTAAATTGTAAAAAGATTGCAGAGCGTTGTCTATCCTTAAAAAGAGCTGATGAATCTTCAAACGACTGAACAGATTTTCCTAAATCATAGCTAAGAACACTCTCGATTAAGTCACCTTTCACATAAAAAAATAATCGGTTTAGCCGTTTGGGAGCTACGATGCCACAGACAGACACACAGATTCACACGTTAAACTTATAACACTCTTCTTTTTCGACAGGGGATAACGAGGCATCTGGTATATGTTCCTGTGTTTCCTATAGCTATTCAATATTTCCTAATAATTTCTGATTGCAGTCAATGGTGGAATGGACCATAGCCCGTGCAGACGACATCCTCAACTGGGGCCGTAGGAACTCTTTGTGGCCCGTGACTTTCGGGCTGGCTTGCTGTGCCCTCGAGATGATGCATTATGCTGGGCCCAGGTAACTGATTTATCTTAATTATCTTATTATTTTATGGAAATGGGTCGTAGAACCGGAGTTATCAGCTTTCAGAGTAACCAAACTGAAGTGGTAGTGAGCTGACTATGTCTATTGAAGGACTGATGGCCGATGGAACAAACGAGACCTGGAGTAGAGAACTCGTAAGGGCTATTTTACAGCAAAATAGACCGACCACTTGAAGAAATAACTGGGACAGACTGAGTGCGGAAGGCGGAGGATAGAGCGTTGTGGTGCAGCGTGGGAGAAGTGTATGCCCAGCAGTGGCTCCTATCGCAGGATGAATTTATTGATTCAATAGAGCGTTGTCTAATACCCAAAAATGTAGAGATAGACTGATAGGACATGTACAAGAACATACACAAAAAATAGACGCAAAACTAACACAATGCGATTAAAACATTACCATCACTTCCGGAAAACCTGAACAAAAAACAGTTTAAAAATCCGTTTTAATAACAATTATAAACCCGTTCTAGGCCAACCGATCCAGTAATTAAACAAGACCGCTGCAGAGTATAAAAAAATATACAATATAAAACAATATACATCGTGACCGCGTAACCGATAGGAGATCGGTTCAGTAAGGGAGCCGAGGTGCGGTTATCGACTCGCTCTACTGCACCTCGTTATGAGTACTTGTTGCATAATTGACGTACAACCTTTGACAAGTAGAGCACTGGAAAATAATACAACGTGCTCTCCAACAAATTAGAATTAATTTCTCATAGCGAGCTTGCCAACAGTTCTAATTTAAAGACACTTTTCAAGCACAAAACAAAATTTCGTCTTCACGAAATATTTATTTAAATAGGAAGCAGGAAAAGGAAGCGCTACAATTTATTTCTTTCTTTCATTATAAGTTAAAGGAAAAGTTTAATCATTCAAATTCTTTGTGAACTTTTCCTTGCTAATAAACTGTGAAGATTCCCATCACGAATTCGCGCCAACATTACCATTGTTCTGGAACTAAGCTAAGATTCTCGATATCCACGACTCGACCCCTCTAAAGGTTGAGACATGACATTTCCCATCAAATGTCATTGTAAAGCAACGTCGATGGGTTCTGCCTACGCAAGCCCTTGTTAAAGCTTGGGGTCGTTTGTTATTCTATTCAATTTCGTAAGTCAGTCGTGACAATGCACGTTGACCCTCGACTTTTAAAGCGAGTAGGTACAGACAGTGCGAGGCACGTACATCGACTGGTAAGCCACGCATGTCAGGCTAGGCCAAGGCACCTGACATTTCATAATCAACCTATAATGTTCCAACTGCTGGGACACAGGCGGAGTGCTGTGACATTCACCAGCCCGCACTGGGCCGTAATACAACACGCGAGCCTAGTGCTGGCTGGTGAAAGTCACACATCCGCGATTTTTTTTGTTCTAGAACATGCCGGTTTCATCACGATGTTTTTCTTCACCGTTTTGAGAACAGTGGTGATGAAATTAAATACACAAAAGTACCTGCCTGCGTTCGATTTCACGACCTACAACCCTTAAGTCGGAGCCGATACCAATGGGCCACCTCTGCTCCAAAAAACTTATATACCACATCTATCTGATATGCCTCACCTTAAGAGTCGCAGGATGCGCAGAGGCCCCTTATCTCTAAAATGTTTTCTAGTCTGATAGTACTAAAGACTGAACGCTTTTTCCAGATACGATATGGATCGATTCGGCATGGTCTTCCGAGGCACACCACGACAGACTGACGTGATCATAGTCGCTGGCACAGTCACCAACAAGATGGCGCCGTGTCTTCGCAAGACCTACGACCTGATGCCAGAGCCTAAGTGGGTGGTGTCTATGGGAAGCTGTGCCAACGGAGGAGGCTATTATCATTACACTTATTCGACGTGTCGGGGCGCCGATAGAATTATACCGGTAATTTTTAACCTGCCATCTAATTTCTGCACCACCCTTGGTTGACTGCTAGAGAATGCCTAAGGCATTAAGTTCGCCGCGTTATACCTTTTTTGTGTACGAGAAGTTTTAACAAATAAATACATTTTTGTCTTGGAGTAAATTATGAATATATATCACTTAGGGACTCGTTAGCAAGCGGCGAGCATTAAAAAAATGTGACTGTGACTTCTGAGTTTGTTTCGGTGATCCTTCCTCTTTCTTCAAGAGTAGTCAGTCGGATAGAAAACAACAACCAACCTCATTTTGGTTTTAAAATATGTTACACTTGTAAAAATGATTCTGTAAACCACACTGAAATAAACATCATTCATCATTTAATAAAGTACGAATGGACAAAGATTTTGTCTTTGCTTAAAATTATGTCTACAGTACCTATATTATAGCTGTAATCTGGCAAAAAAATAAATAAAATGTTTACTTTATTTTTTCAGGTGGACATATATGTTCCGGGCTGTCCACCGACGGCCGAAGCTCTTCTGTACGCCATGCTGGTTTTGCAGAAGAAGGTCAAACGCATGAGGGTCTGCCAGGTTTGGTATCGAAATTAGCCGTTCCAATGTTGTATTTAATTATTTTGTCTGATAATGGTTTATAGTAAAGTTATTTGATTTTGGTTATTTTCGCCGTATTATTTCTATCATATTATTAATTTTAATTATGAATATAAATATGTTCGAAATGTTCAGATAATCCTACAATTTCTGCACATATTATAAATGTGAAAGTTTGTATGTTTACATGTTTGTTACTCAATCATAAAAAAACGGCTAGAAGGATGGGAATAAAATTTGGGATACGGTTAGTTTATAACCTGATTAAACATATAGGATACCTTTTATCCCAGTGGGATAATTTCCGACCTCCAAGCGGTCGAAGCCACTGGCAAAAGGTAGTAAGAGAATATTATATTTCTAAAACATTTAAATACGCATCTATTATACCGAAAATAAATGTACTACGGGAAATTAACAGAGTAAAGGAGGCCCGTCAGTTGTAACTTGTATCCTACTCAAACGAAACTAGGGTCATCCGAAATAATCCTAGTTATTAATCACGATGCGGTCTTGACCCGAAATGTTACCAACAAAAGTTAGGGAAACGTACGACGGTAGTGTATTTAGTCCCACTTACATAATTAGACCATAATGTGACCAAGGCTGGGACACAAGCTTCCTTTCTTTGAAAGGGAGTGGGCTGTAATTTACCACTAGGGCCCAGTGCGGGTTGTTAGATGTCATTTGACTTCAATTTATTTTTATTCTAGGACATTTCCTCACGATATTTTCCTTACGAGAGCAGTGGTGACAAAGTAATGCGCCAGTCTGGGTTAGATCCTACGACCTATAATCTGTGACGAAGTGAATCGCGGACGTTACCATTAGGTGACAACTGCCCACAGTCCCTCTTTGTAAAAAAATAAATGGCAGAGATACTGTAAAGAAGCCTGGTTCTTGTAAATGATTGTGGTAAAGCATGCAACGTTGCTGATGACTGATGAGACTCCAGAATTTGCAGGGCACAGCGACATCTACTCCATAAAAATCACACCGTCAAAAAATTTAGGAAGTGAGTTTGAAGTGAAATATCATCCTACCTGCCGGTCTATTTTTACCCGACTGCAGCGAAGCAAGCAAAACGGAGGGTTATGATTTTCACCGGTATGTATGTTTGTCGTTCGTCGTTTCAGCCGTAAGATATCCACTGCTGGACTTAGGCCTCCCCCAATATGGGGGGCTTTGCCATAATCGCCACGCTTGGCAGGCGGGTTGGCGATCGCAGTATGGTGGTAAAATGCATAGAGAATCCTGCTGCCCATTCTCTAGTAAGTCCCTTAGTCGCCTTTTACGACACCCACGGGAAGAAATGGGGTGGTGTTATTCTTTACGTCCGGCACCACACGGTACCGTATGCCGTACCGTATGTATGTTTGTACGTACGTGGATATGTATGTGTGTATGTTCATCTGTTCCCACATAACTTCTGAACAGCATTACTGTTATCGATTTCTGTTTGGACCCTATCAACAAATACAAAACACAACCCGTTGAAATATTTCCTGTAAATGCAGCGTGCAACGATATTGAAAAAGCGGTAGATTTTTCCACGAGTGTAAGCTATCTGGTGGTCTTAACTCCGGATCACGTTCAGACACGTGCCCCGGTTTACCGACGCCCCTGTAGAGGAAACTGGTAGTATATATTAATGACAGGACACGGCACGGTTTTACGAGCTTTTTCGTTTTTAGGAGATAAGTAATGGTCTTGTTTCAGGGTTTTTGTCTGTGTGTTCTATGTTAGCGAAGAAAGGTTGATAGATAAGGTTTTGTTAATGGAAGAATGTGTTTAGATTTAACAATGAGCAAGAATCCAGCTAATACTCTGGCAGAACGGATTTGGATGAAATTTGGCAAACGGGTAGTTTATAACCTGGATAAAAACATATGATACTTTTATCCCTGTACTACATGGTCGTGGGATACTTTCCGACCTTCACGTTGGCGAATCCGCTACCAAAAACTAGTGCTTCACTAGTGCGCATAAAACAAAGTCGCTTCCCTCTGTCTGTCCCTATCTATGCTTAGATCTTTAAAACTACGCCACGGATTTTGATGCGGTTTTTTTCGATAGGTAGAGTGGTTCAACAGGAAAGTTCATACGTATAATAGGCGGGCGAAGCCGCTGGCAAAAACTTGTAATTAATAATAGGGAGATGATGGCTCCCTTGTATGAGATTTGTGTTATGAAATAGAACTACATTGTTGGCAACAAGCACTCTTACCAAGCATTACTTTCGCAGTACCTAACATATATGGTCCAGTATAAGAAACTATCAATACAACCAGCCAAACAGAACTCCAGCAAACACCCATAGCACATTATCCATGACTTCTACAGTTTAAATATTTAGGTGACTGTACCATAAAATAAGCCGGATACCAGCTGTCACTAAGTCGTGAGGCTTAGGCATTTCACGACACCCTCATGAATATCGGGCCGTGTGAAGCGAATTTATGGAGATAGACTCTCTCACGCACACACGCATCTAATGGAATTTTAAGCTTAACGTTCTGGAAAAGAAAGAGCACAGATATGTGTAAAAGTAAAGGTACTCTCGCGGGGGGGAAATGGGCGAAAATGTACGCATGAGTGGTGCCCTGTTTTTTGGGAGTGTAAAGGAATGAAACCCGGATAAAAGGTACATGCATGCCTGATAGGAAGAATGAACAAACATAAAACTAAATACCAGAGCTGTGACAAATGAACGCTTGATCGAAAAATGGAAGAAGAGATTAGAATAGGAAGACATAAAACAAATTCTCGTTAATATAGCACTGATGAAGAGCCGAAAGAAAGAGACAAAGACAAACCGCATATTACAATAAGATAAGACATAAAATACAAGCATACTTAGTAGCAAAAAGCCCCATATTAAACCAATTAAAGTTTGTCCATTTTTTCTTGATGTATGGCTCATGACAATAAACAGAACAAAAAAACAAGATTCAGATTGGGGAGTTATCTACTTTTGTAACAACAATAATAAGAACAGTTATGCGGCGCGTAGCATCTATGCAAGAACAGGTAGTTGCTCAGCAAAATGCTTTGCCTTAGGACGAACCGATTGTCAACAGTGCCGATTTTCAGTAACTCTCTCTATTGACGTCCCCTATGTGATATAATTAATCGGGTAATCAAGTACTTTTCGTAGGAATCTTGAAACTAATAACAGAGCAGGACGTGACTCTTGCTCCTTTAATGAGAGTATTCATTCTCCGTAGATTTTGGGTCACTGAAAGTTTTTATATACAAATTTCTCGATGATGAAAAAGATATTCGCGCAAACTCAACGCCATTTTTTTTTCGATATGCTACATTATCGTGAAAACACGCAAAAATTGTGTTTTTTGCTCTTTTAGGTAGGGATATCTAAAAAATGTGATGTGATGGAGCAATTCCGAGGCCGAATTTAAACTCAGTGATCTAAAATCTACGGGGAATGACTACTCTCATTCAAGGAGCAAGAGTCACGTCGTGCTGTGTAATAGACGATATCTTCATTCAAATTTAAGTTACTTTAACATAAATATAGGCCAGACGGGTAATTGCGTAACTTACTATCAGTAGGAATTGGTTTCATATTGATAGTTAAACAACATTCATTGCGTTATTTACGTTGCTGAGCCGACAATTTATTTGAACAAATGACGCAATGGATTAGAAACAATCTTCAATCCCATTCAGATTCTGGTAAATAGTGCGTTTCGCAATTAGGGGACAGTTATATGGATATTCAAGGACAATTTCTTCTAACCGCACCGAGAGTCCGAAACCGCACTAAACATTATTCTTTCACATAACCTTTTTGTGTCTAAATTCTTTATGGAAAACAAAGGGATGGTACTAACTTTTTATTGCATTGGGTCCGACGTTCGATTGGTGGTCGGCTTACATATACTTATATATTTTCTACTAGCTGACCGTACAGACGTTGTCCTGTTTCCTAGAACTCCACCTACCGGGTCCAATAGTGAATCTAAACCATCCAGGGTGCCACCCAAACGCATACAAAAAAATTCATTCAAATCGGTCCAGCCGTTTAGGAGTTCAGTGACATACACACATACAGTTGAATTATATATAAGGTGTATCTATTCATACACGAAATATTTTAAGGGGTACACCTGTAGGTGGTAAAGAAGTTATAGAAGCAGAATGAAAATTTTTAACTAAGCGTTTTTGAATTTTCGTAATTATTATAATTTTAAAACTATTTGAGACGTTTTGCATAAAACCTTTACTCCAAATTTTATGAATGGCCCGCCTGACGCTACGAGGGCGACGACCGGACGGCACGAGCATGGCCGCGGTGTCTCGGGCCGTAAAAAATAAGAAGGATTTTATATGTGCGTCAAATAATTTATAAATATTAAAATAAAAAAAACCCTTAGAAAAAAATTTTTTTCATTGCTATAGCTTCTTTACCACCTACAGGTGTACCTCTTAAAATATTTCGTGTATGAATAGATTTACCTTACATATGTATAAAGATATGTAAACATTACATAAAAGAAAGCTGCTTTTCGTGTCTGTCTGTGTGACCTCTTAGATCTTCTAAACTAAATAATTTTGATGCAGTTTTCACCATCATTCAGATAATTTATTCTAGATGGTCTATGTGTATTATTGAAACAAACTTTTTTTAAACCAGGTTGTGGTACGAGTAAAATTTTAGAAATCGTCACGTCACCATAAACACGTTACGTAACGAAGGCAGCGTTACGCGCCTTTACAAGTATATCATCGAAAGAGGATGAGATAGTTTTCATAGACTTTGAGGATGCTGAAGCCGATAGTGGAGTCAACATGAAAACCAAAGATGACGGCTGCTAAAATTTTCAAATTGTTCATCATGTCGATGTCATGGTTTTCGAGGGTACTGAAGCCTATAACGAGATAAGATTGAATATTTTAAAGATAGAGTAAACGACGTAACATTCGGAGATGTATAAAAAGCGTAAGGAATTTCGTTTCTGACGGGAGCCCCCGACCCCACATGTTTTGTTATCGATAGTAACGAATTGCTGTTATTATTGTTTTAATTAATGATATAGCACAGAAACCGTAACCAGGGTCAGGGTACGCAGTATACTGGCGCTACTAGTTTAACTCAATGGAGCGTTCGCCAAAATCATCTTATCTTTTCGAGTGATAAAGTTACCTACAAAGCATTTTTTACTCAAGCATCGATTTCGGCTGAGTGAGTCGTCAGGGCCTGAGGCTTTTGTACTTCAAAAGGAAAAACCCGATCCCCTTACAACATCACTTACGGCTCTCGTCAACCTGTCTGTTACATGTTTTTGTTTTGTACAAAAGAAACTGTTATACCAAAAGTCAGCAATATAAAGTACTTGATTGCTACATCAATAATATTTTTGAAGTAATGATTTGTATCGTAAGTCACGATTTGAGATAGTATCAGAAATATAGAGAGTTTTGAATTATAAAACAATCATAATCTGAATTGGGATGATGCTCGCCAATGCAGCAATTTTATTATGTTAGACTTCGTGAATCGTGAATAACACCAATGACGCTGTAAGTACAGACGCCAGCACATCAAGCTACTACAATCTGTCAAATTTATTTAATAGATTTTCAACTCTATCGCCAAAGCATTAGGTTCAAGGTTGTTTTGTGAATTTTGCCAGTTTCGGGTAGCTTGATGTGCTGGCGTCTGTACCTCGCAAAATTCAAATTTTCTAACGCTTTTTTGCAAATTTGCAGGTAAGTGTCAGGTCGTATGTTTATTAAAATGTAATTCGCGACCGTATTAAAATATGGCTTTATCGAATCATAATCATTCAAATCCAGAATACAACCCTGTCAAGATCATTTAATCCCATTGCGTTGTGGCGCAGTATGGAACTGGACTGCGATAGGCTGAGTTGATTGAATCCCATTGAAAGACTTTTTCATGAAATAGTTGAACATTAGAATTCGTGGGAGAACTAAGCGTATCCCCCTTAAGGATAAAACGTTCACAAATAATTGACTCAATTTATAATGCTATCCAAAATTCACGTCCCAACGCCAGCTATAAAAACGTGTTACCGAAAACCTTTTCTTAATTTTATGATAAAAGAAAATACGAGGTGGAGAGATTACAGCTGTAATGTATCATTAAAATGAGGATCATTTATATTCGTGGTATCGCTCCCGAACATATGGCAGCCTTAGCGTGTGCGTGCGAAGCGAATGATTAAGAATTATGACTGAGTACATAAGAAACACCCATATTTTAAGGATTATGTTGATAAATGCTGCAAATAAAGTAATGTATATTTTGCCAGCAGCCTCGGTCTCGTGGAGGTCGATAATCTTGTCACGGGCACGTATTACCGATATATCCAGGAAACTACCTGTGTGCCAAACTTCATTCATATCTGTTCAGCCGTTTTTGCATGATTGAGTAACAAACATACCAACGTCTAACAGACAAACTTTCATATTTATAATATTGTAAAGTAGAATAACCTCAAATGAATATCAATAAACCTACATGAAAATATAAAGAAATAACAAGCTACCATTTATTTATTCCAACTCGAGAAAATATCCAGCTGTATACATCTACATTATCTCCTCGTTCCATATATTTGTGGAACACTAGACAAATGAACAAAAGAACTGTTTAATATTCGATCTGAAATCAATAGCTGGCAGCATCTTAAAAGGATGCTGTGAACGGTAAAATACAGCTGCGGAGAGATATCGAACATAGCGTGGGTAGAGAACTAACAAGTAGCGAATATGTAGTTGAGAATATCAGAAGCACGATAGTGAAAACTTGAGAAAGATAAACTTACATATGTATTATTTTAAGCTAAAAGTGAGAGTGGATGACGCGTAGGCAACTCAACAGATGGACGGGGGTGTATGACCTAGAAAGGACCTGGATGAGACCAGGTATCTACTCTTTTTATTCCGTCAACGAAGATACGGGCCCGTTGGAAAGTAGTAGTAGGGAGTGTAAAGTTGGGTATAATTTGTTCGGACGGGTAAAAGTATAATAAAAATACATCGGGAGTAGGGACAGCTGTCAAATCGTGGTATCATTCAGGCAGGCCTGTTGGTCTAGTGGTTAGTGACCCTGACTGCTATGCCGGAGGTCGTGGGTTCGATTCCCACCCAGGACAAATGTTTGAGTGATGAGCACGATCATTTGTTCTGTGTCTGGGTGTAATTTATTCATAATATGTATGTATTTAGAAATATATAAGTATGTTTATCAGTTGTCTAGTACCCATAACACAAGCTCTGCTTAGCTTGGGACTAGATGGCGTTGTGTGATAGTTGTGGAATATTATTTATATTATTATTCATTCTAGAGGTCGAGACTATTACTACTCTTAAGTTCATAGGTGATATGGAGTAGGAAACTACGGTTTTCGTGCTTTGGGAGTAGACTATAGGGAAGCAGGGCACTAAAACGTACGAGGCCGATATTGAGCAGTAAATAGAACGAAGCTATCAATGATGATACTGATGAAGACAGAAGCTAAAACGCAACTCCAACACCCTTTGTAACTCCACAATAATCCATGCGTGTGGCAAGTGTTCATGGTGCTTGTGATTTCTCGCACGCACAATTTTTATACGACCACAAATTAATAACACCTGTACAGTGTACACGCGCTTAAATAAATAACCACTCATTACTACAACTACAAACAAACCGTTAAAGGTGTAAACACACAACAGATCTCGGCCAGGTTATTTATACACAGCTCATTGTAGTCTGAGTAGTGATTACAAAGAAGTTTAATTGGCGCACGCAATCGATACCGGCCCACAGTGGAACGAATGTATGGGAGCGGTTGGACGTAGACATGTCCGAAAAAAAAGAGTAAAATTATGCCAAACTAATGATGCCATCTTATTCGATTACTTAATGCCTTCATAACTTGTGGTGATGAATTTCTTCATAACTCCCATATTTCGGGAGTAATTTGAGAAAATGTGAAATTTTACTATGAAAATGAGTGTATCGAGCTCTCTCCCTCCTGATTCCGGGCTTGTTTCAAGTAGCGGTCTCTAATATCATAATGCTAATACTAAGAGCTATATTTAATACTAAGACACATAGTGCGCCAAATGTGCACTTTCTGGGATAAAAGGTGATGTTTATTTTATAACACAATTTTTTTATTTTTTGTTTATTTTGTTGATTAAAACCGTTTTTCTAAAGGTTTACCTTATTACAATAACATTTCTGAGCAGCCAATTAGAGAAGATATAAGCTAATTAGGATATATAATTAGGGACTTAAGGTTTACATATAAAACTGATGCACTAATGATTACTGATAAGAACATTGCTATTATTTAATTACTAAATGGCTCTTAATACACTAATTTAGCATGCATCATTTACTAATTATCACAATAACTAATTACCTTGCAATATTTAACAAAGGATACCTGGGATACCTGGATTTTATATAAATAGGTCACTATTAGTAACTTTAAAATCAGTGTTGATTTACACCTCGTTGTATCCAAGCTAATCTCGCAATGTATTTTCCAAATTTTAATACAAATCTTGATATTCACGTTGCTTTATGCGCACGCGCACATAAAGATTTACGCGACTTTAACTATTTGTTCAGTGTTTTAAAAGATAACAGTTGTGTTCAGTTATGTGAAAGTGCTGAAACAAGTTTAAAAGACTGGTGTCGTCGATTTTGCTACCGCATTTATGCAAAATGGACACAGTCTGGAAGAAGCACAGATAAGTTTCGGAAGAAACATGAGATTTGGCTACAGGCTGCAATTCAATGGCCGGAATTACAGAATGAAAATATGGAACCTTCTACAGAAAATATAAGTGACGTCATCGAGCCCATAATTTCTCCTGCTAAATCTGATGCTTCAACTTGTACACATCCTAGTCCTCGTAAATCTTTTGAGGACCTTAGTAACCGGCAAAAAAGAAGACGCACTGAAGATAGTCTTTCATGCAGCAGTAGCAGCGCTGAAATTATGTTTTCGGCCGAAAGGGCGCTTCAAAAGGCAGGACAAAGCGATACAGCTTATGTTATGAAATACTTGACGGAGAATCCAGAAGAGGCCTCAAAAATCAAAGCCTTCATTGAAGGTAAATCAATTCAGGTACGGGAAATATCCCCTTTGAAGGCATTGGCTCTTTATGTATCGATGAACTTATCGAAATGGCGCTATAACACTCTTCGGGATTTCAACACTCAAGAAGGAGCTCTTCAATACCCGAGTTACTACATGTTGGTTAAAGAAAAAATTAAGTGCTATCCGGCCAAAGAAGATCTCACAGTTACAGAGAGCTCTGCAAAAATCAAATTACAAGCCTTGATGGATTTAACCTCAAGAAGACTTATTAGGTCGTTAGAAACCCCTGTTGATCCCAATCAACAGCTCGTATTGACCAGCAAATGGGGTTTTGACGGATCATCTAGCCAAAGCATTTATCATCAAAGGACGAGTGAAGATGAGCAAATCGATCTTGCTAGTAATTTTATGATTAGTCTTGTACCACTGCGGCTCGTCTCAAAAGGTGTAACAATTTGGGAAAACGAGCGACCATCTTCCACTTCATTTTGCCGGCCAATATTGTTTAAGTTTATAAAGGAAACCAAAGAAAATGTGCAGAGAGAGATGGCTGAAATCGAAGCAGAGATTGAAGCCTTAACTCCATCCACCATCACTGATGGAATTAGTGTCAAACACCAACTGCTGTTGACAATGATTGATGGTAAAATTCATTCCATTATATCCAATACAGCAGCTTCAGTGTGTGACATATGCAAGGCTTGTCCTAAAGAAATGAATAATTTAGAGTTAATCAAAGATAAACACGCAAACGAGGACATGTATAAATATAGCTTAAGCACCCTTCACGCTTGGATTCGCTCAATGGAATGCTTATTACACATTTCCTACAAATTAGACATAAAATCATGGCAAGTAAGGGGTGATATAGCAAAAAGGCAAGTTGATGACAGGAAGAAAAGAGTTCAAGAGGCTGTAAGAAGAGAAACGGGCTTACTTCTCGATGTTGTGAAACAAGGCAGTGGATCCACCAACAATGGCAACTCGGCAAGGAGATTTTTTGAAAACTACACTAAATCTGCTGAACTGACCGGAATAGATGCTATGCTTTTAAGAAAAATCTGTGTGATCTTGCAGTGTATTTCATCAGGAGAGAAGATCAACGTAACTAAATTCCGAGAGTTCTGCTTTGATACTGCTAAGCTTTACGTGGAGTTATACCCATGGTATTATATGCCTTCTTCACTTCATAAAATTTTAATGCATGGGCCAGACATAGTTCAGAACATGTCAATTGTGCCCATTGGTTTTCTATCCGAAGAGGCATCTGAGGCTAGAAATAAAGATTTTAGAAAATATAGAGAGGGGCATTCTCGAAAGCATAGCAGTATCTCATGCAATGAAGATATTATGCACAATCTTTTACTGTCTTCTGATCCACTTGTTACAAGTATCCGTCCAAAAGGAAATAAGTTTGTAAAAAAATCTTCTTTTAAGGAATTTTATGAGCTTACGGATTCTGAGAAAAGTGATATCGAATTTGTTAACATACCATACATAGACCTCTATAAATATATTATATATATACAGAAATATATATTAACAAAAATATTCACAAGAACTGATGAGAGTATGACTTTTAAGTAAGTTGATAATAAATTACCTAGTTTCATTAAAAGTACAATAAATAATTAAGATGTAAGCTCTAATTTACTAAGTTACACATTTTAAAACAATAACATCATTTAATTATCTTCGTCATCATCATCATCATCAATTAATTCAAATTCAGAATCGATGTCCGCTAAATCATTTATGTTAACAAATTCGATATCACTTTTCTCAGAATCCGTAAGCTCATAAAATTCCTTAAAAGAAGATTTTTTTACAAACTTATTTCCTTTTGGACGGATACTTGTAACAAGTGGATCAGAAGACAGTAAAAGATTGTGCATAATATCTTCATTGCATGAGATACTGCTATGCTTTCGAGAATGCCCCTCTCTATATTTTCTAAAATCTTTATTTCTAGCCTCAGATGCCTCTTCGGATAGAAAACCAATGGGCACAATTGACATGTTCTGAACTATGTCTGGCCCATGCATTAAAATTTTATGAAGTGAAGAAGGCATATAATACCATGGGTATAACTCCACGTAAAGCTTAGCAGTATCAAAGCAGAACTCTCGGAATTTAGTTACGTTGATCTTCTCTCCTGATGAAATACACTGCAAGATCACACAGATTTTTCTTAAAAGCATAGCATCTATTCCGGTCAGTTCAGCAGATTTAATAAGTCTGTCTGCGGTTTAAAGTAAATACAAATGGGGAAAAAACGTTTTTTTTTTTAAATTTTCATTTCCTTTTATCCCAGAAAGTGCACATTTGGCGCACTATGTGTCTTAGTATTAAATATAGCTCTTAGTAATAGCATTACGATATTAGAGACCGCTACTTGAAACAAGCCCGGAATCAGGAGGGAGAGAGCTCGATACACTCATTTTCATAGTAAAATTTCACATTTTCTCAAATTACTCCCGAAATATGGGAGTTATGAAGAAATTCATCACCACAATTTATGAAGGCATTAAGTAATCGAATAAGATGGCATCATTAGTTTGTCATAATTTTACTCTTATTTTTCGGACATGTCTACGTCCAACCGCTCCCATACATTCGTTCCACTGTGCGGCCGGCTGGGCTAAACGCTCGGTTAACGCACTCAGTTTAATGTCTAACATGCCAAGGAGATAGGGGCAGAAGATCCACTTAATATAAGGGAGGAGAAAGGTCGCAAATCCAACTTGCAGGCTTGTGTGGTACTGCTGCATTATGCAGCCTATAATGTTCCCATTGTTGGGACAGCCCTGCTCTCTGTGAGAAGCAGTTGACCGTAATCCATTTGTGAATTGTTTTACTTTAACATTCTATGTTAGCTGGGTTTGGTTTCCGCACTTAGTCCTTTGAGTGGACCATTGTGCGTTGGACATGGCGGCCGTTGGTGGTTATTCCAACCAGCCCATCTCGATCCAGAAGTTGATAGTGTCCCCTCCTGTCTCCTTCCTTCACCGCTTTGAGAGCATTGGTGATGAAATAAATACACAAACTAAAATGCCTGCCTGGGTTCCAACCCACGACCTACAACTCGTTTGTCGGGGCTGATAATACTGGTCCACCACAGCTCTCTAATAATACTAGACTAATGAGGCTTAAAGGAAGGAAAGAAAAGAAATAAAATACGTTTATTTGCTTCAAACATAACGCACAGTAAGACCAGAAACATACAGAAAAAACTTTTTAACAAAAAATTAAACCGCCGAAAAACTGAAAAGCATAAAATAATACTTAAACCTTAAAATTATGAGTCGGCGCTTTGAGTGATCCTTGTTCATTGATTTTTCAGCGACGACTCAAAATTTTAAGGTTTAAGTATTATTTTATGCTTTTCAGTTTTTCGGCGGTTTAATTTTTTGTTAAAAAGTTTTTATTTTATGATTTTTTGTGGCTTTGATGTACTAATAATACTTGGCAAGGTATACCTTATCCAACAATAAAAGAATTATCAAAATCGGACTACTCTGTACAAAGTTATGCGTGTTCATACGTTACAATCAGTGAGTGAACAATCAATCATCTCCTGTTTTCCAACCCTTAGGGTTCGATTTTGTTTTCCAAATTTATATGGGACCACCTTGGGAGTATACCCTTTCCAATAGAAGAAGAATTGTCTCAATCGGACCACTATGTAAAAAGTTATGCGTGGTCATACATAAAAAAAAAGAAAAAAAAAATATACGCGTCGAATTGATAACCTCCTCCGTTTTTTTTCGTCGGTTGATAAAAGACAAGACAGATGAAGGACAGACTGCAGCCGTAACTGATTTCAAATTCATCGTAGATCTGTATCTACGAAGATTTTGATACAAGATTACGAAGATTTTTATAAACAGACGAACAGAAAAGACTCTGTGACCTGCTCTACTGTCTACCTGTCAGTCAGCTTGTTTTGCTAAGAATAGTTTTTTTTTTTTTTGTAGTGGCGTAGCTAGTCCTAAGTTTGTTATGGGCCCTTTTTCCGACTGCGGGTAGGTTAAAAATGAGAGTATTGTTTTTTTATTTTTATACAAAATACAGAAAATAGCGTCCTGTCTTGGAGGTTCAACTAAAAGTGTCATTGTGGCCCTACTAACAAAATGCAAGAGAGCGATGTGCGCTCGATAATTAGGACATCCTTTTTTTTTCTGGATGGGTAATCATCGAATGACTTCTCCCGCTCTGGGCGGAGCGGGAGGGCGTGTCAGACTTTTCATTCAAATGTTCATTCATTACGGGCCTCCAATCATCAAGTATTTGAGCTGATGAATAATATATTGTTTGAATGCTTTATGATACGTCAGAGCTCGAGGGGGCCCTGTAGCTTGGGGCTCCCGTATTATTGATACGGCGGTAGCTACGCCCCTGTTCTTTTGCCAACATAAAGTTGATTGAGATAGAATTAGTAGGGAGAAATGACAGTTCTGTCATGTCTCCCCTACTATGCAGGATCACATGATATACGCAGACTATATATCCTGTAATTCGACTTATACGTAACCCGCTTAGCGACTGAGTCTTCTGTCCTATCCTGTATTAATATCTCGATTGATCGGGACGCTACAGTACCGATTATGTTGAACAATGCCCGTTGCTATGCGGGCTTCGCTCACGTAATTCACATAACACGATGTAGTCGATTCGCACGATGTCATTGTTTTGTTTTTTGTAATCGATTCGATTGAATAACTTGCGGCTGTCACGAACTGAAAGATGTTTGTAATGGAAGACTTTGCGGTGTCGTGCTCGTTTCTCGGAATGTTTTGGAGAAATACATCTACATTTCTGTGAGTGAGGAGTGGAATTGAGGTATCATTTTCGACGGAATAAACATACGAGAAAATTGTATTGATTTGATGGCAGATGCCTCATTGATGTATTGGATTCTTTCTTTATGAAATTCTGATTAAATGCCCCGGGCAGTCTAGAAGAATTCACACACATAATGGACTCATAATCGTAACATAACTGGCGATTCTGTATACCCGTGAGCAGTGGTGGCCCAGTGGTAATAAACAGCTTCGGTTCGAACTCAGACTAGCGCCTTACTTAAATTATTTTATCATCACTACTCTCAAAACAGTGAACGAGAACATCGTGAGGAAATCGGCATGTCCTACAACCAATAAAAATCGAAGACATGTGTCATCTACCAACCTGCATTGGGCCCCTGCCAGGGTCATGAGATTTGTTCCAAAGAGATACCGTGGCCCTGGCATATAGGCAACTGAAGGAACACGGGTGGGTTTTAGTCAGTAAAAGTCTGACACGCCCTCCCGCTCCGCCCAGAGCGGGAGACGTCATTTGATGATTTCCCGGCCACAACAAAAAAAAAACCGCATTGGGCCCGCGTAGTTGATTACAGCCCACCCCTTCTCTTTAAGAGAGTAGGTCTGTGTCTCAGCAGTAGAAATATGCATCTACCCTTTCTTACACATAGGTAAAGGTAGGCTTGACGTACCATATATTTTGGAATTTACAATACATGTACCGAAAAACTACCGGTGAATATTTTAAACGTCGTCTCTACGAGATATGTAAATATGAACATCTCCCTCGTCGCTACTAGTATTTCAGTTCAGACAATAACACCCGAGAGTGTAATCCAGCTATATTATAATAGTTGAGCTGCAATAAAGACGAACGTTTAACTCTAATGAGCTTTGCGCTGTTAGAGTTTCTATTGGTGGACACATCGGACTGGGTAATCACTAGCGGGTTTAGAGAAAATAAGTTTTTTATAGTAGCGACCGGTCTACGACGTCGGGGACAAGCGATGCGCCTTAAGTGGAGTTGGGCAGGATATTTAGTTAGACGTGGGGATGGCCGATGGAATAAAACTGTGACCGAATGGTGGCCAGTGTTAGGTCAAAGAAACCTGGGCCGTTAAATAGCGTGTTGGGTTGACGATATCGTCAAATTCGCCGGAAACACCTGGATGAGGGACGTACGGAACCGGGAAGTATGACAGAGAAAGTGGGAGGCTTTTACCCTAGCGGTAGGTGATTCCGGGCTGAAATGATGATGTTGAAGCTTCATATCAATCGACTAATTGAAATAAACAGGGTTGCGGACAAATGCTAGCTTAGATTTTAATTGGAAAGGCACATAACAAAATAACTATGTTAAATTGATGATTGAAAACAAGCTGTACTTTTTATTGATACTTCCCTCTCATTAAATGAAAGCAGTAAAGTAAAGGTATTGGCTGAAGAGAAAGAAAACGGGGACGGGGAAATAATTAGAAGTATTCTTTTAGCCAAATGAAAACAACTGCAGTGCTAGGTATCAATAGTTATACATTGCAATCTAACTGACTCATATCAGTGTCTGTCCACGGTAAAACCATTACCGTAATTGCTGAAACATATCATGTTTCCTACTAAATCAACAATCAGATAAAGAGCATTTCATTTCTACCAACCCTCGCGTTCATTAAAACTGAAAATATACATTTTCATTGAAAACCGAGTACCAGGCTGACATAAGTCGAAAGAATTGAAATGACGTCATCAGATGCCTTGTCGGAATTCCTGTGCTATCGACGCATCGAGGAGTGACGCCCCGTGGGTTCAGTAAGGATGCCACTTTAAGTAATTGTTAAATTATCGTAATGTTGGACAGTACTGAAACATATTACCGCTGTTTTTTTTATACTAATTTATTTTCTAGGCAATATCAAATTACACTGTGTCTGAGAGTAATTGATAAACTGAAACTCGTTTTTAACTGTTTAATACATCATCATCTGCCTGCCCTTTCCCAACTATGTTGGGGTCGGCTTCCAGTCTAACCGGATGCAACCGAGTACCAGTATTTTATATGCAGTGATTGTTTTTCTGACCTCCACACCCGAATAACTGGGTAATATGATATGACTGTTTATCAGAGTTTCGGGCTTCAGACGACCGTAATGACCATCAAAGCTCTATTAATGACGTGCTTTCCGAGGCAGCCTTGGTATATAAAGATGGTCACCCATCCACTGATCAACCGCGACAAGAGTAGCTTAACCTGATCAACCGACGCGGGCGGTTGTTATTAGTTAGTAATAGACTGTTTCATACACGGTTTTGAAAATAATTATTTTTCGGAAAATTAAATTGAATTTGTAAAATACACTGCACCAGGAACTGTGCATTTAAAGCCCTACCCGCGTTCCGCTTGAATTAATACTCGGCCGGCCCCAGACAGTTTAATTTTCTCGGAAATCTCAAGCGTTTCTCTTGGTGACTTTTCTTTAACTTGTAAATTCTTACTTGAACATAACTCTAATTTGTTAGAGTGAGGTTTTCAAGTCTGATTTAATTTTCTATTCTATTTGTTCTCTTTTTCTACTCTACTAATTTAGTGAAGCACAAGTATTCTTGGAAGAAAATCGTTGGAAACTCTGTTTTTAAAAGTTTCCTGTCCCGTAGCGGATTTTAATTATTTAAGTAGGATCCGCTGTTGCCTAGGGCAGTCAGCTCAGCTACCATTTAATTAACTGACTCTCTTTATACTAAGATATAAGCTTTTTAATCATAGCTCGAACTCAGACCCACATGATAAAAAAGACCAACAACTAAAACAGTTGATGCATCTAACGCCGGTTACGCATCATTTAGGCTTGGGACAGCCCTACCGACAAGTCGCACAGACACGCGGGCAGACGAAGTAACAAAGTGACTCATACAGAAGAAGGCGCGGGCGCCGCCACGCTCTACCTGCTGTGGGAACTTCCCTAACAATTGTGTCTTCGGCATAATTATAAGCCCTAGTTTTACTTTAAGGGCCGATTTTTCAATCCTCAAATAAAAGTACCAATAGCTACCTAAAGAATAAAGTTATTAGACTCTTTATTCGTCTGATAAGTGGTCGTCAGTTTTTCAATCGTTATTTTATTTACGAATAACTATCCTACCGAATATCACATCTGTGAATACGCTAACTTCAGGAAGGTGAAACAAATATACACAATAAACCAATGTTAGAACGAGACGGACTATTTCATTGTTTACTGTCAATGTTATAAAAAAATCTGCCTCAGCCAGATGTCCCATTTTTTACGTTGAGAGGTTGTTGTTTTTGGTTGTGTGGTATTTTTATTTGTAATTCCGTGATTTCTTATTGTATTAAAATAATCATGGAAAGCAAAACTGAATCCCACACTTTAAAGTGTTCGACACTCGGTCTTACAATTCTTTATTTTCGTTCATATTCTTTCTTTATTTTCATTCATATACTTATACTAGCTTCTGCCCACGACTTCGTTCGCGTTAAATTTCTTGTTCCCCAACCCTTCCCGTCGCGTCGAATCGCCGACCCGTGTGATTTTCCCCGTTTTTGCAACATTTTTCATTACTGCTCCGCTCCTCTTGGTTGTAGCGTAATGTTATATAGCCTATAGCCTTTCTCGATAAATTGGCTACTCAACACAAAAAGAATTTTTCAATTCGGACCAGTAGTTCCTGAGATTAGCGCGTTCAATCAAACAAACAAACAAACAAACATACAAACAAACAAACAAACTCTTCAGCTTTATAATATTAGTATAGATTTATTAATTATGACTTCATCCTCACTTGCCATTTCGCCAGTACTATCGCAAACATCCATTTTCATTAAGTACACTTTTTAAAAACGAAAACTAACCTCAAGTTTGGTAACGCCAACGTCTACTATCAATGGAACAAAACGTTATCTGGCCGTCAAAGAGCCAAATAGATTTATTCCTCCGTTAAGTGAATTATTCGACCAATAAAGCCTATTTGACGATTGAACAACACAGTTTCTTACTATCTATTGAATAAACCCCATCCGTGTGTTTATCTGAGGATTGAAAAATCGGCCCTTAGACTAGTTGGAGGTAATAACGGTGTAGATATGCAGAGTAATATTTAATTATTAAGGCTACCTATTGCTAGGTAGCCTTAATAATGATGAAGCTGATTCATCACTTCATATTAGCTATTTGACGCATATTAATGGGTTCCCTGTCCAAGGTATCGCAATGGATATCAAAAATGAATTAAACTGGAGTCCATTTATTCAACATAAAATTAATGCAATTACTATCTTTCTATATCTATCTATCTTTCTATTCTTCAGAAAGGTTCCCTCACTCTCATAGTCCGATGGGACAGCAATCCGACACGACTAGAGAGAGATCTCGCGCAAGGGACGAATCTATTGCCATCAACCGGGCACAAAGCCAAACAGCACCCCTAGCCAAGTTGATAATCTGTAATCGTTAACGCTAGTCACTCAACGTTAAGTCACGTGGTTAGAACAAACGAATAGAAAATTCGTAGCCAAGTTCACATCGTTCAAAATTATAGAATGATTTTTTATCGTTTCTACGATGTTCAACGCTAAATCCTTTGTTATAATGTGTCGTTTTTCTAAAGACATTATAGAGCGAGCGGCCGACTCAGGCGCGTCAACATGGCTACCAACTTATAGTTTTCTACAATTGCTGACACCGAGGCGTTAGCGATTGGAGAATGGAATTCGACACGAAACGGTTGTAACTTGGCTAGGGGGGCAAAACAGATAAAGTTTTATCATAATAAGCCTATAATATTCCCCCTGCTGAAATATAGGCCTCCACTTTTTGAGAGGAAAAGGGCTGTAACCTACCACACGGTTCTAGTGCGGGTTTGCTATGTTTCACATATCCTCGAAATGTGAAGCTGCTGTAATTTCTCCAATAAGTTGTTGAAAGATGCATTTATTATCACTTAACGCATCTCCCTGTTATAAATCTTCCTTTATCGTTTTAAAACTAACGTTATAAGTAAAGTGAGGGTGATATAAACGGTAAGCTCCACAGACGTACAGTCAGACTTCACGTCGCGTCGGTGACTCACGTCATCGCGACACGACTGCTGACGCTACCTGTGGGGGTTATTAGTTAAACTATTTTTGGAAAGGCTATTTTTAGAAGCGAAGGGTTGTCAAGAATTTACGTAATAGAATGACTTAGCGGAATAAAGTAGGGTTATTTTATTAGTGAATTTGTGTGTTGGGAAGGTTAATAGGGGTAAATTACAGACTGCGTAGGTTTTTTTTCATGTACTTACTGTTCCTGAAAACTGAATTAGTTTCTTTTAGAATTGAAGGTAAGTTAGTAATAAACTTCACGGCTATTTATAGACCAAAAGCTCATAAATCAGTTATAAAAAATCGTGTTCACATAAAACCAAAAATACTGAAAGTAAAGTACATTCAATAATATTGTTGTTTCATAAATACTGCACGAAGCACGAACACATTCGATTATTTATAGAAAATATAAAAAGTCACGCACTCTGCCCTCTGCCTTTATTGATAGTGAGTGCTTTGCGATTAATCGGCTGTTCATCGATGTTCTATTATCGAGTTTGATTAATCGATACATAATTCGAAAGCTTATTTTCTCGGTGTAATTTAATTTAATTTTGAACAGCGACGAGTCATTCAGATTAAATTTGTTTTAACGGAATAAGTTAATAACCACCAACGGCCGCCATAGTCGATACAATTTTTTGAATAAATATTATGTTATGTTAATTGTCATGGTCATGGTCCATAATCTGCCTAGCCTTTTATATGTAGGGTCGGCTTCCAGTCTAACCGGATGCAGCTGATAACTAATATTTTACTTAGAGCACCTGCCTATCTGACGTCCACAAACCAACTGAGTATTACGATACCCTTTGGTAAGACTGGTTGCCAGAAAAATCCAGGAATGACAGCCTGGACCAACGGCTTATCGTATGTCGATATGTAAAGATGGTCAATAAGTGATCCAACCGCGTAATTAATCGTTCGACCTGTGCGGCTGTTATTGCTTAGTCACAAACCCTCCCACAAGCAATGATCCACCTGAAGGACTAAGAAGGGAAAACTAACCGTCTTATCTCATATAACACATGCTACGATCATTAAATACTTACATAAGTTAATAAGTTAATTTATTATAAATAAACAATGCACAGAAATAAATTCGAACGTATTTTCTTTCTTTCTTTCTTTCAATCCCTAGTTTGCAACCTAAAACATAGCAATAAGTTTTATCATAATTGGAATGAACCATATTCAATTCTCAAGAAGACTGGGAAGATATTACCTGGGCGGACATAGTTTTTAGACTTAAAAAATATTGTTATACTTGTAATATTATTAAAGAATTAAGTTAGGCAAGTTGACCACAGTCGGAGATGATGATTTTCTTTGAGGGCTTGCCAGACTGGGAGCCAAAGGCTTCAACTTGCTTGACCACATCCATGCCTTCTACAACGGTGCCGAAGACAACATGCCTGCCGTCCAACCAGGAGGTCTTCACGGTGGTGACGAAGAACGAAAGACCAGCGTTGGCCATCGACAGGACACCAGGGCCAGTGTGCGTCAGGACGAAGTTCTCGTCAGCGAAAGAACAGTAAAAGGCAATGTAAATGAGCTATTCGTGTCTGAATTAGTACTTTAACTGCACATCCCTTACCCAATTTGAATTTTGGCCATTATAGCAAACAGAACCTTTTACTATATTATGATAATAATTTTAATTACAAGACCCTTGTTCTAACAGATAATGTATTAGCTACTTTTTATTAACCCAAATCGACTTTTAATTACATTTTTTTTTTCTTCATAGAAGAAAAGAGAATGTAATGAAAAAATAAGCTTAATGAGGTCGGTGAAAACAAAAAGTGTATTTGTTGCACAAAAGAACACTTTAATGCTAACCAACAAAGAATAGAATTTTGAAGTCATGTTTTCTTTTTTGGTACCAAATAAGAGAAAAATGTAAAGTAAACAAAAACCTAACCCGTTTTGCATTTTCGTAAAAAGCAAGATTTTCTTGTACAGTTAGTGCCCCGTATTACGTGACCCCTCCTACACAGACGAAATGAGGAAGAGGGGTCAGGTAATGCAGGGCACTGACTGAGAAAGGGCAGATTAATGGTCTTTCTTAAGTACAAGAAAATATTTTAAAAAAATCAAGAATTATCTTACGTAAAGTTATTATCACACAACATCATGCCTTCACACCCACATTCGCCAGTTATCTTTAAGTCCCACTTTATACGGAGCGACCCCTCGATCACTAATAAGAGTGATCAGTGGGGCGACCCCATCAACGGGACTCCAGGCTGCTACTGAAAAACTCCTGTTGAAAAACCCAATAAAACTTTGCCGGACCTGGGCATCATACCCAGGTAGTGTTGGGAATTTATCCGGATAAATACTCAAAATGGATAAATACTCGATAAATATCCGTTTTTACTGAGTATTTATCCAAAACAGCGGATAAATACTATTTTATGTTTTCGTAACGTAAGTTTTGTCATTTTACTAACAAAAGGATTATAATTAATGAAAAATAGACAATGCAGATTGGTATAGTACCTTATTAATCATTTTAACAATTACAAAACGCCGATATTAACAATAATTTCATTCAATTATGAATACAGTTAGTCAATCACTGTCAAAGTTAGATAAAATTATACATTTGTCAATTGGTTTTTCACACACACACATGAACTCATGCCTTTCTCCCATGGGGGTAGGCAGAAACTATTTAAGTAACGTTTAAATAAAAAAAATACTATCTCGTGAAAGTCGAGAAAGATAAACAAATCAAATATCTTGACTTGGCTCGCGAGGTTGTCAACATTGTAGGATATGGATTCAGCGAGCAATGTGCAGTTTTGAGACCAGTGGTGATGTTATTATTTACCACAAGTAAAGCGCCTGCCTAAGTGCGAACTCACGACCTACAAGTTGTAAGTCGGGGCTGATACCACCGGGCCACCACTGCTATCGCCAATATGAAAAGCATGTCAGACTTTTACTGACTAAAACCCACCTGTGTTCCTTTAGTTGCCTGTGCCAGGGTACCTCTTTTAAACAGATCCGCAACCCTGGCAGGCATCGTTCCTCGCCGCCCGCAAGCCGTGCCCATGGTGGCCGAGAGACCACAATGAACTTCCGACGCCCGGGGCGTCTCCTCCTACGGTGGCTAAGGACATGAGGGCGCACAGACTGCTTCTCCCTAACGCGCTCCACCTCCTCCTTCGCGAGCCTTACTTCTTCACAGAAGGAGGTGACAGCTTCTTATGCCCTCTCGCTCCATACCATGGCCTGCACCAGGGCCGGACGCGAGAGATCGCCGCCATCAATCGCTTCTACGAGGATACGGCGTTGCTCCGCCAAAGCAGGGCAAACCTCCACTCTATGCTCCACCGTATCTTCCAGGCGTTCTACACAGTGGTAAAATTTACTGAAACCTGCTTTTAGATTTTCTCAAATCCTATCCACTCATTATCAGTATCTGTCTGTAAATATAACCCATTTTGTCTTGATTTCATATCCTTAAATGTTATAAACACTAGAAGGGCATTGCATTTGCTAGACTCTTGTTGAAAAACAAGTTCTGTTATGGGTTCAAAAACAGATATGCATTGATATATCTAATCCCAAAAGTTATCATCAAGCAAAGCTACTTGTAGCATTTGACTTGACGATATATTTTTTTTTTTTTGAGTACGCTGAGAGAGCGGCTTTTCTATTTTTCATACTCCTTAGTGATCGTAGATAGCTGCCCTATCTTGTGTAGCATGGCAGGTTTAACTTTTCTCCAGTTACCTTTTGTTTTACGATTTGTTGTAGCTTCGATCGTGGTTTTTGGGTTTAGTTCTTGTGATTTTTTGACTATCTTATAAATCGATGAACGCTGGCTGCACGCACGGAAAAGCATGACTCATTGTCACGTTCCGCCTGAACCGAGCGTGTAAGTGAGAGCGCGAAACAAGCGATAGAGAGGCACGATCGGCCTTAGCGTTCGACTTGTGAAATCTATCTCTCTTCCACTCCAACGGCCAATACGTCCGAGTAAAAGAGACTTAGACATTATCACGTAAAATTATCGTCCGTATACCGACTTTACAGACAACCAATTGTTTTTTTATTAAAGATTTTATCATATCTGCTTTTTTAAACTACCGCATTTCAGTGCACCATGAGCCAGACAATTACTAGTGTGTGCTGCGCAGTTTCAAGGCTCAACACCTTTAACTAATTGAAAAGCCCTTTGCATGTTATAGCGTTGGCAATCAACATCACCAAACTTGTCTTCGCCGCATTTTTATTGACTTTTAGAAGCTCTTCACAAAGATAATCAATTATGTGGCTATTCTCTACAATCTCAACAAAGAAAGACTCTAAATTTGTATCTAAAAAGCATGTTCTATTAGAGATGTTTGGGCTTCTGACACAATTACAGCCCTGGCAATTGACATTTGAACTAAATAATGTAATAACGTAGTGTTTTGAAAAGCCTAAATAACAACAAAAGTCATTAACATTTTAAAATAATCATCCGATGCGCAAAAAAGATATGTATCCATCATTTTGAGTATTTATCCGATAAAAATGAGTAAAAACGAGTATTTATCCGATTCGGATAAAAACTCGAGTATTTATCCTCCGAGTATTTATCCACTGCCTATCACTATACCCAGGACCTCATTCTCAGCAGTAGCACTTGCGGCCACTAGACCAACAAGGCAGGTCAAAGTTATCATCATATACCAAAGCTTCATAATTTTCTCATTAACGATCTTATTATGACACAAAACACATTAAATAACAACTCAGCACCATTATACCGCAAGAATCCAAATACCTTTTCCAAAAAAATCCTCTACCACGCATTAAAACTCGAATAAATTACGAAAAATTGTAAACACGCACGAGAACTTTATCAAATAACACTTACATAACAATACATAAGCAGAAAACGTAAAAATAACTATGTTTATAAATAACTGAAGCGGTTAACGTAAACGTATAGTGAAGGAAAACATATGAGGTATAATTAAAAATAATATTTGGATATTAGCATACCGCGCCATGTGTGTTAGGCGTAGGACACACCGAGAGCTAAATTAAGTTAGCTTAGTTTAGCTGAAGCCTCGTATCATACTTCGGTTGACAGCTAAACTATTTGGACTAAGCTTTGAAAACTCCACCTGTCAGTAGGTCTACCGCCACGCGTATCAATCATACATACATTACTATATTTTCCCATTACTGGAACACAGATCTACTCTCGATGAGAGGGAGTGAGCCTTTATCTACCACGTGGGCCCAGTGCGGGTTGATAGATGTCACATGTCTTTGATTTTTCGGTTCTTGGACATGGCAGTTACCTCACGATATTTTCCTTCACCGTTTTAAGAGCATTAATTTCAAGCATAGTGTAATATAATCAGCCTATAATGTTTCCATTGAAATACAACCACACAAACCTCTTTTCTATTTTTCTCAATTCTGAGAGAGTGGGCCGTAATCCACCACATGGGTCCATTGCGGGTTTAGTAGTGATGCGTGTATGTCAAGCCTCTTTCCTAATTCCTTGGTTTTAGTTAGGACCCCTTTTTTTCGCCATACTTGCACTTAAGCTATGTTAACCTAGCCCGCGGTGTGGCCTGCACCTAAGTGTCAGGTATGTATGTGCGTGTGAGTTTCGGGCAAGAGGGTGAGTACGTGCGTGTTTTAATCAACCAAGATTGTATGCTTATGACCTATTCAAGAAAGTGTTAGAGTACTTTGCTTCTATAAATAGAATTCGTTTAAGTATGTTCGTTGAGGAAGTGCTGTAAATCAACAGTGAATAGGAAATGATTTGAAATGGTTTCTTTAAGTTAATTAGGCGGACGACTGAAAGTCGGGATTACTCGTCATGTGTAAGATAAAAGACGTTTAAAGATTTGTAATTCATAATGCTTCTCAGCTGAAATAACTGATAATCGCGTTATGGCTGTCATTTGGTTGTGCGAAACAAAGAAACATGGTTATCAGGGATAGACAACATCATCTTTCTAGCCTTTTACCAATGATATTGGGGTCGGCTTCCGTTCTAACCAGATACAGTCCAGCACCAGTATTTTACATGGAGCAACTGACTATCTGGCCTCCACAACCCAGTCACCGGGTAGTACGATACCCCTTGGTAAGACTAATTGTCAGAGTTTCGGACTTCTGACGACCCGTAACGAACGTCAAGGATTGTCGAATCTCAGCCAAGGCCATCAGCTTAACGTGCTTTCTGAGGCACAGAGGGGTCTTGATGTGTAAAGATGATATCGAGGACAAACAACAAAAACATTTAAAACATTATCCTAAAATATATATTTACACCGAATTCTAGTAACATTCCATCATTTTCTGAGTCTGTATGAACAGCTGCTCGTACTGACCGACAAGACACGTCGATAAGATATATGCGTAAAGAATTCGGAAGTATACACTCGGCGATGATCCAATAATATGAGTGTGTGAGTGAGTTGACAAACTATTTTTGCTATCATTAAACACACTCTGTGGACAACTGTACGCAATGTTCTTGTTTACTGTGATTAATAACCGGGAAGTCGCTCAGATTTAACTAAATGGCGGTATGTGGCAGTCAAAATAGTCATCTAAATGCCCTTTGTCTAAATTAATTTTATTGTAGAAGTCGTCGAAGCGAGAGATGAGAAGACCTTGGTGATAAAGAAATCGTGGCTCTATATGACAAAACATTGGGATATTGAATGCTATTATCCAAGAAGTGCTTAACTTCAAATAGCAACACTTGACAAGACCACACAACTAAATCAATACCAAACTCCACTCAAGGCACCTGAAAAAACAAAAGCTCCCCGAAAATTACAGCGACAGATGTCATACGAGCGCGCCAAAACAGGCCCTAATGTGTGCAGCGCTTTTCACTTTTCCTTTGAAACGGAAAAGCGCTTCACAATTAAGCTGCAAATCGGATGTCAAGACGCAGAAAGAGAGCCAAGTTTTCAAGCGTTACAAACATCCATTAGAGCTGCCAGCAGCACTCGCTGCAAATTAACGAAGTTTGTGAACTGCCGCCAGCGACAGCCAAGTTCGTGACCTTCACCTCTAATATAAATTATAATATACTGCAATGTTTCGCAAACGAATTAATTAAGCACCTATTACTCGGCTGGTTATGAGAAATTGTTGCGGGTACATGTGAAATATAATAGTTTCTAATTAATTTTACGAGTAATTATATTGCTGGCGGAGCATTATGTAAAGACATTTATGTATTCTAATAGAAATTATGTATCTATTGTCATTGTACCTCGCAAAGTTTTCGAGGTGAAAAGATTCTGCATGAATAATATACTAATGAAACTGATTTCTAACTGAACCCTGCTTATACGCCGCCGTAGGTATGGAAGACAAAGTATCTCGCAAGGCCAACACAAATTAGGTTGACATTACATGCACGGATGCGTCAACCGACCCCTGTGAGCTCCAATAATTTCAACCACCTAATGCCCTAATTTATTCACTAGGAGTACAGACAAAATATATAATTCAAAGCTGATAAAAATCTGTACGAAAATGTTTTTTCCTAATGTTTCTCTCGTTGAACTTGGCCGTAAATCACTACTGCCAAGTTAAAATCTGTTAATGAATGAGTCAACTGGGGTTGGGTTTGAAATGTCTGGGTATTAATTTAAGACAGAAATGTCTACTTGGAACTTTAATTAATATGATCACGACCCTACCGTTGCTGTGAATTGAACAACTACTAAGAAAATCGAACTTGAAGCGGCCCTAATAAAAGACCTCGTTGAAAATGGAGAACGTTCTACAAAATAGTTAAATAATTGAAATTCACAGAAATGGTAACAGCTGTTCGGAGAAAATGAATCGCCTAAGTTCGCCTAGAGTTTGTACTAAGAAGCATTTAAGTAGAAAACTTGTAAAAGAAAAAGTTTCGGGTTGCCAAGTTTGATACACGGTCAGCGTAAATAAAGACAGCTTGGGCTCCTCTCGGAAATTTACTTATTTTATTCTCAAAGTGACATGCTGTATTGTTAAATATTCTATGCCGCATTTTATGTCTAGGAACATAAGCTGGGACGTAAAACAGACCTGAAATTACATCAAAACCTTATTACCAAAATCATCGCAAGTCTCGCCATCTGAGTTAAGCTCAACGACACGGTCCGGGCAACGCCCGTCGGCGACACCTAGTCTATTATTAGCGGCGCCATACTTATCACAAGATAAATTCGAGTACACGGTCTAGGTCAAATGATACTGTTTATAGGTGCAAGGTTGTCCATCGGGAACACCATAAAAAAACCTTTATGAGCCACCGTAATTCGTTCCAGAAGGTCATGTCTTTTCGGGTGACATAACCAGGGAAAGAAATGGCATATTTTATTATCAAAACACTCGTTTTACTGCAGAAATTTATTATGATGATCCGCGTCTAGATTGACACTGAAGACTGAGAGAAGGAAATGAAAATAATCCACTAATCCCATCCGGTACACGCGGACTCGATCCACAAAATAAGATTCTGGTCATGTCTTCTGGCGTGAGTAATAGAAAATTTCACGGCTTAAAAATTTGATGGAAGAAAAGTATGAAAATTCTTTGTAGATTACTTTCCTCGCCGAATCATCTGTATTATCCTGATTCATTTCTCTGTTTACTATTATTATAAATTTCTCTTGGAACTAACGGTGACCAATCTGTAAATCAGTACGGGATGACTAACTTCTCGAAATGAATTTATCCTCGTAGCTCGTTTATGTGCTATATTAAAATAGCTAATTATTCAGTACTTAGTCATTCTTGCTATTGTAATGTCGAACAGTGGTACCGATTCCCTTGTTCACAAACTAAACTAAATTTAAGTTCAGTGCATCTCTTTCTTTGTATTTCATTAAGAAGAGGACAAAAGATAAATTTTAGATTAGTCCTGTCAAATTAATCAGCGCTTGACGTAAATTGACGTAATTTTAGTAGGCAAGTTTTTAATCTCGTCTAAACTTGTATGGAGTGGTGACAGGCGCTGATTAATTTGACAGGACTAAACTAAAGTTTATCTTCTGTCCTTTCCATAATGAAATAGAAAGAAAAAGATGCACTGAACTTAAATTTAGTTTAGTTTGTGAACAAGGGAATCGGTACCATTATATTGTAAGAATTTCTCTTCATATTTTTTTGCATTCTTCAACATCATCCTAGCGTTTTCCCAATATGTTGGGACCGGGTTCCAGGCAAATAGGAAGCAACTGAATTACAGACATGGAGCGACTACCTATCTAACCTCCACAACCTAGTTATTGGGTAATTAATACCCCTTCGTAAAACAAGTACTTAGTTTTCTTTTTTTGCATTCTCGGTGTACTGATTTACATAACAGTTTAAAAGAATTTGTTATACAAGTCCTAGTGGTTCAAGAACAATTCATCTTGTAAATTGTCTCTGTCTACTGCTACGAAATTTTGGGAAGAGAAAGCTACTTATTTCGCGTCTGTATTTTTTTTTTCCTCCCGACCTCAGTTTGACCTTTCGTCCTCGCAGTCAACGTGCTCAGATGTCCAACAGATATTTTTCCATCATAAATCTTTACTTTCTATTTTATTGTACTTTTTGCTCAAACGTCATTTAATGCTAACAAGGGTCCAATAAAAATAAATCAACCGAGAGAGTTTCTCTTTCGAAACTTGACATTGTTTGCCCTTCTGGAACAAATATGACCAGATGTAGAACCTACGTTAAGCGCCACGTCATTATTCATTTATATCAAAACAGTTACTGAAGTGGAGCATGATAAAACGAATATTTCAGAACGATATAAAATTCATAAACATACCCCTGTATGAAATCCTAGAATTATTAGTGACGATTTATCCTTCGACTATGTTGAACTTTTTTTAACATTATTAGAACTATCAATTATAAGTTAATTCAACAACATTTACTCTTAATATCAGTTGACAAAGGCATTCATCAATTAAAACCGTACAGAATTCCGAACTAATGTTCGTGCCGAGCCTAGTTTTTTAAACCGATTACACCAAGAAAATAGTTCCTATAAGAATGTTAAAAACGCGCTATTTTTACAAGAGTTGAACGCGTGCTAAAGCAGTAAAGGGGATGTGAATGTCAAGGACGAGAAGCGGTCCCAAGACTGGTGATCAGGTATCCGCAAGAACTGCCGCAAAGGATAAACTTGACCCAATTTCGTTCCAACATAACATTTGCTAATGGGTTTCTGAAAGCTAATGCAGATCAAGTTTTATTTTTTGGCTTTGGATCAATTGGAATAAGTATTACTGTTAGGAACCGTACTGTATAAAAACAATCTGGAGTATCGTTGATATCTATAGTTTCACAGATACAAATAAAATAAATGTATATGAGCATCGTTGTAAAATCGTTGAGCTCCTCAAGTTCTGTGTTGAGGTGAATTAATGATTACTTATAAATGCGTGTACTGACTGTGCAGGTCCTCTCAATCAGTGTCGTTTTTTCCTCAAAAGACCATTTCAAACACAGGTCCATATGGTCTTCACATGATCTGACCAAGATTATATCTGGACTTGAGTTCGAGACTGTGACATCTTAGTTTGTTTTGGCTATGATATAAATATGATTGACGTGTAAAAGTTAACCTACTTACAGAAATTAAATAATTTACCGTTTATTATAATGTATTGATTCAACGCAAATTATGAGACAATTCTTATCGAAAACGTGCCTGAATTCGGTTAGTTATTCTATTTGCTCTTGCCCCAAATTTTTATATCCCCTTCGCTGCATCCATAAATAATATTCGTCTTGTCCGTGACCGGAATGTCAGGGGCAAGGAGCCGCGTGATAGAACGAGGATACACGAGCGGGAACCCGGACATAACCTAATTTGGTTTGGAGATATGTGTAACGGTACCTGAGACTTTTAAGACCACATTTCAATATTTGGATCTAGAAGTTTTATTTTTAGAGATGAATACATTATTGATTATACAGTTGCAACAAGGCTTGATTCATATACTGTTGTATTTCCAGGAAATAACGGTTCATCCACTAGTGCTAATAATGATGTCGGTATACAAAATGAATAAGTCAGCAATGTAAAATGAACTCAATTTCTTGAAAATCAAAGACACAGCCTTAATCGATTCTAACATCATAATTCACAGTTATGAGGCCGTCACCAATATATCACGGTTAACATAGCACTACAGACGGACAGTGACATCAATCATACGGCAAAGTAGTGAATTAAACATCAAGTTGGAGCCGCAACAAAAGCAACGTCAGTACCAAGAACTATTAATGAAGCAACATTACGTACAACATTCTATGATATTTATCATCCATTTCTACCCCCGAGAGAATGTGATTCGTAGGTCGCCATCAATCATGAAATATGAACAAAAGCTACATTATCGATGTTATAAAAGTTGTATGCTTCTGTAATCATTCCAAATTATCTTGAAAACCTGCTGATTCATTTATTACTCTAGATTATTATCAAACGTATTTTCACTTTATCATCTAGTGTAAAAATATTGAATAGTAGTAGAATTATCATCATTATTTGTCTAGCCTTTCCCCAATTATGTTGTGGGTGGCTTCCCATCAAACTGGATGCAGCTGAATACTAGCATTTTACATTGAGCAACTGCCTAATTAAACTCCACAACCCAGTTACTGGGTAAAACAACACCTCTTGGTAAGACTGGTTGACCGAGTTTCGGGCTTCAGACGATCCATAATCGTAATAGTTGTCATAAAAAACGTGGCAAATGATTATTACTGTCTTCAGAATATTTAAATTGGTCAAAATGTGCTAAAAATGGAACATAAAGTCTAGATAAAGTGACATGATTAGCACATCCTTGCTTAAAGATCATCATTGACTGGTGAAAACCTTCCGCTGAATCCCTGTTTACTCCAGACATGTTTCACTTTCTGCTCAACTAGTTTCCTAACTTACGAGTTACACATACAGCGAGTCTGTCGCAGAGTTATCTAATTTAAAGTTCCTGTACGAAAACTTTGTAAGTAACCAGATATTGTGTTGTGAGAACTCTAGATATTACGAGGACGGAACTATGAAAGTGGATGTTATGGACTCCGATTTGTGAGTGAATAAAAACCATGCTTTAACCTTCAAGATCTAGCTGTAAATAAACTTAAATTTTTTAATGTTCTTTGTTTTCATGATTTTATCAGATTGAACGTTCCTTTTGTGCAAATTCGTATTAAAATGTTGTTTTTGTTTCTAAATACCACCACCCAACCACCTAAGCATATACATTGTGGAATGCAATAAAGTACTGAGTATTGAAAATATTTTTCATTCCGTCATTCTAAACAATAACCCTATCCTACTATTATAATATCCTACTAGTTATATATAAATGTGAAAGTTTGTATGTTTATTACTGAATCACTCAAAAACGGCCGAATGGATTTGAATGGCACACGGATAGTTTATAGCCTGGATACTTTTTACCTCGGTAGTAGGATCCCGTGGGATACTTTCGGACCTCCACGCGGACGAGGCCGCTGGCAAAACCTAGTAAGGGCTATAAATATTTTATGAGTCATTAGAGCGTGGCCACCCGGTAGTCAATTTATTACAGTAGATTAAATGCAACTGAATTCACTCAAAAAGAGAAGATGTCTCCTATAATTTGGAAGATATCCAGTCGTTTTATGACTACGGACGGATAGATAGAGTTTGGCACAGCCTGCTTGTTTGTATTCCCCGCTAGCCAACATATTTAAATATCGCAACACGACTTCTATTGCCAAAATTTACCATGACCTTTAACACGCGCCGTTAAGGTTCAAATTCGTAAAAATGCGGAAGATATGCTGGCATTTTAAGTTCAAGAGCGTGCCAATTTTGCTGAATGGACTGAGCAGCTGTTGTCTTTCGATTTAATATGTATCAACAACATAGTTTGTCGTGTTTTGGCAATGCGGTAATATTATGTATGTTTTTAATATTTTAGCGCTCTTTTATATCGTTGCATAAGCAAGTTGTTTCTATCGGAAAAAAACTTTGTAACCTTGATCGTTTTGATGACACAATATTATGATATTGTGCGCTCAATTATATGAAGTGTGTTATTTAATACACAAGATGTTCTCACCAGCACATGTTTACATGTAAGTATTGATAAGCTAATCAGAAGTTTTCCACTTAGGAACTTGCGATCTGGTCAAACTTTCGATTATACCGATTAGTGAAAGGTCAATCGTGTCTGAATTACAGATAGAGAGATTGATGATTTGCTTGTATTACGTTAAAAGTTACGTCAAACTCGCCGATACAGATACATTGTATGTCGTGTTGTTTGTACTATAGTAAGGAAAGTTATACGCACGCATTGTGTTGACTTACACGAAATGTACAGTCAGTTGAAAAATGCTCGTCTTAAAAAACTTTAAAAATGTAAAACTACCATTATTAATACCATCCATACTTCCATACTATCCATACTATCCATACTAATATTATAAATGCAAAAGTAACTCTGTCTTTCTGTCGGTCTGTCGGTCTGTCTGTCTATCTGTCTGTCTGTCTCGCCTTCCTGCTAAAACTACTGAACCGATTTGAATGAAATTTGGTACACAGATAGTTTAGAGCCTGAGAAATGACATAGGCTTTTTATCCCGGTAGTATGTTCCCGCGTGATAATTTCCGACCTCCACGCGGGCGAAGCCGCTGGCAAAAGCTAGTTATTAATAAAATTTAAATGATTTTATTTCTGTAAAGTAGGTTTGTACAAACACTTAGCTGTCATATTTTAAAAGTAGATGAGATCGGCGTTTCCTATCTGGCTATTCTAAGAAGAACGGCCGAAACCAATTCAAAGATCACATTCTCTTTTAAAATACACATAAACTTGGTCAGATCAAGTGAAGAGCTGGTGGATTTTTGTCTGAAATGGTCTTTTGAGGTAAGAACCACACAGATAGAGTGTACACTTCTAGTCAGGGCACGCATTCATCAGTAGTCATTTAGATGTAAAAATATATGATAGATATTTTTTGGATTATTTTGTAGTATTTCTACTACAGGATATTTAAAAAAAATCTGGGTTATACTTTTTATGGAACACGGTAAGAACATATGAAAATAAATTAAATTAACAGCCCTTGCTATGAAATTCGAGACCCAAAATTATCAAAAAGGTTCAGCTGTCGAGGCTGTTTTTAATTAAGTTGTATAAATTAATACGTTTACGTAAAAAGCTGCAGCACCTGACGAGGCCGGTAACGATGTTATCACCGCGATCATCTGGTACACCTGCCACAGCTGAGAGTGGGCAGCTGGAGGTATTTTATTGCGAGCTCGTGTGATTTATGTAATGTGCTAATTATACGGGAACATCGTTTTAGGGACTACGGAAATGTGATCCTACTAATATTGATGTTCAGGTTTGTATGTTACTCAGTCACGCAAAAACGGCTAAACGAATTTGGATGAAATTTATCGTACAGATAGTTTATAACCTGGATTAAGACACAGGATATATTAGTGATTTTATCACGGTAGTACGTTCCTGGGATAATTTTCGAAATCTACGCTTCTGTCAAAAGCTAGTATCACATAGATAGAAGATTGAATACTCCTAAGTAATTAGTATTTATTTTCCATTAGATAAGTTGGGCTTTCCCAATATTATACTTACAAGCGTGACGACGATTTGGCAAATCTATTTCATAGAAGAGCTCTAAAAGCAATAGCTGTAATTGGACATTTTACTAACGATCCAATCCGATCTAACTTTATCCCAAATTTGGATATTATTAGACCTGATTGGATCGTTTTGGAATCAGTTTTCTGGTCCACACACATACACAACACATCATCACGCCTTGTTTCCTCGAAGGGTTAGGCAGAGGTGTACCTTTAGTACACCCACATTTCGCCTGTTTTGTTTAAGTCCCACGTAATAGGGGGCGAGCCTATTGCCATCAACCGGGCACAAATCCAGACTCCGGGCTGCTACTGAGAAATTCCAGATGGAAAAACCCAATAACACTGCCCGACCTGGGAATCGAACCCAGGACCTCATGCTCAGCAGTAGCGCTTGCTACCACTAGACCAACGAGGCAACGACCAATAAGCCTAATAAGAGCTCATTGGAGAGAATCAGAGTTTTCCAATTCTTTTGTAACTTATTTGAACATTTGACTGCCTCGTGGGTTTAGAGGTAGCAAGCACTAAACCTGAGCATGAGGTACTGGGTTCGATTCCCAGGTTGGGCAAAGTATTTGGTTTTTACAGTTTGGTTTTTGCAGCCCCGAGTCTGGAGTTGTGCCCGGTTGATGGCAATAAGCTCGCCCCTATTACATGGGACTTAGAACATAACAAGCGAAATGTGGGTGTACTACTTTAGGTACACCTCAGCCCAACCGTTCGGGGAAACAAGGCGTGATGTTATGTTATTTGGACATTAATAAAATTGTGTGACTACAAGTGCAGTGATCTGTAAACAGTGCAGTGATCATTCAATTCAAACAATCGAAATTCCGCTCACCACATGACGATAAAGCGAGTCGACACTAGAATAAATTCAAAAATCAATTTGTGCGCGACTGTCCGCGCACAAGTTAACCGCACGAATGGTATGCGAACTTTGTTGTAGGTACAGTGGGACACAGACGGTACGAAACACATAAATTACAAGTATTTGCATATTCATGCACTCGCATATACTGCGACGTATGTCACATGATGTATACGAAAGTGTGTGCATATGCTGATGATAATGTGCGAACGATTTAACGAATACACGCATCGGTAAAATGTCATTTTTATTAGGAGTATGCAAGTTGAATTCTTCTTTGTTTAAAAGTAATCCGTAAAGTTAAACTTTAATGGATCAATGAGGAGGACTTGGATAAATAAGAGGACTGTGTGGACCTATTTCCAAGTAAATAAATGGTGCCTAGTTATCACGTAGTTATCTCTTACCAAATCGCGGATCTCTTGCAACGCGCAATGGAAATTATGTTTACCTGAAACAGAAAAAAAATATAAATTATATATGAGATATAGCAAAATAATTGAGGGGCTTGTGGCTAAGTTATAACTGCCGCACGTGTCGACCAATCAGGTTAAGCAACGCTTGCCACGTGTCGTTCGTGAAAGGGTGACCAAGACCATCTTTGCAACTAAGATCCCTCCGTGCCTCGGAAAGCACGTTAAGCCCTTGGTCCCGGCTGTTATTCGTGGATCTTTGACAGTCGTTACGGGTCGTCAGAAGCCAGAAAGTATAACAACCAGTCTTACCAAAGGGTAACGTATAACCGAGAAATTGAGTTGTGAAAATCAGATGAAAAGTCTCTAGGCAGATGATACGAAAAATTCATATATTCAGTCATAGCACTGAAGTATCCGTGTTAAATATTAAGTAGCTCTCAACTAATTTGGAACTCAGCAACACGCTAAAGTTTTACTCAAACGCCTCATGTTTCAGCGAATTCCTGAAACGATAATGAGAGCAAGCTAAAGGAGATGGCATACTCAACAGAATGTAAGGTACGCGAACATTTCCCAACACTACACCCATCTTATTAGTACGTGGTAAAGACGCTGAGCCCTGTTGTGTAGTCTCTCTAACACTTATGTAAGATTAGTCGAACGTTGCCTACTTACACTTAATTTCGTCTCCCGAGAACTCGATATCGTTAGCACGCTACAAATTCTAGCTCGTACAACAATGTTAACTTCAACGTAATACTGCATGTATTACGTTAGTGCATAGTTGGAATACGTAATAAAACCGAGCAAATATACAGGTGTGTTCTGTTACCATGGATTCTGATTTTGATGACGTAGGTATTGCAGAAAAAGCAGTTTTATTTTGTTTTAATAATCAATCAACGATTTCTAAAGTAGTCGCATAAGGGGTCTAGAATTGATAACAGATAACAACACCTTTTACAATTTCCGCTTCGAAAGTTACTATTTTCCTATTTTCTTTATGAACTACGTTCCAATTTTTTTTTTCTTTATGACAGCATCAGTGTATGGTTATAAAGGTCTCAATAATTATATTAATTCGTTTTATAGTTATTTTAACAGTCTGGTCAACACTTTAAATAAACAGTTTTTTTTTAAATACCGACTTATATCATAAATATTATCGGTGTTAGCGTAGTTTTGAATAAATATTTTCGTATATCGAAGCATTTGTGGTGTGACTATGAATGATAGGCTGAGGAATGATGTGATAAGAGAACGGTGTGGTTTAAAAGAAGATGTAGTGACAAAAATTGAAAAAAGTATGCTTCGATGGTTTGGTCACATTGAGAGGATGAATGAAGGACGACTCACAAAAGGATTTTACAAGGCAGATGTGAGTGGAAACACCGAGAGGGGACGCCCTAGAAGGACCTTATTGATAATGTTCTTCAGAAAGGTCAGGTGCGAAGTACTCGCAACCGGCGTGTGTGTATGACCAATTGTATGAACCTAAAAGAGGCAAAAGCAGTGAGTAGAGATCGTAGCAGGTTCGTTCCGTGGTTTCTGCCTACCCCCATGGGAAAAAGGCGTGATTGTATGTATGTATGTACGTATGTATGTATTTTCGTTTATAGTTCTGTATATTCAATTTTATTATTCGACTAAGTACCCAAATTTATATTAAGTAGAATTCCTTTTTATTCAAGCTTCATATGTCGAGAGCATCTGAAACCAATTTCCGGTATACCTAAGCACATAATATCCTGAACAGATGGCTTTATCTACTCATGTAAGGGACTTAGACGGCCGGACAATTGGATAAACGCAATAACTGGCAGGGATAGGGACTTTATGGCAACATAAAATAATCCGAGTCATCCTAATACACAATCACAGGATATAGAAAGATCGGAAGAGGAAATATAAAGTCATCATACTTATATTTATGAGCTACAGTTTTATAACTTGGGCTGTAATAACATATTTTTACTTCGGACAATGGATTTGATAAAATGCCCGCGTGGTATGTCTACGATTAGTACGGTACGGTAAGCCTGTATCCTTCCCCAGGGTTTAAAGTATACTCATACCAAGTTTCATTAAAATCCGGCCAACCGTTTCGGAGATTAGGTGGGACAAACAGACTAATGGACCAACAAGTTTTTTTTTGTTATTAGTACCAGGTGTATTTATTCATACACGAAATATTTTAAGAGGTACATCTGTAGGTGGTAAAGAAGCTATAGCAACGAAAAAAAAAATTCTAAGTTTTTTTTTTAATTTAATATTTATACATTATTTGACGCACATAAGAAATATTGGCTCCCTCTTATTTTTTACGGCCCGAGATACCGCGGCCATGCTCGTCCCGTGCGGTCGCCGCCCTCGCAGCGTCAGGCGGGCCATTCATAGAATTTGGAGTAAAGGTTTTATGCAAAATGTCTCAAGTAGTTTTAAAATTATAATAACTAGTAATCGCCCATTGGTCGAAATTCGACCGTATTTCATTTGAATAGAAATACATTATTAAATGAAAAAAACATACATAATAATAAATATTTAAAAAAATATGGTTATATTTGACATTCAGTAACACTATAGACAAAAAAAAAACAAATATTCTCGATATGATCATAGATTTAAAAAAAGAAATAGGTTATATAATCTATCTATAAAATTTATTTATTACCTATGGTTATACTTGACATTCACTAATAGTTAGGGAGCTGGCGAGCAAAATTTCGATATGATCACCACACAAGGCAGACGTTATTAATAGTGATAATAATTATACCCTAAGAAACATCAAGGACCTCGTCTACCACCATGGTGGCGCTGCGTTGTAAATTTACAGCGTTTCAACAATGTTTAAAAAAAAGGTGTGCTATATGATGCGCACACGTCTGCCTCTGGGGCTGATGATCACAGTCATCCTGGAAACAGAAAGAATCGAAAAGGCAGACATCTAGGGCTCTGACTTTTGTAGTATTAATTTTGACATTTATTTTTATGATTAAAAAAACTCTATATGAAGTGCACACTTGGCAGATTTGAATTGTTCGATTAAAAACAATGAGAAGAACCACGGAAAAATAGTCTGCCAGCATGTTGCCTCTACGTTGTCTATTGATAGTGCTCCAAAAATGTAAAAAAAAGGTGTGCTATATTATGCGCACACGTCTACTCCTTGGACTGATGTTTGAATTCCTTATGAAAACCAAGAAAATCGATGAGGCAGACGTTCAGGCCTCTGATATTCCAAAGGCAGACCATTTGATTTTTTTTTTCAACCCGACGCTCGCGCCATACCAAGCAGGTATAAAACATCCTCATAGTTCCTTTCGTGGTGTCTCTCTTTTATTTGGGAATATGAGTGAAATCGGTATAACTCAGTTAGTTTCACAATACGGAAACGGTCAGACCGTTTCCGTATTGTGAAACTAAATGTGTAGAGCGTATATCTCTATATACAGCCTCCCCTTTTATTTTGCACGCTTTTCCTCTCTCTCGCTCAAGCATTTTCACACGTTTTGGTTCAAAATCTACGTATTTTACACAAATAAAACGTGATTTAAAAAAGTTAAAGACGGTTCCTATACAGATCCTAATCCTATTCAGATTACAATCAAGCATGCAATTTAAAAAAATACTTTCTTATTAACGTTCCAAGCGCATTTCGTTTCTGGTTGGCATTGAGAAAAAATTTGATTGCATAGATTTCAGCTCCAGAAGTTTAATTGTTACCGTGAGTTTACAGGATAATATTAACCAATATTGTAAGAATAAAACTATAAATAATAACAATAATCCCACGTAATACCCGCTGTCCCTTGATTCCGTGAATTTAAAAAAGTAATACAGCTGAAAATCAGTGAGCAAAGAGTTTGCCACATGTTTTTTCGAATCCACAGAGTCATAGTGAATCGAATGGGCGCAATGAGAACCACGTGCAAATGACTTAGTAGACCTTTTTTTAACATTTTTACAACTCCGTCCCATGACAATGCAGAGTCCTGAATGTCTGCCTCTTCGATTTTCTTCGTTTCCAAGATGATTGTGACCATGAACTCTAGAGGCACACATGTGCAAATGATTTAATACCCCGATTTTTTTCAAGCAACTTCAATCCGCTGTAACGCGAAAACGCAGTGACATAGGACCTTAATTGATTGGACCAAATCGATTCGTAATGATTTAAACTGCAATCCAGAAATGCTCGCCAGCTCCCTAACTATAAGACTATAGACACAAAATAAAGACAGATATTGTCGATTGGACCATAAACAAAAGAATATTTATGCATGTGTGTATTAACTACACGGTAATGAATAGTAGTGTGTGTAACGTGTTATTTATTGAAAATAATATATTTTTACGCATAATTAAAAAAAAATATTAGCATTCGTCACTTCTTCTCTGTATAAACTTTAAGTGTGCGAAATTTCATACTCCTCCGTCCGCCCAATTTTCGTAAAAAGGGATCCAAAGTTTTCGCTTCACGTATTAATATATAGATTACGAAAATTTAAAAACGCTTAGAGAAAAAAAATCTTTTTGCTTCTATAGCTTCTTTACCACCTACAGGTGTACCCCTTAAAATATTTCGTGTATGAATAGATACACCTTATATAATCATAATCATATGCATTTAGTAAAAAGCTTTTATTTCGACGTTACAAACAGACACTCTATTTATTTTCATAGCTGTAGAAATCGAAATATGTTTGGTCTACTACTGTGATGCTACCCACAACGCGTTGGACTTATAATTCTAAAAACCGAAAACGACTTTAACATCCACATACAATGATTTTTCTAGGAACATCTTTCCACCTGTAACTGAACCAAAAGTATATTTTCAGATGACCCTTGTTCGACACCCTTCCAAAACTCGATGACCTAAAACCGTCAATCAGAATAATGGAAGGTCCTCTATTGAAATAAACGCAATCCGCAATCATGGAAAGCTGCTGATAAGCCGAGCCGACATCCAGCCCTTAATAACAGCACCACATTAATCTACGTTGCCCTTTGCGTCGGGCCAGTAGTATTTCACGCGAACGAATTAATTCGTATCTGTATTGTTTTGTTGCATGAGTAAAAAGTTACCGTTTCATTTGCGAGGAAGGATTTTTGTAAGATTCTACCAGAAAATATATTATTTTCTGAGAGAACCTTACTTTCAACATAATTAACCATAAACCTCCTTTCGGTGAGGGGGGGTCGTAATCTACCACGCGGACCCAGTGCGGTTTGGTAAATGCCACACGTCGTTGGTTCTTGGATGGCCGGTTTCCTCATGATGTTTTCCTTTAGCGTTTTGAGAGCAGTGGTGATGAAATTAATTAAAAAGAAAATACGTTTATTTCTACGACAAACATGCCGCAGAGAAAAAACACAAAGACAAAAATAACAAGTTCCGGGAAAATATGCGTCACATCCACTCTATACGAAAGAAAGCCCCAGCGGTGGTTTTCATCAAATCCTTATTCAGGTTCACAGAAAAACACGTTTTTGATAATGGCTTCAATATACCTATTTTTATTAGCTTCCTACAGTACAGAACCCATCTCATTGAGGAAATGATATGTCAATATCATAAGACACGAAAGGATCTGATTCCGCACAAAAATAGCCCATCCAATTTTATAACAATCATATTAAGGAAAAACAAGAACAAACGACGTGACAAAGGCCGCGTTTCAGCTCCGTATCAAATAACTAGAAAAGGTATTAATCTCTGAAAGTGCCCTCGCACCCTCTCACATCACTGCCTTCGAAAAGAGAAGTTGCTCGTGTCAGATTTTCTTACACTAATATGTCAAAAGCAACCCTCTCACTTTGATAGTATTACACTACCATAAAGGAAGATTATGTAAAGTCATGTTACAGGTCTTTCTAACAATGTCAAAGACTGTAACAAAGTTGGAACTTGGCACCTTGTTTACCTAAATGAAGTCATTTGAGCATTAAAACTTGCGACGGCACACTAATTGCTTTGGCACTGCTCATAAGCATGTGTGTTCTAGATGTTTATTACAGCGCAAATTATAAGATAGATTTTACGTAGTTTATAGATATATTTGAGTAAAATCTAAATGTCTATGGAGTATCCTTTTGCTACCAATTACAATTTTGTAAAGCCTGAGACATATTTGAATGTATATCAAAATTGCAAATGACACCTTTAATGCACAGATTAATGACACTCATTTCATACCACCCATATAAAAAGTTATCCAAGAGAAGGTGATGACGCCGCCTATACAGAATAAATCGACATAGTTATCGACTCACATAAACAATACATTACCCAAATAAGTCAACTTGCTCGATCGAGATAAGATCGACCATTCGACGCACCGCCTAGCGAGTCTTCAGAGCGTTCATATGAAAGGGCACTCGGCGAAGAAACCGTTCGTTAAGGATTTAGTATATCATGTGACAAAGTGGTCGTGTCGAAGAAGTTTTATTTTCTTTGTGCGCCCCTTTCTTATTTATACCGTCGTAATAAGTTGTGACGTTGTAAAAAGTTATTCTTTCAACGCTGTAGGTTCAAGTTACGTCCTGTGTTTTATGAGCTGGATACGCTTGTTAGTTTATGTTGGTATTTTAACTACATACCATAGATCAGCTACCTTTGTATATTTTGTGACATTTTTATGTGACATATTGTCATTTTATTTTACGGCATTCAAATTAAAGGTCGACCCTTTGAACCGATGCTAATCATATAATGCGAGATGGCCACGCAACACGCATCTTTTAGAATAACAAAATATAAATTAGTTTCTGGTCAATTATGACAAAAGCAGTTTAACAAGTAATACGACAAGCACAAAGTTACAACTTAAATAAACCCAGGAACTGTTTGTGACAGACATTGTTGCACCAAAGCAATTCAAAAAGGATGAAACAAAGACGGTCCCAAAATCTCCTTTCAAGAAGTTAAGCAATCAAAGGTGAAAACAGGACACTGTTACAAAAAGAATTAAGTCAAACACTTTTGCGTAACAATGAGAAGCCAGTGGAAGTGAGAGAGACCGAAACAGCTCCCAAACTCAAGCGAGCCAGGCAAACCAAAGCCCTTAAGGGGAAGCTTTGGCTTGGCAACTCTGCCAAGTTGAATTAATTTATTCTTGAAGAGACGTGTGTAACTTTGATGCTTCACTGTTGCTACCAGTCATCTGAATTGAGATAACACTGACATTGTTTGGTTGAAACCGCAACTGAAATTCGGAGTAGAGGATTTAATATTTAATACATGTTCGTTAGTAGATTTATCTGGGTTAATAACTAGTTCTCGGTAATTATGAACATCTGTTTCCTCCTGCGTTTATAAGGTTAATTAAAAGTAGAGTTAAATTTGTGATCAACTTAATTCTACTTTAAACTTACTCACACTCGAATGTTTTATGATTGTTGGACTGGGGCAAGTTTTGAAACAGTCTTTACATTTGATCCTTTAGCACCACAAGACTCAATTCCGTGAAATAGTTAAATAGAATGAGCAACTTAATTATCAAAATTGGTGCTATTATTTTTAATGATGAGAAGTTTATGTAGCCAAAACTTCTTTGTTCATATCAAGTCTACCAGACGGATATACGCCCAGACAAAAACCCCCAGCAAATTTCAAATAACAATTATGTAGTAGGTATATTTACCAACTTACAAGAATGTTAAGTACAAATATAAGCAGGCACGTAGGAGTTAAGCCAACACATAATAATCAAACAGGCGACATCATTAGAATCCCGAACATGCGCGTCCTAAGGTTGATTAAAACGTAAATACATATTTAAGCAGCACGTGGGTATGCGACCTTCGCAGGGCAACCAGTGCCCTTAAAGGATAGCCTTTGTCTTCACGCGCGATCGCATTCAATCCAATAATCCCTGTTGCTTTTGTATGTTTATATTTCTTGAGCTTTGTGCATTATTTGGTTAGTGTGTCTGATGGATTTCGTGTTTTCTTAATTACTACTATAAGAAAATTCGGAAGTACCGTTAGTATTTAGTCTTTGGGCTGATCGTCCTTATCTTTCTGGCACGTGTCGCCATTTGACCTCCGCAGGGGTACCGCTACTCTTAAAGGATCGCATTTGTCTTCACGCACGATTCAATCCATTGATCCCTGCTGCCATTGTACCTTAAAATTTCTTGAGCTTTGTACAATATTTGGGTAATGTCTCGAAAATTTTGTTTTTTCTTAAATGCTCGTTATTTTTTTTGCAACCAGATGTACCGATATTTTTCATTGGGCTGAATGTCCTCATCTTGCTAGTACGTTTTATCGTTTAACCTTTGCAGGGCTGCCGGAGTCCTTGTAGGTTTGCCTTTGTGTTCACGCACGATAGAATTCAATCTAATAATTCTTGCACTTGTATGTTCGTATTTCGTTAACACACATAACATCACGCCTTGTTTCCCCGAAGGGTTAGGCAGAGGTGTACCTATAGTACCACCCACATTTCGTTTTTGTTAGATCAGAATGTGCATTAACTTTTTGACTAACCTCAACATCTTTGTAGTACGTGCCTGCATTTGACCATGACAGGGCTCGTGTCCATAAAGGATAGCCTTTGCCTTGCGTGATCGGATTTAATTCTATGATCTCTGCTACCTTTGTGTTTGCACAGCCAGTAATTGGAGCTTTGGGCATCGACATTAGAGGCCAAATTTGTATGTGGATTTGTTCGTAGATAGAACGCTATGTGCTTAGCACGCATCTTACGAAACATATTAATTACAGATTACTTTAATATTTACACTATACATACCATTTAATGTTGATGATGATGTTGTTCGGAAAGGTCAGGTGCGTAGTATTCGCAACCGACGTGTGTGTATGACCAATTGTATGAACCTAAATGAGGCAAAACAAGTGTGTAGAGATCGTAGCAGGTGGCGTTCCGTGGTTTTTGCCTACCCCCATGGGAAAATGGCGTGATTGTATGTATGTATGTACATACCATTAATATCACTCTTGCTTGTGTGCTGTGGCAGAGAAAGGTACTTCGAGTTTCTAAAACCCTTGAACCTGTCGCCCTTGTCGGTAACATTAAAACCAAACTCATATATCCTACCAATCAACATGTTACATCTACTAGGGAAACCACAGCGCAATCACAAAAATAAAAAAAAAGTTATATGACCCATAATTACACGAGCACGTGCCAGTTCGACCTTCGAAGGGCTACCGGAGTACCAGTTCCATTTAAAGACCGCATTTGTCTTCATGCACGAGTAAATCTGATTTCTGATTCCTTTGTGTTTATTCAGAATTCCGTAATTCAAGCACAGCCCATTGATATTGACGGTAAATTGGGATTCAATTAGAATTCTAATTCGTAGGATCTGTGTTTGTGTATTGGATTTGTATTTAATTACAGTATCTCTTGAGGTGAGCATTGAATATAAAGCATAGAACGATTTAGTTCTTTGATATGTTATTAAGAACTAGCTTCTGCCCGCGACTTCGTCCGCGGATTTTTTTTTGTTCCGGGCCCTTCCCGTCGCGTCGAATCGCCTACCCGAGCGATTTTCCCCGTTTTTGCAACATTTTTCATTACTGCTCCGCTCCTCTTAGTTGTAGCGTGATGTTATACAGCCTATAGCCTTCCTTGATAAATAAGCTACCCAACACAAAAAGATTTTTTTTTTAATTCGGACCAGTAGTTCCTGAGATTAGCGCGTTCAATCAAACAAACATACAAACAAACAAACTCTTCAGCTTTATAATATTAAAGTATAGATAGGAGGATTTCAGTGTTTTACTGACAACGTATACAGTAACACTCACAAACACGCAGCACATTCAAAATCAACAAATTAACAATTAATCCACTCAGCCATCGCAGTCCAATGCTGGACAAATGCATCTCCCATGTTGCGCCAAAACACCATGTCCTCCGCGTCCCGCATCTAGTCTGCCCCAGCCACTTTCTAAACGTTCTTTTTCTCTCTTTTCATCAACAAATTCTGAATTCTGGCTAAAATATCAACATTTCTCACGATCGTTTAAAGCATGTGGAACTATGCCTAGTTCCATTTTAGTCAAAGCTAGCAAAAAACAGGAAAACTATAATCCCATCCTGTCGTAAACCCTAGCCCAGACTATTTTACGAGAAATAAAGCTCAAAGCATCCAGCCTAATGTACCGTAGGCACGTTAGACTGGATAACTGGGCTACGGTCACCGTATTAGCCGACGCGCATGATTGCCCAATACGTTGCCAGCCTAATAGAGGCACTTCATCAACATGGGACCGAGGCTAGGTAAACTAAGGGCCCTAATAACTCTATATCAAAAATCTTCATGCCGTCGATTTTGAAATACATCTTAATTAAGATCAAAGGAATTCGTACAGAGATGTAGATGAATTTTGTACTGAATTAAATACGCCTCTAGACGTAATAAAACAAAGTAAAATTATATAGAGTTAGACTTTGCTTATAAAGTTGATTAATCTGGAGAACCCTCTTGGTTTATTCGAAACCTTTAATGAACATAAAAAGTCCTGTTGAAATATTAAAATTGATGGTGTCTCAGTAGCGAGTAATGAAATAAAATAATCAAATAATATCGCTGTCATATTCGACGTTGATGATCCCAGTTCAGTTGGAGAAGCGAGAAAAACTTTTACTGTCTTTGCATAATTCGCAAGCGATCAAATCGGTTTATGTAAAATGAGAATTGAAAGAATGGTGTTAAGAAATCTTCTCGTTATTCTGAATTCTTTCTTAGATTACCTCGATGTCGTTCTCATCCTTTAATTAAAACGAGAAATTATCACAAGGATTTAGCTTATACGCAGATAGAACCAGTACCTACGTTTCGTTATTCTACTGTCTTCCACTCCTCTCTTGAATTTCCGTTCATAAGAATTTTGTGGAATGTGTTCGCATAATTGTAAATTAACAATCAACCACACACCCAATGTTACCGCCCATGTAGAGAGAAACATCACACACTACGGCGTCCATATTAATTCCATCGCCTATTACCGCCGAACACGAGGCACCCCGAACGTTACCACCACCAAATGTGAAGGCAAAACCGTCATAAAAGTGCGGATGAAAGTTCTCGTCCTATATGCACTTAGCTGATTATATATACAGGCCTGTTATAAGCTGAGAGGGCTTATGGAGGAATGGTACGCGTCAGATTAGTTTCCTGAACCGTGGAGGCTTTGTATTCGCCTAGTTGTAGTTTCCGCTTGCTGCTGAATGTTTTAATACTCAAGCTTAGCACTAAGTAATAAAAAATCCCTATCAAGTATTTCATTCTTGATAAATAAAGATTTGGAATTTCTTACAGAGAACTTTAAACTAGAGTTAGACGATAATGATATTTGTCGGAACTCTGAACTGTCATAAAAATGGTTAATTAATCCAATTGTAAATCGGCTTTGATGATCCAGCTAGAATTAATAACAACGAAAGACGAAAAGTCTTAAAACCATATCGACTTAAAATGTGTTCAAAACATTCTTTAAAATTCTTGAACAACTGAAAATAGAACGAAGTAAAAGGAAAACTATGTCATGAAATTAAAACGAACACATTTACCTGATGCTAACTTATTGACACGCCTAATACTGTCACAAGACTGTCGTCAAAGTCATGAATACTTAATAATAGTAATACAAACGATACTTCCTAGGAACAGAAATAGACTTGCGTACGAGTACATCTGCTCTGAATATTTATTAGTTTCACGACACTGCACTCCACGGCTATACCAACCAACCGGTTTCCTTAAAGATGTTGAATTATGCACTGAGCTGTTGCGATATTGAACTGAATGGCTTTGGAAGGAGTATTTGCTAATGACTACGTTAGAATTTCTAATGAAAGGCAGATATAAAAAGGAAATACAAATGCAATATAAGAGTTGTTGTATTCAATAGAGATGGAAGAAAAATTATTCCGACACTTTTCTGTTATATCTTACTTTTCTCTCCAACTACATCAACAAAGAACCTATCTGCGACAGCTTTACTACACGACCATCATAAACATACTACTCTCATCAAAGCTGCTCTACGTCATAGACCCGGTGAACCACTTCATCTCTGTTTACATCTCTATCTCTCTTTGCAACTTCATCTTACTTTACATCTACATCACTCTTCATATTTCCATCGCTCTTTACATCGCCGTCTCTCTTTACATCTCCATTTCTATTTACATCTCCATCTCTCTTTACATTTCCATCACTCTTTACGTCGCCATTTCTCTTTACATCTCCATCACTATTTACAACGCCGTCTCACTTTACATGTCCATCACTATTTTCATCTACGTCTCTCTTTACACCCTGTATCTCTCTTTACATGTCCAACTCTAATTTTCCATCACCTTCGGATCTTTCTTCTATAACTATCTTCATAAAAGCTATGCTACGTCTTTCCTCTGCTGCCCCTCATCACCTGATCCACCACACCTCAACAACGCATTAATAAACATTCTAGCCGAACACGTAAACATTCTATGTACGGAACTCGCGAGGAATGAAGATACGCATACGCATTTAGATTTAATTACACGGGCCTTGTTTACGCTGAGACCGAAGCGGTGGGCGACGCGCCTAATTTGAATAAGAATTCCTATTTCCTTGACTTTAGGAAGAAGGTACATAGTATTGTTTGCGGTGCTATTATTTTGTTTAGTTAGGATTTTGGGTAATGGTTGCGAATTATATTGCAAATTATTTAATTAGAGGTTTCTTGTTTGCGCAAATAAGACACCGCTTTCAAGTAATATCATGAAATTCCTTTCCATTGCCTTTTTTTGTCAAGGCCGTCATTAGCTAGTGTTAGTCACTACTTTCCTTTAAAGCCCTGAAAGTAAGATTTCAGGACTTTGATGGAAAGTAGTCACTAAAACTGAAAGCTGACTATGTTGAAAAAAATCCTAGTCTACTCTGTTAAGGCGCTCCTCAAACCTCGGACAGTTAAACAAATACCGAAAAATAATTCCTCTGAGCCGTGCTGTTCGACGCCAAGCCAGAGCCCCGACCATGGGACTCAAATAGCGCAGTGGAAGTTATGATGGTGGGGCCCTGGAGACAAGAGTGGCGAGCGAACTGTCCGCCGTGCGCGGAGCTTATCAATATAATATTCAAAAGACTCACCTGATGGTAGAAGAACACCTGCTCTGGAGCCTACCTGGATTTATGTATGTAAGTGAGGGTATATTGTATTGTGTAGTGACGTTGTAAGTGGTAATCCAGGATACCAGCCGCTGCAACACGCCAGAGATTGGTTCAAGCACGCGGTTCAATAGCGTCACTTCAAACTATTTCCAACAAACAAACTGAACCCGTATTATCTCGTAAAAGGGGGTTATTTACACACAAAACAATTGGGTCACGACAGATTGTCCACAAAAACGACCGATTCTAAGGGATTAATTAACAACAGGGTCGCACAAGCAAATTCGACCGATTTCTTCCCCAGATCAAAACCCAAGTGTCAACGTCAAATTAACAAGTGACAGTTCTCACTCTGTTCACGTCTAGAAACGTAGGCGCATAGAGTAAACAGTCAAACGGGACGGAACACGTGCATTGATTTTTTAGTTTAATTAAAACTGCAAAATTACTTGAACTGACATCAAATGAATCACTGTTTTGAACCTTATTTGTTGCCGCGTTTCAGTACACTCAAATTTCAAATCAATTTGCTTCTAACCGCGCCTTTAACGCAGATCTCTTAAATTTTAATACCTATGAACACAAAACGGGAATGATCCATCGTCTCGAAATAATCTATGAATCATTTAAGACTAACCACGTACTCAAATTCCTATACCAACCATTAAACAGTATTCATCATTGTGTACTACAGAACAACAAACAATTCAACATTCTAGGAAGCTTACTGCGTATTGGTTCCCATCAATTAGAAGATAAGGCACACTTGATTGATTCACTGGTACAACAAAGGGTGCGTTTGTACCGTCAAGACCGATAACCCCTGCATGTTCAAATTATCTCTTGTATAATTATAGTGAGTTATGAGTTCAGGAGACTCCACTTAGGTCAGTTTATCGGAGAACAATAAAGTTCAGTTATTATTATTATAGAGCAGTGGTAAGCTCAGTGAGAACGGCCGTGACTTACGATTTGTATGTCGTAGGTTCGAACCAGACAGGCCGTGTAAATTATTACATCACTACTGTTCTCATAACGGTAAAGGATAACATCAAGAGGAAACCGAAATATCCTAGAACCACTGGGCCCACGTGGTGCATTACGGTCTTCTCACAGAGAGGATTTCAAAATGGACTCAAAAGATGTCCAATGTAGAAGAATAAATATGGATAACAGTATTACATAATTTAATCATTCAAGATCTGAAGCGCATTAGAAATGAAAGATGGAAGACGGTAAGTCGACACTAGCTGACATTTTCTAGTTGAAGGACAAATCCATTCTAAAAGACGGTTGAAATAAAAAGGTTAGTCGACAAACGAACCAGAAATGTGTTCATTTTATATGTCTCAGAAACTGGTCGGTCAAGATTGTAAGAAGCTTATGTCCCTTTCAGAAATGGAAGCCCTTTGTATCAAGGACCATTAATAAAAGGCAACTACTTAGTATTAACCTCGACCTTCTGGAATTACATTATGTGATTAAGAGCTTTCTGGACTTATTAAGATAAAATATCAACGCACATACATAATCTCGTTATTATGTCAGATTAAACCATTTCAATTTCATCAAAACATAGAAGAGAAACTGTGAAATACGATATAAAAACAGTATTTCATTTTTGAGACGGACGTTGTCGGAATCGCAACGGCCGAATCTGATTAACGGGTGTCGGGCTCAATATTTATTGCTATACCGAATCAAATATATCTCCGGTTGAAAAATAATACTAAATAACACATTCATCATCATACCAGTTGGTATCTTAATGTTTTTTGATGAACATGGGTCACCTATGGAGCTATGGCAAATAAACTTATAGAAATCCGATCAGAATTACCATGATCGACGATTAGTAGGAATTTATTGCCTGGATACGCAGAGAAGAATGCTATACACCAAAGTGTTATGTAGTATCCTAGACATAAACTGTACAGAGAAAAGTGGATGTCACATTAATTTTCGAATACCACACGGAAATAGCCTTTGATTTACAACAATTAAACAATGGATTGATAGTATGAATAAAAATCAATCAAATGAAATGGTAAATCGGAAGCAACTCGATTACTGAGCCACTGAAACTTTTCATAGTCATGGTCTATATTAGTTTTTCAAACAGAGTGTACTCAGTGAGTAAGCTTAATAACGTTGAATCGATACCCTAGTTTTAGTTTAACGCCTTAACCTACAAACGTGGGTTTAATTCATTGTTTGTTTGTTTTTATTGTCATGGTATTTGACGTGCATGATAAACAACATTTTCAAGGGGTTTATGTGATTGTTATTTTTGTTGACATCTGTTCTAAACCATGTGTTGGGTGGGTTGTTTATCATAACATTGTCACGCTCACTGTATTGCAAGGGCAGTGAGGTGTGCTGTCGTATTATATAAACGGTGATATAATCGTTATGCAAGAGGAACGAGGTAATGATATACTCAGGGATGATAATCTAGTCCTAAATAAAACATTCGAATAAGAAAAAGAACGAGTAAGTACATAGATATGTTTTACCGACGGTAAGTGATAAGTGAAGAAAAAAATAAACCAAAATTTAAAAAAAGACTGAAAGATTTACGTAAGCCTGTCTGCGAACTCGGTAGAAAAGTATTTGTAAGGAACTGGAAGCCGCGTGACTAAATCCACGAGGCAGTACTTTACAACGCTTGCGAAACATAAACAACTCGAAGTTTTTCTCACAATTTCAAATAAAGGGTGGAAAGTCTGGTGAAATGAGCTAAATAAATTAAAGTGAAAGCCACGCGATCCAGAACCTATTAGAATGTTGGACTGCCTCCAACCCACCCTGTAGTTAGTGACAGCTTATTGAAAGCCGTTCAGAATACAAAACTGGTTCAGGGTTACTGGAACACGAGTAAGATAAATTGGAATGGCTCAAAACATCTTTTAGTTTCAAGGTTTGTCTTCGTAAAACAACGATTAGAATCCATAAAAAAACGTTTCGGAAGGAACATTTGGTCTTCGTGGTTTTAATCCTTAGTCCTTGGCGACACAATTAAAGGTAATTGACTAACGTAATCTACATTCTTATACTCTGAATAGAAACGACATTTTTAATGGTGATTCGTTGATTACTGAAAAACTGGAATTTATAAAACTAATATATGTCACACCATCTGCCCATAAAGACAATTACAAACTCAAGACAGTTCTAAACAAGGCCATGGTAAACTTGAGTTTTCAAACAGACTTCTGAGGCCACCAGCCGCGAGTTTCAATATGCGGGTTATTCAATATGCAACACTATAAACAGCTCTGGAACTTCGCATCAAAGTAATGGCACCCACACACTGCCAAAGCTCTTTGGATGCTCTTCGAACAAACATTAAATGCAAGACCGGGGCTACTAAGAATGCAAAAGTCATTTGGACTTCACTTAAACGATTATTGCGAGCCGTTTGCGTCCCGTAGAGTAACTAAGTGTCCATTATGTGTTTTTTGCTTGCATAGTAAGGCTTTGCAGTGAGCTAATCCGAGGTGGAGCTTGAACTTTATAGTGATAAGCCAATGGGTTGAAAAAGTGCAATGGTGTAGAAAGGTAGTATAAACGCTGTAGTTTCGTTAACGGTTTGAATAACAGCGCTATTTTAGATAGTAGACGGGGTGCTAAATGTACGTAAGTTAGAAGCAAGAACTCAACAGGGTGCTATTTTTACAACTGAAAATTATGATACTTTATCTTCCTCAGGTGCAGTCAGGTGTAATTAAAAAATGCAAGACTGTTGCAAGAACGGAAATAAGGAATTTGTTAGCACAAGTATAATATTACAGTACAATAATCTGGTTTCCCTTAGCAACTGTGTAGACCGACGGCAATTACTTCATGTAAAAGCACAAACTAAGAAATAATGGTTGGCTTTACAACGGATGCAAAACCAGGCTCTCTTAAAACAATGCAGTATTAAGATTTATGATCAGGAAGATCTTTCAAAGTATACCAACTAATAATAAAGGAAATATTTCCTTGCTATATCCACATATAGCAAGGAAATATCTCCTTTATTATTAGTTGGTATAATAGTTTGAATATTATATTCAAACTAGAACCACATATAGCACAGAAATGTTTGCTGAGGCAGAAATTAAATCAAGGCAACATGAACATTTTATGCCGCAAGTACAACTTAATGTCTCTTATTCTAAACCGGAGTGTGATTTACCAAATGTTACCTCTTTATAATATTAGTATAGACTAGCTTCTGCCCGCGACATAGTCCGCGTGGACGTTGGAGATTATTCCGTGGTAACGTGCTACCGGGATAAAAATAAAGTCCTTCTAAGGATGCCATCTATGGCATTGCCAAATTTTATCAAAATCCGTTCAGTGGTATAGGCGTAAAAAGTTACAGAAAGAGTTATTTTCGGATTCATAACATTAGTTTGGATTTCATCGAATTTATTTCACGTCGTTCTAATTAAATAACTTACAGAAAACATTACTTTCTTCAATTTCGTGCCTTGGTTTATGTTTTTGCTAATACAACAAGAAGCCTGTGTAAATACAAGAAACCTAAAACGTACCCAATGTTTTAGGTTTCTTGTATTTTACACAGGCTTCTTGTCGAACATTTCGACTAGATTGTTCAGGCATGTTTATGATAAGGTTTCTTTAAATAATCATTTGTACTATTTACAGTTTTCGACATGTCGTGTTTTACTAAGACATTCCCAATCACAACTGTTTTTTTGAAGTGAAAACTTCTTTAGCGGCGTTGTGCACTTTTTTTGTAATGGGTAAAAAATGTTAAACTCGCGTCAGATCACGTGACCCTGATCGAAAATTCGTAAGACGGACGAAGAGTGGTTTTTCTGAGAGATAAACTTTTTAATGTAATATAAATTGTCATGTTTGTGTACGATAGCGCAATAAATAAATATTGTATTCTACCACATAAATGATAGTACTTGTATACGGATAATTAAAGCAATTCGTGCAAAATTATTCCCTAACCATTCCAAAATATCAAAAATGCACAACGTTAATATTCAAGTTTTTACTTCTGCCGGCACTCCCGGAGGCGTATTTACAAAGGCTATACTCTTTTAGTCACGAGTCAGACTCTAATCAGTGAGCTTTTGTTTATGCATATTACTCAATACCTAGTCTATCTCAGTAAAAAAATTGACTCAAATAGACTAGCTTTTTGTTTTAATATTTTCAAAGAAAATGCACAGACAAAGTCTAGTACCATTTCAGTCACGCGTGGACGAAATCCCATCCTTGGTTAATACCCCGACTCAGAGTACCCCGACTCAGATAGGTTAGGTTAGAAGGCTAAGGCGGGAGCGAAGCGGAGCGGAGCTCCCGCCTTAGCCATCGTGGTTATTTTTTTTTAAACCACCCTCAGTGCGAATGTAGATGTTTTTTTAACTGCCGTCGGAATCTATATAAACTAACTGGAGAAAAGGACGTGTCTTTAGAATGGTAAATTGTAACCTTCCTGTCTTTTCACTAGTATTTTGATAGACCATTGTTAGTTGGTCCTTTAACAACTTTTTATTTTATAAATATGTGCGGTAACATATACTCCGAAAGACGAGCAAAGTAACGGAGGAAGACAACACCTGATACGCCTGTTACTTAACATCGCGCTTAACTTGTAAGAACTTAGAGAAACCCTCTGAAAACTCAAGCCAAACAAATTATGCGGCGTTGCAAAGAGATCGTACTAATTACAGTCTAGTACGCTAGAGTTTAGACTAAGTAAACTAACAACAAGTTACACAGAAACGGTTACGTACTATAAGCTCGAAGTACTAACAGCAGCAACAATGTAAAATAATAATGTAATCTTCACTCGTTCACACCATATTGCAGAAACATCCGCTGATTATGATAATGTTATTATACACATCATTAACACACCTCTATTAAATTAAATACTAAAGTCACAAATAATAAAGCAATAACCAAACCATTCGCACGTTGGTCACCTACGCCAACCGCCAAATGACTCATTTAAACATAATAGCAGATAAAAGGGTTTAATACGATCGTTTCAAACGTGAAAAACATTCACTTTGTGAGAATAAAGATTGACAGTGTGAAAGAAATAGATGTTATTGAGTGTGAAGAAACAGATGGCAGATGTTCTGGTAAACGTTTCTTTGTATTTGCTGAAGGTGATTTTTACCTGAAACAAAAGAATTCGTTTGTAAATAAAAACATAAGAGAGATGACTAATGCGTGGGATGAGACACTTATACAAATTGGGACGGGTCTTAAAAGAAAGTGTCATTCGTTTGGTTTTTTCAGGAAACATAATGTGGCAGGCCATAACGTAAAAAAGAGTGACAGTAAAAAGTTTATCGCTGCTACCATTTTAAACCATTTATCCAACATCAGCCCCAAGACAAAATGAACATCGTTACTAAGAATTAAGTTGACAAGAAATAACAAGTCCACATTAAGAGGTAAACCAAACACAATGTCGATTAATCTCTGGAGCAGCTTGCGTTTAATTGCTTTAAGCAATTAAAACAACTATAACCCTTAATTGCTACAGACCGCAGACTGGCTCACAATCTGTGTGAACTCAATTTAAGAAAACAGGCCCTCTCTATCACACTTGACGTTGGCACACGTGAAACGCAAATATTATTGCTGGCATCGCCCCGATTTGTAATCGATTCTATAATCGCACTTATCGAGTGATATCGATGTTTACTCGCGGCGAAGTATTGATTAAATCAGCGCTTTGCAAGATATACCTACCTTATTGCAATTCAATTCAGTTTTTTTTGTTATGTCTCTGAAAAACTTGTTTGCGTATTTATAGTTTCGAAATATTTGTATTCTATTCTTTCTTCTAGAACGTTCGTCGAAGACAATGTTCGTGAATCAATTTCATAGCTTGGAATAACCTTCAATAGTCGTCGCTTTTCAAATATTATTAACGGTACTATAAACTACATAAAATTCAATATGGAACCACACGCATAAAAGCTCCAGCGTTCATAGCAACATAGGTAAATTTGTTTACTACTATAGTTCCAGAGAGCACATAAAATTCTTCAAACTGAATAATAAAAGAGATCATAAAAAATAATACTTTGTGTTATATAACCCAGAGTAAGATGCCGAAATAAAGCTTAAAATAGACGAAATAGTTTAGTACTTCCACAGGATCAATGAATTTTGGAAATGATAAATTACCTAAACCTTAAACTCCACAGAGGGTCACTATCCTCTCAGAAATTATCTCACATGTAACTACATGTGAGATAATATCTGGCTCGATTACGCAAACTCCTTACATATATAATACCGTCAGTAGAAGCTCTCTAGTAAAATACTCGTGCTGAATAACAATGAGCAGAACTGAGTAATAGTTTTTTGTCCAGCAAAGTACGCTGAATTATAATATGAGATATACATGCTTTAGGATATTTTCAGTTATCTTTTAACGAAGACAATATGACAACAGAAGTGTATCTAAAATTCTAACTAGCAATAGTTTCAAACTAGATTTATTCGTAATAGCGTTCTTCAGAGGTAACGTGTTAGGAGCTCTTGTTTTTTGAGAATGGCGCAAAAACCGTTTTAATATGGTCGGACTCTGAATAAAACTTTGTTCACACAGGGGTTCTCGTTTACGTGGGTGTAACAGCGAACGTCGCTTCCCATTATTACAATTCCAATTTAGAATTCATGTACCCTCTGTACTTCTACTATGTTACATGAAAGGGCGAGGTTTGGTGGATGGGATTAGGACATACTTATGTGAGGGTAGAGATAAAGTAAATGGAAGTATTAGCAGTGAATACATTCAAACTGTGTTTGATGATGATGAAAATGGTTTACGAAGAAAAAAGCAAGATGCAATAATCTTTTAATCTAATTGGATTACGTACACTTTATTTCAGGATTCAGAGAGTGAAGACAAAAATAAATTGCTACGGTATTACGCTTCGTTCAAAGTAAATAAAGCTAAAGACAACATCCAATACCTCTCGAAGCCCTCAATTAAGCATCCCGCTGATTGCAAGCCTCACGACAGATCACGACCGAGCGAAGGGAGTCGGTTGCGAACACAATGTCGTGATAATTGATTTTATAATAAGCCTTTGTTCTTCAGTTACTATATATTAACAAGTATTGTTCCGCTTCGGGATGGTTTCATTGTAGGCCGAAATCGATGAACGCGTCGGAACGCCCATTTGTATGCAAAATTTTATACATAAATGTAAATATAAAAGCTGTTACAATGTCTTTATCGATATTATCATTCGCAGTGGGTACAAAAATACTTTGTAATCGCTTCAGTTTATTTGAATGTGGAATTTTGTTTTCCACGACATCCATTTAGACAATTCTTTTATCATCATCTTTAATACATCTTGGCTTTGCATGTACACTAGTGTCAATTTGCTCGTTCATAATTAATGTTTTGAAACAGCACATAAATTCCACACGTTTATAACTTCCAACATGATAATGAACATGGAACTGAAACTGCTCGACTGAAGCGAAAATATATAAATCAACGCTAACGTTGCCGAACCAAAACAATTTTCCAAATGTAAACCATTTTATATTCTGAGTGTGTCATCAGATGCACGGAGCGGTGGTAAATGCTGGAAAAAGATTGAAGAGTCTCATTCCTCCTAATGAAGGTAATAAATATTTTATGGGTGCGAATGAAACCACCTTTTTCGCTTTTATAGCAGAAAAATGCGTACAGATTTTTAAAGCAGTTAAACATCCAAGCGATGCTTTGGAGAATATTGAGATTCACCACGGTATGGCCGGTAAATTATTTCAAAGCGAACTTGTTTTAATAAACTGTAGCAAAACTATTTGTGTTCAAGAAGAAGTGCTGGGTGAAAAACTAACAAGAATTTAAATTAGTTCTACTAACTTTGACGGCAAAAGCGTGGACGGTTTCAAATGCGTAACGTATGCATCTTTAGTATTTTCACTAATTAGTCAGGGTGTTTTGAAGGTTGGACTAATTTGCTCAAGCCACCCATAAAAGATTTTTATGAGTGTAGCTGAAACAACTTCGCGCCATATGCGTGTGACCATTAATTTTACTACGTGAACAAATTCTTTAAATACAAAAAGTGTTTTTGTGTTTATTTTTACACACGACTTCTGTTTCGGAATTTATGTAGCTTTCACGTATATGTTTACTACGGACGTACAATTTCGAGCTTAATAGAATTTAAGATACGCTAGATGACCAACAGCTTTTATAATGAAACCATAAGAAATACTTGGGCCTGATCTTGGACGGTAGACTGACATTTAGACCACACATTGATTACGTTAGAAGCAGATTGATTCCGTTAACTGCAACTCTATGAAATTGTAGCTAAATGTGTGCACTAGTAAAACCACATGTAGACTCTTTAACCAAATTAAGGGAGATACTGTTATTACGCATCTTCAAGACCTACAAGTAACACAAAACAAAGCAATCAAAGTTTTATTTATATTTAAGGTTTTTTTGTTACTAAACACCTACGAATGAAATTTACGCTAAAACTAAACCTTCAAAAACTATATACTTATCACACATGTATTCTAATAAAGAAAATTTTAACAAACAAAATACACTCACAAATCACTTTCAAGCACAAAAGTCACCGCTAGTACACTAAGAACAAGGATAGTATAGAACTGCCTTCAGTGACGACTTTGTACAGAAGAAGAAGTTATAGTAAGAGGGAGCGCAGCTTTATAATAAATTACCGAAAGAAATGAGAGATTCTACATTAGTTAACATTTTTTTAAATAGGTTAAAGTTCTATTTGGCTGACTTAAAATAAATCACTGGTGTAGGTATGCACTCGATTAAGAGAAATACATTTCTTTAAACGATGATTGATTTTAATAAACACAAAAAGAGGCATTAACGCAGGGTTCTATACTCGGCCCAACTATTACTAAAGAAAATAGAAATCTTCAAATAATGTTAGCATTATTATTCTGTTTGTTTTTGTGTGTCACCTTACGTTTTAAGTCCCAGCACTTGACTCTGGCCGTGAACTTGTAAGAAGACGTATGACCGAGTTGTACAGGCCCTTTCACTTATGTGGTAAGCCTCGAATGAACGCACGACATTTGTATGCAAACTGAGCAAATTGCTTAGTTTGGTCTACTGGGCCCAACTGTTTAACAAAGACATTGAGTTAATCTTCTTTTCGAGTCGATGGTAAATACATATATTTTGACAGAAGAAGCGAATTGCTGATCCTTAAGGGTATACGCTAAGTTAGCCCCCGAAGTACAGAATTAAGTTTTTTTTAGCAATGTTTACGTTAATTAAGACATGGTTCGTGACCGTTATAAATATGGCTTCATAAAATTATAATCATTAGAATCAGCAATACAACTCGTTGAGTTAACGTTGGCCCCAAATATTCTGATTTCATGAAATAGTAATTCAATAGAGTAATGTGAAAGATACACTTATAAATGACTTTTAGGATTATAATTCTATAAATAAATATCTATAATATATAATTTAGATCAACATACAATCAGATACTGACTTGCACCCTAATTGCGAAACGCACTATCTATCAGAATCTGAATCGGATTGAAGATTATTTCTAAACCATTGCGTCATTTTTTCGAATAAATTGTCGGCTCAGCAACGTAAATAACGCAATGAATGTTGTTTAACTATAAAAATAAACCAAATCCTACTAATAGCAAGTTACGCAATTATCCTTCTGTAAAGTGAAAAGAACCTAAGAAAAATTTAACTTACGGACTACTTTGAAGCTTTTGCATTTACCCGTTGAAATTCGCTGTGTTTAAAATTCCGAGAAGATTCACGTATTATATCATAAAGAAACATTGCGAACGAAATCATAAAACCCTAGGGAATAAAAGAAAATCTTGAGAAAACGCCAAACACACCATTTCTAAGAAATAAAGAAAAACTGCGAACTCTCGAAGAATAATGCGCAGTACGCAACAAGAGGTAGTATAGGTACTCGCATCGTTAAAAGTTAACACATTAGCCTCCGACCTTTAAAGAAGCAAACAATTACTTTAGTAACAAAAGCGAGTATTTTACTGAACTTGGCAGAATGGACTTAGTATTGAGCTAACGCGCAGCTGGCACGCTAGGGGGCGCGGCGGAAAGGGGACTACTCGAGAAATTGACACAATATAGTGCCCACTCCACTCTCTTGGCCCAGTTCAAGTTGCATACGTTCTGAGACAATGGGTTCACCTATTGTCACTGATTTCCATATTAGCACTTAGCGTTACAAATTATTCAAGTACCTACCTAAGTAATAAAATCATTATAGACACCAAAATAGAAGTAATGAGAATTGGGCAATAACCGTTATCGTTTATTTTCTACTACAATGAATTCAATCTAATATCGATATTCAATTTGTTTCCAAGTCTAACTTTAAGCAAATTGAACAAAACTAAAACCAATTCACTACAATATCATTCGACGTTATTACAATTTAAATAAACTAAGCTATTTTGGGTTCCAACAAGAGAGCTAACTTCTACTTAATACTCAAAGTCCAAGCAAATCACTTAAAGATTTAAGTAATTGGTCTAGAAATTTTAGTATGTCTACAGTTAAACTACTCTTTAGGTCATTTTGGTAAAGATATGCAAATGACTTTAATGTTTGTCATTCACGACCCCTGAGAGCAGTGATAGCCCACTGGAAACAGTCACGACATACAAGATTTAAGAACGAAGGTGAAACCCAGGCAGGCGCTTTACTTTGTGTAAATAATTTAATCACCATTGCTCTTAAAACGGTATAGAAAAATATCGTTAGGAAACCGGCATATCCTAGAAACAAAAAAATTAAGACTTTACATCTACCAACCCGCACTGAGCCGTTCCCACAGGTCTCTTCTCTATGAGAGGATATTAATTTTTTGGTTTCCCAGTAATGGGTGACATTATAGGCCGATTATGTTATTCGTAACCCTTGGCATTTCTATCCAACATTAAAATTATCTGATTGAAACTATCTTCATCAAAAAGAACATTTCAAAGCAGCTCACAACACAAACGTTAAAGATGAAACATCTAAAGCTGAAAATAACCGTTACCTCTCCTTTATCAATTTCAGTGAAGAAAAAGAAAACAACAATGGAATCGTCTGCAACATTCCACATTTCATTGCGGCTGGATTCAGAGATTACGTTAAAGCGATTGTCAATAACATAATTGCAATCTGCGAACATAATGCAGCATCCCTTTGTGTACACATGAATGCTTTCAATGCTTATTGCTTTATAGAAAATCCGATAAAAGGATTGGGATTAAATTAAGCTTAACAAGATCGATGATACTCGTATGTTTCTGTTTATTGTTCTACATTGGTATTTCATCTTCAATTTATTTTAGCTTACAATAGATGTATTATAGGAGTTAGGTTTGGTGATTTCGGCTCTTATGTGACAGGGCGTAGTAATTACTTAGATTGTGATCTTTACTTTTCTGAATTCAGGTGTATCATCTTTAGATTCTGTGGGACATGTCTGTTCAACTCTAGCAACAAAAACAACTTAAAATAGAAGTTAAAAGCGTTACTATTTTAGATAGACGATTCGAATTTAAAACACAATTTCTCTTTGTCACCTTATCTATTCCTATAATATTAGATCACTTACAGACGTGACTATTGTCACCGCTGCGACATTCTCCTGAGGGATCAGCTGTGAAATATTATCACTTGTACACTCAGTTTACAAATTGTTACAAGAACTTTGACAGTAAGATAGACGATAAGATAGAAGTTTGGATAGATTTTTATTAAATTGTTTACTTACTAAAGGAACTGCTGTTTATTATAAATTATGTTTAATGTTGTTTCCTAACGAGATTTGTGGTTGCTATCAGTATTGCAAATAAAATTAACGATACCACGAAAGTCCACAACGATTATTGGTATCTACCCTAATTTTAACAAAATCTCGCGAAGACTGAAGAAACCTCAAAATTACCTCAGAGATAACGTTTCACAATCTCGTTATAGACCTCATTTAATTTTCTTTTACAAAGACGTCTTTATCTTTTGCAATTTCCTTCAAGGAGCAGTCGTTCAATTTAACGAGAGTACGATCATATTTCAAATTAAAATCAACATTAAATATTCATTTTTTCATTCACTGTTGCGACGTTTGTCAGCTGACAAATGCATTCATGATCATCATCATCTGTGGACTTGTTCCTCCAACTGTTGAGGCCTTCTTCCTATTGTGTCATGCTTCCCAGATCTGTGCATGTCTCATCCAAATCTTCAACTGCATTACTCTCTTATTTATGCAAAATTGTTTAATTTAACATGACGGAAGATGAAATCTGTATAATTTGTCAAGTATAAGTTTTGTATGTGCGAATTCCACTAATAAAACTGATCGGGATCGCATCTGAGCCGCCTGCAAGAGCTGTCAGTGTCAATATTCCACAAATAATAATGACATTAACAACTCCTAAACGTGGTTTACGTGTTGAAGGCGTTCAGTTTCACTTGTGAAGTTCGCCTCTAAGTAATGTAATGCCAAATGAGTTGGCATGGCTATGTGGAATCTTATGTTTTTCTGCATTGCGTTAGTGCCAAATGCCAGCGATCATGTCCTTGACCATGGTAATGAGAGAGGAGCTTTTCTTACAGTCACGAACTTTTCTGGAATAATTTGATCTAAAGTAGAAACTGCTTTGCAAAAATTCTCGTTCATTTTTCTGTATTCGTTACTTTAATTTCGAAAAAGGTATAATTAGCTTAGCTTCTATATAATTACCATAACCATCGAAAATACATCTACCGAATAACATATCGACAACGTATAACTGTTTAAAAATTAACTACTATTTCATCGGGTGTCCTTGTAGCGGCGTCACGATACCGCATATTATTCTCGTCTGTAATAACACCATGAAATATAAATTGCATTCTTTCCATATTTGTTTTGGAAAACTAACTGTGTTTATTTTAATAATTATGACCATGGCATTCTCGGGACGGCTGTAAAGTTTATAGTGACAGCAGCCTTGGTTCCGGTTGCAATGTCCTTGTCGTGTCGGCTCGCATTTTATCCAGCAATGTAGCGTATAAAGCACGGTGGTAAGCTTCGTCACTATTTACTGCAATATCTACGTCACTGGTAATAAATTAGCTGGATATTGGAGCGGCTGCAAATTCCATCTGACACTAACTAGCTATTTAATTTAGTAGAGACACGTTACTCGTTTGAAATTAGAACTTCACGGTGACAGCTATCGGAAGTAGCTAATGCAGCATTAACAAATTAATCTTAACAAGCGCTTGGCGTTCAGGAAATGAAAATAGATGTCAGCTAAGCGGGAAGTTTGAGAATTTCTTGCTAAAGTTTAATAGAGTTTGAATTTAAATATAACATTAATCTTAGAGCTAAATGCTTGATTAAAATACGTAACGGATACTTTTTATGAAATGTATTACAAGTCAAGTCATCATTTATCCAGCCTTTTCCCAATTATGTTGGGGTCGGCTTCCAGTATTTTGGAATGCACCTAAGTACCAGTATTTTACATAGATCGACTGAATATCAAACTACCACAACGTAATACGATACGATACATCTTGGTAAGACTGGTTCAAGCGTTCGGAATTTGAACTACCCGTAACGCCTGTCAAAGATCCACGCATTATAGCCGGGACCAACAGCTTATCGTGCTTTCCATGGTAAGGCTTTCCACGGACCAACCGCGACATGCGTAGCTTAACCTTGGTGCTTACTCTCGAATCTAATTCCAATAGTTCGACATTAGTCAAACGTCAGTTGGTTGAGTTAAACGTCAGGGATTGGCTAGACTCAGTGAGTCCAGCCAATCCCTGACGTTTGACTGACAATTCCAATGTCGATCTATTGGAATTATATTCGAGAGTAAGCACCCTGATCGATGGACCTGTGAGGTTGTTATTATTTAAAGCACATATTCGCACTTGAGTCCTTACGATATATTCTACAACGCCTGATTGTTTGACTTCAGACAAATTACGTTCCCTCATTTGTGTTTTACGAGCCGCGTAGGACGTAACGCAAGTGACAGCACTACACTACACTAACCACACCAACCGTAACACTTTTATGACCGGATTTACATTTTTAAGGCGCTATCCAAACGTAGGAAAACGTAAAAAGCATTTATTTTTTGTCATACATATTACAAGCCAGGAATGGAATGTATTGTCAAATGTTCAAAGAAAAGACTAATTCAAAAATATTTCACAAAATTACAATAGTATTAAAATAGCAGTATAAAACAGTCGTGAATCAGAGCTCAAAAAAAAAAAATTGAACGTAATCTATAACATATTTTTTATGTAATGATAACAAAGGCAATTCAGTGAACGAAAAAAATACCTTAAAATTTATTACACAGAGCCGTCCTCTTATTTTTAATTTAATTAAACGTGCAAAATTATTTTTATTCTTGCAGTCTTAATTCTATTCATCTAACATCAAACGCATCGCAATTTCGAACCTTATTTATTGCTACGTTTCGCTACTGTCAAATACTAAAAAAATCGCGTATTACCCCCACCTGAAGCCACGTGCTCCATTCATAACAGGGTAAACGGATCCGATTATCGGCAAGAGAATAGACGGGCGGCCTGCACAATTGTGCGGTCAAGAGTACTCAACCACGTTATTAGTACAATGTGTGGAATTTTAATGGCCTAAAAACTGAGGGAATCCAGGTCATATGGACGCCCGGATTCGCTGAATGGAGAGCTAAATAAACGCGTCTATGTTGCAAAAGGGCGGGAGACTGCGAAGTTCTGGTAAAACGTTCGTGCTTTGTTAGTGTTGGCAGTGTTTTGTGTGCATGCAAATAGGGTTTCTTTGATAAAATGCTTCTGTGTTGTGAAGCTAGTGGACTGGGGAGTTATTTATTCAGCAGTCTTTTCTTCTCTGAGTAAGAAATTATTTTACAAGCAAGAGTTTTCATCTTTTTGCTAAACCATATACCCAGATAACAAGGTGAAGGCCTACGCTTACGAGGATAGCTAATCTAAAGCCCTCAAACTAAAAAACAAGCTTTGATCCATTAGTAAACGTGAAGTTCTGATCTAGTCACCCGTGATTTAGGTGCGACCATATGAAAAGCTAATATTAAAACTTATTAAATAACTGGCACCGAATTTCGATATAAAACGATAGACAAGCTAAATGCCATGATGACTCATACAGAAAATAAAAAGAAAACACCGCCATTCTAATGAATACAAATTTATTCGAAATTGGAACGTAATCAAACCGTTTGGAAGGCTCGTCAGTGTTTTTCATATTGAAAAGAATTTTCTGTCATTCAACGTCAAGTAGGCTTCTGATCTAGTCACCCGTGATTTAGGTGCGACCACATGAAAAGCTAATATTAAAACTTATTAAAAAAACTGGCACCGAATTTCGATATAAAACAATAGACAAGCTAAATGCCATGATGACTCATACTTAAATTAAAAAAAACGCCGCCATTCTAATCAAATCAAATTTATTCGAAATTGGAACATAATCAAACCGTTTGGAAGGCTCGTCAGTGTTTTTCATATTGAAAAGAATTTTCGCTGTCATTCAACGTCAAGTAGGCTAATGTATTTACCCGCAAGCGAACATCTCATTATCCATTAGACGGCCTGACGCAATTTATTAGGTTTGAAGTCAACATGATTACGTCACAAATACTTTTTATCGACAAGCCCCTTGTTTTGAATTGCAAAAAGCTTTTATAACGTACAATTAACTTTTGTCTGTCTACATCAGCGAAGCATTATTTCTGTGATAGATTTTAATGGACGTCTTGTCAATTAGCATAGTTAAATTCTTGGATTAAAAATATACATAAACTTTTATTTAAAATAACAGAAAGCGTGCATGCCATTGCGTGTTTACTTTGGGTAATACGATCGTGCAGCGGTGATCATTAGTACACGATACTGCTTGTTAAACGATACCTTAAAACAAGGATATCATCAGTCATTTGCTTCTATAGTAATCGATAATTAGGAAAAAAAAATACAAAATATTTTTGTATAACACATACTCACGAGACACACTCTGATAGAGATGCTGTTTTCGCTCTATAAATAGTCCAGTCATATCTCAAAATGATAAGAAAAAAAGCGTGCATAAAAACGCATATTTAAAAGAAGTTTACGATGTAGAAAAAGCTTTACAGCTACATAAACAACGTCTTATCGTGTTGAGATCGTATAATTTAAACGTAAGTGACCGCAGCTAGCACTAATCACGCTAATCTACTTCGTTTCTTTTCACGAGGCATAAGTTAAATATGTTTTAAATTTAAAGCTTTGAACTTTTCAAAAATTCGTTGCTGAAATATAGTTTAAAATCAAGCAAACTTAAAATTCCTCAAAGGTTCCTACCTCCGCAGAGTACACTCACATTTCGCAAGTCATAAAAAAATACTCTTTACTTCATTTAATACTAGCTTTTGCCAGCGGCTTCGCCCGCGTGGAGGTCGGAAATTATCCCGCGGGAACATACTACCGGGATAAAAAGTAGCCTATGTCCTTTCTCAGGCTCTAAACTATCAGTACCAAATTTCATTTAAATCGGTTCAGTAGTTTTAGCAGGAAAGCGAGACATAAAGACAGACAGACAGAGTTACTTTTGCATTTATAATATTAGTATGGATTGGGATAGTGTTAATATTTTACTTAAAAAAAGTAATTTAGGAAAACAGAGAAACCATTTTCAGAATCAAATAAGAACTTAAAGGGACTTTCATAAAATTGCCTTCGTCATTTTAATAAAACTGCTTTCTTTACAATTTTAGCAGAAACGACATATTTATGTAGCAAAAATGTTTGAAAATAAAGAAAAGAAACGGTGGCCTGTTTTATAATAAAAGCTAATAGAATTGTTCACGAATTTCATTTTGTTGGAAGCTATTTCTGAATATTATTACAAAAAGTATTGCCTATTTTAGTTTGTTTCTGAATCCATTCAATTTTACTAGTGCTTTTACGAACATCACACTGAAAAGGTTTTCAAATGAATTCTAAAATAACTTTTGTACTAAGTTTTAATTCAACATCTATTAAAATATTCGATCAATATCAACCGTCGGCTGTCGATAATTGACATTTTATTAAAGCTGGCTATTTTAAAATTAATCTTTCAACTACTTTCAAGCTTTGACCTAAAATACTAAAAGCAAGATGACTGACAGAATTACAAATGAAGCCAATATTTGAATAAATATTCGAAATTGCTACTATTGCCACTCGAAAAATACGTTAACATTGAAAAAGTTTTACTATTTTTTTAATCTGGCAATCTGCCTCGTGTGGTGTGGATTAATAATAAAGAATACGAGCATAGGGTCGGGCTCCTATACGATGCGATGATAAATTACTGCGAGCCTCTCCATTAACTACTGTTAGTACATTACCACGGTCATAGTTCAATATGGCTCCCTGCCATACATTTGCACATTTTCAAACTATTCGCTAAATAATTTTGTGTACATTATGATGGATTTATTGCAAGAAGATATTATAGAGACCACTGTAATCAATGTTATCTCGGATTCTAGGATGATATCTTCATCTTCCTTGTTAACACGTTGAGTGCCGATCACGCGATATCCCGTGCTTGCTACTAACAATTTTGTATGCGCTCTAAATCTGTGGCCATATGGGATTAACCATCAATCTGTGTTTGGCACTCAACGTTTTAATTGGAGTCGTCGTAAAACGATTTCTTCTTCCATTCCCCCTGTCAACGGCCACACTATCATTTACTCCCTTCTCTTTTATATCATTCCTCACACAACCAATCCATCTTTTCTGAGGGCTTCCTCTCCCACACCATCCATCAAAGGTTGTCTTACCTTCTGTGCCAAGGGTTTAGATGCCCTCGGCTACGACAAGCTCTATTTAGCATACATTTCGACGACCAGGCATCCACCGTCTTATATTATCCTAGACGTAACCTCGAGGGAAATCTAACTGTGATCGCCTTAGACCTCCTGAGTCCCGGGTACTTTCTGTGGACATTTTTCCTAATCTAACATTTTATTTCGTCTCTATTACGTAGTGTTTGGTCTCGCATTTTATTTTATCGACAGACTAGCGAATAATTCTGTATTTAACAATAATGTTGGTAACCCATTCATAGCGTATCATGTCGTGGTAATAACGATCGATCTGATATCGACAGAAGACGATGACTCACTAATGACTGTGTTTTATTACTCTCTATATCGTTAACTTGCTTTTCATTAACATGTATTAGCTAGATTTGTAATTGGTGCGTAATCTTAAAAAGATTATTACGTTCTTATGGTGCGAAAACATAGTGGTTTAATCGCTAAAAGAAGCTTATAAGAATAAGTGTTTAAAAGAGATAGTGTTTGCGAAAGTGAAAGAAACGTGATAAATGATATCAGAGATTATGTAAGCCATAGATTCACAAAACAAACAAAAGCCAACTTTCACTAAGTGCTTTGCCAATACCTACTCATATTTCTTCCTAGAACGGGCTCTATTTATAGTCAAACCCGTTTTAAGCCCCAGTATTATTTTAAAATTCATTAATATTCATAGCACTTCGGAAATTCTTTAAACCAATTTAACTTGCTAAACTTGAATAAGAATGGATTCTTGAGAACTCTCACTTGATTAACAATTATATCGATATTGTTATAAAGGAATCCGAGTTAGGGTCAATATATCATAAGTCGCTATCAATAGAATATATGAATCAATTGGCTCCAATTGACATAGCCCTAAGTTCACCGACACCGTACCTTGCCTCATTCACATTCAATTGAGCACTTTGTAGCTATTGAATGCGATATGTACACTCGATTGCCAGATATGCGATACGGAGCCAGCAGCTTCAAATACATACCAGACTGAGATACTGACTCACGGATGGGCAAATAATGCAAAATGTAAGTTGAAGATGGTCTATCGCATGTCAATTTTTACGCAATAGTTGCTGGAACAGTTAATGCTTGAATGACTCAGGTGACTATCGATCATGTAATAGACGAAAGAGGACACCCAAATTAAGAAAAATATAAAACGGGAACACCAATCAAACATAAAAGTAACTTTGCAGAAAGGAACCATACAATAAATTCAATAACTTATTCAAGACAAATATGGATTTATATAGAGTGCACGCGGCGCAGATGTCAGGTCAATAAACTACGTAGGTTTGCAAGAGGACCAGGTCTGGGCTCTCTATTAAAACGAAGAAAAATAAGCAAATCGCCCACTTACAGCAATATGGCCATATGAAATGCGTAGGCGGAGGACTGCGACATTATAAAATGGACATCACTGTGGGGATTGCTAAAGTAATCACATTACAGTCAGGGCTAGTGTAAATGACGATACTTTAAAGCTAACATATGACCAATTCTATGAACACTAAACTTAGTGTAAAGTTCAAACTAAAATTACACCTTGACCAGGAAACGGCAATATGACTCCTCTGAAGCAATGATTACCTGAAACAAGAAATACAATTATATCAACAAATACATCAAACATTAACAAATCGAATCAGACATTAATATCGAAGCCTTCTTTAATAATAGCACCCCACTGAACTGCATCAGTTCCATTCCCACGGCAGTCGTCACGTAGGAAATCAAATAATCTGGGGCAAGCGAACTATTCCGGTATCTGTAATGTCTTTGATATCACAAGTGGCTGTGACGGTCCGGAGTGCTGCATATGGGATGTGAGCTTCCAGATAACAACTTAATGGATCACTGGTTTAATGTCAAGGATTACGTGGATAAAGTTAATGTATTTCATTACATTTTAGCACAGCATAAAAGTAAATGTAATTTTGATTTCAGCAAAGTAAATTTAACTAGCAATCCGTCCCTGTTTTATAAAGTTTGACGACTAGACAAAACATTAAGGTTTCTTTTCCTACTAGTATTATAAACGCGAAAGTTTGTGAGGATGATGTTTTTTACTCTTTCACTCAAACACGGTTGTACGGATTTGGATAAAGTTTGGCCTATAGATAGTTTATAACCTGGATTAACACATAGGATGCTTTTTATTCCGAGAGTAGGTATGTTCGGTATGAAACTCGACCTTCACGCGGGAGAAGCCGCTAGCATAAGCTAGTTATGTCATGTATAAGTTTAACGATAATGGTATTCTACACATTAACCTTCCGCAAACAAAAATCCAGTAAAGAAGAACGACGCAGTCACCGAGACAGACACGAAAAACAACTTCAATGTATAATATGTATCTATAGATATAGATTAACTGCTGCCTGCGGCTTTACCCGCATGGATGGGGGAAATTATCCCACGGGAACATGCTAGCAGGACAAAAGTAGCCTATGTTAATCCTTATCTATCATCTCAGCTATATGTCAATGTGGGTCCAGACAAAATCGATCCAGCCGTTTCAGAGATTAGCCGGAACAAACAGAAAAAAAATTAAGACCTTTTTTTGTTTTTTTATAAATACCGTATGTCTACTTTCATAAGCATTTAGTACAATGCTGTAATTTTGACATTACGAACAGATGACGACTTCAAATGTTTTATTTGTATAGACGACTAACATTTACAGCGTTCCCTCCCTTACAGCAGATTTAATTTAATCTAGCGAACAAACTTGCTAAACTAGCTAACATCGTTACAGGTAAATGTCACATTGAACAAACTTAGCGAATCTATAAAACTTTTATCATTTTTCAAGCGTTGAATAACAATTGCGAAAGATTTCGAACTTCAACCTAGAAAAATATTTTAGAGAATTTATGATGACTGAGTTTGAAATATATTTTGCGTTGCTTTTTATTAAAGCAAAGTTTTTAGTCTGACTTTGTAGGTCGTCTGGCTTGAGTCTATTCGACAGATTGACTTATTTTCAATTACTCATTTTCTATACCCCCGACAACAAAGAGCTGTCGGAAGAAATGCGGTAGTCAATGTTTTAAATTAACAAAATTTTCAAGTTTTGGATTTGAGAAGTCCTTAGCGGATTATCTTGATAAAAATATTAATGTTTGATTCAGCACGGAAGCGTATCGAAGCAGGCCAAAAGTGACTAATCTACACTCAGACTAAATTATAAAAATTTAATTGTTTGTTATGGATAAACTCAAAACTACATTATTCCGGAGAAAAATAAGATAATTTTCACGTGGATGAAGTCGCCATAAAATATGTAATATCGTATCAACGCGCCTGTTATAATAACATTGAAACATTATTTTCACGACAGCTCGCATACGGAGTGGACTGAACGGATGCAGCGCCAAAGAATATTAAAACTCGTCGTCGTATATCTTATTGGCAATACCGAGGCAATATCGATGTCTATAAATTATATAGCGGTCCGTAAAAGATTTGAAATTCCAATTGCTTCTCGAAACCGTATCACACTGCGACCGGACGATGCAATAAGTCACATTTTTATCGTTATACTTATTGAACCAGCCTAGGCTTATCGGGAAAATATCGATCAATTGGCATTTGATTTTTTGGCAATATTTAATATGCAAACGTCGTCATCATCATCATATCTGTCTAGCCTGCTCCCACCTATGTTGGAAACGGCTTCCAGTCTAACCGGATGCAACTGAATACCAATATTTTACAAGGAGCGTCTGCCTACCTGACCTCTACAATCCAGTTACTGGGTTGGTTGTCAGACTTTAGGGCTTCTGATGACCCGTAACGATATTTTATACGCAAATGTATCGATTTTAAATATCCAGTCTCGAGAAACGATAAAAATTTCCACGTCAACCTTATAGACTTAGCGGTGATTTGAGAAAGTCTTCTTTAGATATTGTAGCAAAATTTTGCTGATGTATCTATTTTTGTTTCTGGAATATACCGAACGCTATATCGAAACATTAACATTATAATTTCATCACTTTTTTATACCTCGGACGTCCCTAAGCCAGCTTGCTAATATCCATATCTACGCTAAGGACGTATTCTAACAACAAATAGCCAAACAGGCAGTTGAGATGGGATGCCGAGCCGGTTACTCACGACCCCTCGCAATTGTGCGGCTATTTTAGGGCCAGGGAGTTGTGCGCATGAGTCACCCACTGTACTCTACTCCGTTGCTACTACCGACCGGACAATACCAACTAACGCATCGTTATGCAATTTGTGAACGCGTCGGCAATTTGTTGTTCGGTTTTCACACGATATGCTGACAGGGGTGATAGTGAATGTGATTGTGGGTGCAAGGTGATTGATAATAAAGATTGATTGGAATAATTAAGGTGTGGTGTTTTGATAGAGGTTTTATTTATCGACCACGTTTATATTATTATGAAAATTGGAGGTTTATAAGAAAAAACTGAAGAAAATCATAATCGTTTGAATTAATTTAACAAGCTTCTAAGAATATTTAAAATGACCCGTGGTGTGATGAAGCTCTAACTAAACCATGCATTAAAAAAAATACCGACACTCAAAGAAGAAATAAACCATCTTTACAACCTGGCAAACCACCTAATGTTTAAGAGGAATTCGCAGGATAAAAGACGAAATTCCACTGGATTTCATCGGCCAAACTTAGGTGCAGGCCTTATTAGTACTAGGATTTGTCATGGGACGCATTCCAAACAAGACATTGAACGGATTATAAAGAAAAAAAATAGTAGTAAAAAGTCAATTACTCTGCAAACCCATTAATGACCTCAACTCTGAAATCAATAAAAACATAATGTCATCATATTAACAACTCTATAACAAGAACCCATCACACTAAATCAGAGCATCGAACAAATAAAACCGAACCCAACCCGAATAACACCGAATCAAAATAAACCGAATGAATTGCTTTCCACCACGGCACCGTTTAATCTTATACCTTTAAATGAGCAATTCTTGTATATATATATATAATCTGAATCTCGGAAACGGCTCCAACGATTTTCATGAAATTTAGTATACAAGGGATTTCGGGGGCGATAAATCGATCTAGCTGGATTCATTTTTATACAATGTCGTTTTATTCATGTTTTCACTGACCAACTTTATCAACTTGAACATAAACTTATTATTTTAAACACAATTTATCAAAACATACCGAGCAAAGCTCGGTCATCCAGATATTTACAATAAAAACCCATAAAACATGGTGAATAAAAAAACAAGATGGTCGCCACGTGCCTCAGATAACTGCCGCGACAGCGATACCGACACTGTTGCACAATCAAATTAACCTAATTGATTTTATTGATTATGTTCTGAGAGCTTGTACTTTTATGTGGCGATAAAATGGAGAAAGTGATTAAAACTTGTTGATTGTAATTACCAGATAAGTATGGAGTTTTCGTATGAGCGGCGCAAGTGAAGTTTTAATCGATTGATTGCTTGGCTCTACAGCCAAAATTCGATCCATATTGTTCCATATTCCTTGGGGTGCCGGACGTAAACAATAGCACCATCCCTTTTCTTCCCCTCTTATTGTAGTAAGAGGCGACTCAGGGACTTACTAGGGAATGGGCAACAGCGTTCTCTATGCATTTTACCACCATACTGCGATTGTCAACCCGCCTGCCAAGCGTGGTGATTATAGCATACGCATACCCCTCCAAATTGGGAGGCCTATGTTCAGCAGTGGACATCTATCGGCTGAAATTATGATTTTGGAACGAATTTTGTCTGTAGTCTGCAAATAGGGCTGGCGATAGGTATTAAATGCGTATAGTTGCAAATAGTCTTTGGCTTTCATGTCGATTTTGGTTCCAATTATAACAGTGACATAAAGCTAATTTGTTTCGAATAAGTAGAACGCGCTAAGGTAGCCGACGAAGCAGTAATGCTCGCGAAGGAGGAGGCGGGGCGCGTGAGAGAGTGGCAGTCTTTGCGCCCTCATGTCTCTAGCCGCCGCAGGAGGAGACGCCCCGGGCGTCGGGAGTCGATAGCGGACTCCCCGCCACCGTCGGCGCGAGCTAGCGGGCGGCGAGCTACCCATTGCTCGCCGCCCGCAAGCTCGCGCCGACGGTGGACCAGGCTCGGCTCGACGCACGGCGCGTAGTGTTCCACGCGCGCCTCAAAGAGATGTCAGCAGAACTGAAGGGGTCTGCTAGGACCGATGCCTGCCAGTGTCGCGAGATTGTTCGAAAGAGATACCGTGACCCTAGCACATGGGCAACTGAAGGAACACGGGTGGGTTTAAGTCAGTAAAAGTCTGACATGCCCTCCCGCTCCGCCCAAGAGCGGGACACGTCATTTGATGATTTCCCACCCAAAAAAAAAAAAGGTACCCGACGAAATTCAAATTTTCTCACGTTTATTTGAAATAAACAGGTCAGTGTTAGGCTGTATGTTAAACAAAATATGATTCGCGACCGTAAAACGTATATTTATAATTAAAATCATCAATGCAACCTTCGAAGTTCATTTATTTCCATATCATCAACACAACCCTCTAAGTTCATTTATTCCCATTGAATTCCTACTTCAAAAAAAAGTCATTAAATAATCCAATGAGCCACGCCCATGCATCTTCGTTACCAATATTCCAATAGCAAGTTATAAATCATCTTTTCAATTAGACAAATTGGAGCTTTTTGGAGGTAAATAAGGGTATTGTGGTGACAATCGAATAATCACCCACGTCCAATTAGTTCGAACGCGAAAACACACAGGAAACACCATTTCAGGGACGACGCTAAGGCAGGGCCGGACATACGTAAAATTAAAATAGATCACCCGGTCTATAGTGTAAAATCTCACCGTCGAAACCTAGGTGAAGTGACCTTGAAGTGTCCTGTCAATAGTGTCAATCCCTAGCATCAGGTGGAATGACAGCTCAATTCGCATAAGCTTCCAAAATGTCATTTCACAGAATAGATCGTCTAATAGAATAGGTGTAACTAATATATCTAATTTTAAATAGTACAGAACAAAGGCACTTTTCATGTCTATCTCTGACATCGTCGAGCTTCTAAACTACGATATCAATTTTAATGAAGTCTTCAGCTTCACCATAATTTAGAGAATTTATTCCGGTAAGTCTATGTGAATACATTCATATTTAACTTCCAGATAATAAAGAAATCTCGGTCTTTTTTATCAAGTAGTAAAATCGTATGAAGCAGGGGCGGGTCGCTAGTATACATATATGGATAGCCAAATAAAAATATTACCCTCTTCCGTAAAATCATGTTTCGAACTCGAGTTCAATTTGGTGAAACTTTTTCCGATTCGTCAACCAGGTTTTAATGTTATTACCAAATCAGAAAACGAAGTTATTTTTGGAGGAAGTTCTGAGTTTGAACCGAAAAATTCAATAAATACTTTGCTAGGAATTAACGAAACATTTCTTCGGAATATTTTGTTAGATGAGGCAAATAAAACTCCAAAGATTTACTTCTAAATAAGTTGTTATTGGAACATCATTAGAATTGTGTTATATTTAGTTACTAGGCTTATTCATATGTCTTTTGGACTGTTTGACTATTCTTTCTTGTTTACGTTAGGGTATTCACAGTTGGTCCTAAAATATTATTAGCAGAAACAATCTGTATTCCAGTGCCACACATTAACATGCATATTCATTAACGCCGTAGTAAACAACATCTGCATATAACAAACATTCCGTAACTGATTCATGTCTGTTTTCAGTATGTTTCTACACCTGGAACGCTCGTCAATCAATCAAGCTGACAATCCACCACAGTAACGTAATAAGCGGTTACAACTGCGCAGTTTCACTCAAATATATACGTACAATACTGATTCGGTTCATGCCCATTCATATTTAAATATGGACAGGCCGTGGGCAGATAAGGCGGCTTTGCAAGTTGATTACTTGAGACAAGCATAATAAAATCTAGTCTTAAAGAAGTTCAAACTTACTTTCATAGATCGGCTCAGTGCGAAAAATATTTTCTATGAAAGCTCTTTGAAATCAGTTCAATAATCAAAAGAGTTACGAACATCTTCAACTGACAAACGCGAAGTGCTCTCGTGTCGGAACGGAAATCCAGCATTTCAGGAATGATATATTGAGTGCAGAGATTTTTGGCATAATATAACAGCTTGGTAAAGCGAGGGATGACATAAAAGTTGAAATATTAATAGTGAATGTAGGACCCAATCCAAACACGTCTATTGCCTTAAAGAGAGCAGATTTGGAGGTACTGCTTAGAATAGTTTGTTTTACACCTATTTAAAGATGTCTATGATCAGCAAGAAGAACAAGCAAGTAGTTTCTTCACATGAAACACAAGATCGAAGACATCTTTCAACAAAAAACATTAGCAACAATAAAAGATGATATAGAAAGCGACGCTGGTGTTCCATACTCACACAAAAACATAAATGACATTAACGAAACATGTCGGAACAAAACACTTAACTCCGAAGAGGGGAAAGTAACGAAATTGAAATGAAGTGACATTGTTGTTCACAAAGTAACGTCACCGGGAACCGGGCCGGGTCCCGCTCTGTTAATCCAAGTAACCGATCGACGTTCCAAGGGCAGAATACAAAAGAACCGTGGGCTACTTTGAATACTAAATGTTACATCAGAACTTGTGTCGACAATGAGCAGTGAGCATTGTGGTGTGCTTAATGAGAGTTCGTACATCTTGCGAGGCTGTGAAGGGTTAGTAGTTGCTCAAGTTGGAAGCTACCTGTATTGGAATCCCACTAGAATTGTATGATTCGTCAATCAATCTGCCTGGCCTTTTCTCAACAATGTTGGCGTCAGCTTTCAGTCTAACTGGATGCAGATGAATACCAGTATTTTACATGGAGTAACTGCCTATAACCTCCACAACCCAGTTCCCGGGTATTACGATACCCTTTAGTAGTTTATCAATCGTGCAATAATAATAGTGTTAAGCTGTTCCTCATATAGTTCTTGGCAAATCTCGAGAAGACGTCGGGAGAAAGAAGACGAGATAACATATACATAAAAGAGCAATGAAATTCCTGGTAAGGATGATAAATGTATTGCACAAATCATAGTAGAAACTATACAAGCGAGAAAAGCAAAACTTATTAGGTCAATTACTTATAGCGCGGCGCACGTTGCATCCCTTGGCAGAGAGAAATTAGCGAATTAATAATACACGCGTGGGAAGACCGCTCCTTTTATAATAATGACTAGTTTAGATATTGCTGTTGGATAAATAATACAGTCATGATGATTTTATCTCTGTAAGAAGTTTTTTACACATCAATCATATTTTTGAAACTGGGTGAGGTCGGCGTTGTCTATCCGAATACTGTGAGAAGAAAGGCCAAAACAAACTCAGAGACCAAGTCCAGACATAACCCTGGTGAGATACTTATTGAAACTGTACCCTACAAAACTTGTATAACGGCCGCATGAGGCGTTAAACGAGGTATAAATTGAAATCCCTCGTCACTGTTGAAAACAAACCAGTTCGATTTGGGAAGATTCTCATTTACTGAAAAGGGGATGTCAAAATCCTTTCAATCGAGCTTGGCTAAATTAGGACACCCTTGTGTCCTACTTTAACTGATAACCAAAAATAATCGTATAAGGAGACATTCGATTAGTTAAGTCATAGTATTACAAGCTGAATAAAGAGACAAATTACCGGATGACCATTAATAGACCAATCAATCCTCACATTAAAATAATTGTTTATTTCCTCACTTATAAATATTCATGTTTAAAATCTAAACAAAGCAACGTAATAACGAAACAAAATTTAATAGTTATTGTTTTAGGAAATGAGAAAGAAATCACAGGTGTTGTTATAAAAGCTATAACAGTATGTTAAAAGGTAGACAAGATGGCGCAGGTGGTGTCTGGCACCAAAATGTATAATGTTACAAGCAATTTTCGCTAAAAGCTACACTTTGTTTTAGAGGACGCGGCAAGTCAGGCAGAAGTAATAATTCATGACATTCTCATTCGTTAACATATAAAACACCTATGCATTATTGAAACGTGCAGGATGTCAAAACAATGATATTTGGATGCATGACACGTCTTTGCGCCAAGACCCTTGCAGAATTCCGAATTCGCTAAAAGAATTGCGACTTTCGACAAGTATTGCCAAATGGAGTGATCACTCACATACAGCATGTCTAGATATTACCACTATTTCCTCAACTTTCATAGTTATAGCACGTTCATGTAAATTCTAGTTATTTCACGACAAATTTACATCATTCTGTTCGCATAACATCAGAAGTATACATTCACAATTATGTAAATCAAGAAATAGCAATAGCTTTTTAAATCTTACAAAATTTTTGCTATGGCCTATCCATAGCAAACATTTTGTGAGAAAAATAGGAATACTTTCCTTTTTGAATAACGTTTCACAAAGGAATCTATAAAACCCTTATGAGCGAAAAAAAAAATTAAGCTCCCAAACATTTTAAAGGAGGAAAAGAGATGTGGATTAATAAAATGGTATAAGCGTAGGAATAAATCATACGCAGCGTTTTATCTGAAAAAGACGGAATAAAAATGTTTTCAATAATAATAAAGTTACGGTAAAAGCGAACGACCTCTGAAATAAAATTCAGCATTTTGTCGCTACAAAAACTGAATGTTACGAAACATCAATTAGAGTTTACTTTGTACTTACCGAAATCAACGAAATTCGTAATCAATCATAAAGGTAACTTTTGAATTAGGTGAAAATTCAAACGTTCTTATTTTCTCTGGGCTCAAAGGATTTCTTTTTCAAAGAGACGAAGTAAAGCTTCTCGAAGACTGACTTCGAGAATAAAATTCAACTTCGGATCTAGACTATAAAGCTCAAAGTATCGTAGTCGATCAAGCCGACGGATAAAATCCAATTTCCAGTCTGTAGCTACACTAATCAGCAGATAGGCGGTTCGCTAATTTTACCGGTTACGGCTGAAACATTCGAAAGCGCTTTCCGCAATTGAATTTTGCTCAGCCCAGTGATTTTATGGGGAGATAACGTTTACCTCGATGATTTACTTCCACTCCAAATGTACAGACGAGTCTAGAAAATGTTCTTAACGTTTACAGAATCAAGTAATATGCGCAATTGCGTATTGGAGTAATTAATCAATTTGTGTTATCATGCCCTGCGTAAGTATGTACGTCTGCGTAACATTTAACCGTATTTGTTTTGATATATTATATGTTAAAGGATGTTGACATGCAGTAATTGATTAAACGGTCGTTCTAAATATAAGTTTTTATCTCTATATTTGTTCCTATTTCACTTTGTTGACACTATTGAACGAATCATAGCAACCGACTGCGATTTTGTAAAATTTATAGATAGCCGACAATTTAATAAAAATTAACAATAAAATAGACGATATGACTGACATAGTTGATAAAACATTTCGAATTCTAACAAACAATATTGGGGGCAATAAAGTAACAGTCATAAAACAACCTAAACCACTTAACGTTAATGAGAAACAAACACCAACAACACCTAAACAAAAGAATAGCATTGCCAAAAACTCGTACAACTCCCAAACACGAGAACCATGAATGGCGCCCAAACATACCAACAGCTACCTCACCGTACGGTGCGTAACTGAACTATGTACCGAGCAGCACGCCAAACTTCGGACACGCTCACCTCAAAGTGTGCCACAAGTTCAAGGATCATGATGACGAATGTGTCCTAAAACACCGACCGGTATTCGGCGCTGCCGGTAAACAACCTGCAGTACTTACTAACGGTGAGGTTGTTTATAATTATATTTTAGAAAGATTTAGCGATTTAGCCTAAGGGTCTGAGCGAATGGAAAAATATGTTGAAGAATGTAGGGTTCCATTTGCAAAGTCGGAGTGGATGAATCCAAAATGCTTTTATTGCTTTCGCAGCCGTTCATGATCATAGTCATTTTAAAATTATATTAACAAACTATTGCGTATATAGATATACAGTTAAATTTACACAGCCTAAGCAGAAGTTATAATATAAATCCATTCTCCTGAACCTTCTCTGGCCTTAAAACTTTCTGGTATTTATCAAAGTCAGTAGTGCTTAACGGTTCTAATATTTCAGTCCCGATATAATTATATCTTAATTCAATTTCTATTGTATTGCCTTTATATATCCCAATAACCACTATTCAATTATTTCGAGGAGCAGATATGACTAGTTATAAAGGAAACCCGTGTAACTTGATAAGTGGGTTAATGGTATTCAATTTTAAGGGTTATGTTCATTGACATGGTTCGTTATTCCATTTTATCGGAAATTTCAATTTAATTTTAAGGAAGAATGATCTGGTACACTAGAATAATTTTAAAGGAATTTGTGTTTATACAGCTCCAAAACGTGTTCAACTAGGTTGATTGGCACCCGGAAGGAAAAGTTTAATGGAATTTGTTTTTGGTATTACAAAGCTTTTCGGATTATCCGCCGATTATTATTTTCGGATCAAAGAAACAACTGAACGAATAATAAATTGTGAAAACGATATGAGTCTATCACGCACTTACTCGATATTTCTTCAACGTAACCCATGCCGATGACCGTTAAAATTGACCGCTCAAAATTGTATCTTCACTTCTTGTGTTTATACGACCTCGATATTCTATATTTTCGACTTAATGACTATAGAAGAAACTTTACGATTTTGTTAGTAATCGTCAATAACTCAGGCTGTATCTATTAAAGAAAACCTGTTTATGCGTAGATATATTAGGAACTCTATTTTAAGCCTAGTGGTCTATCAATTATGGCGAATAATCATGCAAGGATCCATTCAAAACTTAATCCAGTTTGCATTTGCCTCGGTTATCTACTTTAGCAACATTAGGTAATAAAACAGTTTTAACAATTGCAGCAAAAACAAGCACGACTTACTAAAAACGCTCAGAAACGAAACATTAAATTTGCAACTTCTTACTAGGTGAAGGTCAGTGTGGTAATTCTTTATTTTTAAATACATGAATAAAATACTGGATTAGAATTCTTCATTGTCTAACGTATACAAATCAGTTTCTCTTTCCACTTTCCTTGCTATACCAGCTTGTACGATATGAATATTCAAATCAGTGCATCGATTTCTAGTTTCAAGTTCATTGGATCATGTTTTTGTTTTGTTTTTATTTTCAACTTCTGTTTTGTAACGTGTTTTTGTATGTTATACGAACGTTAGCCGAACAGATTGATTTCTGATTGACTTCGTATCCGTCATGGCTTTTTCTGGTTCACAGCGCTTGTCAAGTTTCAAATTGGCAATAAACTCATTTCTGTGTTATTCTCTGCCTTTTCAAAATGTTCGTATTCATGGTAAGTAGCATCATAATTATCCAATTTGGTAGACACAAACATATTTTTTATCTCAATGACAAAAACAGTGACAAGTAAGATTAAAGTACACACAAAAGCTTTTATGTGTTTTTCCATGCTATGGTCGTTTTCGTCTTTTGAATTGTCAAGCAATTACTTAAAGCATATAATGAATTAAATCTCAAAGTAATTTCGTGATGGATTACCTCTAGCAAGTTATAAAAGATAAGAAAATTCATTGGTAGAAACTATAAGACGATTATGTGGATGGAACAATTGCTGAGAGGACCAAAATCTTGTTTTTGAAGTGAAAACTACTTTAGCGGCGTTGTGCACTTTTTTTTGTAATGGGTAAAAAATGTTAAACTCGCGTCCGGAGACGTGACCGGATCGAAAATTCGTAAGACGGACGGAGAGTGATTTTACTGAGAGATAAACTTTTTAATCATTACATATTATAAAATAAAGTCACTTCCCGCTGTCTGTCTGTCCCTATGTATGCTTAAATCTTCAAAACTACGCAACGGATTTTGATGTGGGTTTTTTTAATAGATAGAGTGATTCAAGAGGATGGTTTATATGTATATAACATGGTTACCTATCATAAGTTCGAAAAATATTTAACCGAATTTCATTTCCCCTAAAACTTTTCAACTATTATCGTTTCGTTTTTATTTACTTCATCGAAGTCACGTCTGCCACTGTATCAGTTGACCTATTATCAATTCGACTTTTTCATTACTCCGACGATTCATTTGGTCGATAAACTCTTTACCGAAGTTACACTTAGCCGAAATAACATTTGTTCGAAGTATTATGTTTCCAGACATTCATTATACCTATGTTAAGATTAACCTACTCTTTGGTTTAATTAATTATTTATTTAAATGTAATGGCACTTAATAAAACAGTTTATTATGAACAAAAGTGTTTTTAAAAGGTCCCAGTAAGAAGCAAACAATGCTGCTTGCTACAAGCATGCAACATGCAATCATGCATGCAGCGTGCAAGCAGGCATGCAGCAGGCAAGCAAGCATGCAGCATGCAAGCAAGCATGCAGCGTGCAAAGAAGCATGCAACATTCAAGCAGGCATGCAACATGCAGCAAGCATTGTTTCTGTCACGGCTCCGGAGCTGCGGGGTTTGGGCGGCCCCACGCGAGCTTATCGTCGCAGATGGTTTTAATGCTCACCACCGCAGCTTAAATTACACTCTAGGGGTAGGGCAGACAAGACTACGTAAAGTCGGTTTTACAGCGATTCGTTTCTCACTAAATTTTGTAGCACAATATATTGACTTTTTATGACACTACATATATTTAATTTACTATTGAAAACGCTACCAAGTAACCGGCTATATATTTGTGACCAAATAATATTCCCAAAAATTTGTTTCACTGTGGTGAAAATATGGCAAACAAACCATTTGGCAACTGAAAAAAGTTCAAAAGAGGCTTCGGCCAATAGCAAAAAGTTATTTCGTAAATCGGCGAAACATAATTCGGTAAAATAATACCTATGACACATGATACTTCGATGATTTAAAAATATGTCAAATGATGCATATTGCAAAAAAGACGTCGGCCAATAGTTTTCGGTAAAATGAAATTCGAACAAAAAAAATCGGAAAAGTAATCGGTTCCCATATAACATGCATAATATAATAAAGAAACGCTGATAATTTTAGAGGTTTCTGATGTGATGTCATAAATAAACACATTTTTTTGCGCTTACATTACGAACGCTGGCTGAACCCTATTGTACACGAAAAAGTTCGCGATGGTATATGTCTAACTCTTAGGGATAACCCACAATAACCATTTTTATCCTTTACTTTTTACGAAAAATAATGGCTTATTTATGAATGCGATTTTAAGCAATACAGCATTAATCCTTATCCAATTAAGTACCTTAAATAAATTGTGCATTTCATGTAGATCAAAATTGCCTTTTACAGCATATCATTAAAATGAATATTTTAGAAGATTCCAGAGATTATAATAAAATAGCCGCAGAGCGGCTAGCGGGCAGTCCCGCGTCCGGCCGTCCCGGTTGGTAGCGGTCGGGTAGTGCAGGATTAGTAGGATTGTAATATTGTAATTCATATTACTTTGGCTTCATAGTAAATGCGAATATCATGTGTGTTCCAAGTACTCAAAATAAACCCAATTGTATTATTCCAAGTAAGAGACCGCGAAATATGGCTTAGATGTTTAGATTTTTGGATGGATTTGGTTTTTTGGTTATCTTGGACCATATACGTTCCCGGGAGATATTTTCCGACGGCTATACGGGCGAAGCCACTGGCCAAAGTACTATTCTTATAACTATGTTTAATTTGGTGTCTGGTAAATAATTGAGTGTCTGTATAGGTCTGTATAGGAGCGTTAAGAAAAAGCAGGAAGACTTATATTCAATTCAATCCAGCCCTATGTCGCAGTCTTCTTACTCTGAATACTATTAGTTTTATTTTAAGTACATCAAACACACAAGATATGTAAGGATCGTAGCAGGTGGCGTTCCGTAGTTTCTGCCTACCCCCATGGGAAAAAGGCGTAATTTTATGTATGTATAACATGGATTAATACATTCTTACCGCGGTAATACGTCCTTTTGCGATAATTTCCGACATCTACGCGGGCGAAGCCGCGGGCAAAAGCTAGTGTAATATAAATTGTCATGTTTGTGTACGATAGCGCAATAAATAAATATTTATTCTACCACATAAATGATAGTACTTTTATACTGATAATTAAAGCAATTCGTGCAAAATTATTCCCCTAACCATTCCAAAATATCAAAAATGCACAACGTTAATATTCAAGTTTTCACTTCTGCCGGCACTCCCGGAGTGCAACCCGTCGTTTTTTTTTAAACTAAAAGTGTACACGATGACAAATTAACTTAAAAAATATATATGAATACCAATAACATTTTCTTGACTAAGAGGTTTTTTTTTCTGGGTCTGAAATCATCAAATGACACCTCCCGCTCTGGGTGGAGCGGAAGCGCGTGTCAGACTTTTACTGACTAAAACCCACCCGTGTTCCTTCAGTTGCCCATATGCCAGCACCACGGTATGTTTTTCGAACAAATCTCGCTACCCTGGCAGGCATCGGTCCTAGCAGACTCCTTCAATTTGCTGACATCTCTTTGAGGCGCGCGTGGAACACTACGCGCCGTCAACACGGGCTTGGTCCTTACCGGGCGTCGAGCTACCCATTGCTTGCCGCCCGCAGGCCCGCCCCTACGGTGGCCGGAAGTCCGCAATTGACTCCCGACGCCCGGGGCGTCTTTTCCTGCGGCGGCTAGGGGCGCGAGGGCGCATAGCTTGCCTCTCCCTCACGCGCCCCGCCTCCTCCTTCACGAGCTAGGCTCCGTCCTAGTCTCCATCACCTCCTACTGCTTCGCAGAAGGAGGTGACAGAGACTAGGTCTTAGCCTTCAAACAGATTAGACTAAACAATAGACTACTAAAGGTATTTTTTACCTTTATATAACAGCCTAGAAAAACCACCAACTTCTTTACCGAAGCTGACCTAAATCTATCACAAGCCTTTGTTAAAATTAATTTAAATATTAAACGAAAACTGTAACTATGTGAGAATTGAAGTAAAAAGTCTTACTTAATTAACAAAAACAAGTCTTAACAATAGTTAATAAATATTACAGTTTTATGAACGAAATAAACAGTTGTTCATACAGTCATGTATGAACAACTGTTTATTTCGTTGGTTTCGTTTATTTCGTATGATAAAGCAGTTAACATAATGCAAGGAACGGCCAACAAATACATCATAGTTACTGTAGTAGTGTAATAAACTAACTCTTGAACATGATTTAGTACCTAAAACAGTAAATTCCAAAACGGAAATAAAGTTTAGTTGAACAATAAGAACAGTAAAGCCCAAGTATTGTTACTGAGCAAGTAGAGAACGACAATAGATTCAATGAGATGGTCAGAAGTAGCAAATTTGAAACCGCTTGGCAAACTCTATTTGGTTTTGGGAGTTAAGTCAAAGACGTTTCGCAGTCAAGTGTGAAGATAGACTAGAATTCACGTTAGTGAAGCTGATGCTTCTGAGTTATATTATGTTATTTATAAGTAAGGGAGTTCATGTATACGTAACTTCAATATTACCTACGTTAACATTCGGACAACGAATATATTGTCGATATACATAAATCTCACAATCAAGTCTTACAAATGGATTATTATGACAAAAAAGTGACTTATACAACTTTATTAATTTCCCAGAATGGATAAAACATAATACTGCAAATTTGTATGCGAAAGATGAAGCACATGAAGCCAAAACAATATTGAGAATGTCTCTTAATGAGGTTGAAGTACTTGAATTAGTAATTCTTCATTATGAAAAGACCAATTAAGCTCAAGCGATCAAAAGATTACAAATTGCTTTTTAATCAGACATGCGAAGAACAACAATGTTTTTATTAATTAAAGAAAACAGTTCCCAATGTTTGTAAAAAAACACTTAACATTTTAAAGATTAAATGACGAAGAACAAATACATGCCAATGGCATGAAAAGCAAAACAATCTCAGAAAGCAGCCAACAAATTGAGGTTGGTTAATTCGTAAACATCGGCGGAGACGACCATTAACGTTAAAGCTTCATTGATTTGGCGAACGAACTTGGAGGGGGAGTCGAGTGGACAAAAGGACTAAGAGAAATATAACAATAACGTGAAACCCCAACAAAATTGTTTTCTGAGTACGAATTTACTGACCACTCAGCCGATGCTTCCTCGATAAATCAGCGATCTTTCTTAAGGTACTTTTCCTTGTTTATAAATAAAATATCTGGTTGACCGAGCTTTGCTCGGTATTTTTGGGTAAATTGTGTCTAAAATAATAAGTTTATGTTCAAGTTGATTATCGATAAAGTTGGTCATTGAAAACATGAATAAAACGACATTTTATAAAAATGACTCCTAGCTAGATCGATTTATCGCCCCCGAAACCCCCTGTACACTAAATTTCATGAAAATCGTTGGAGCCGTTTCCGAGATTCAGATTATATATATATATATACAAGAATTGCTCGTTTAAAGGTATAATAAGATATAGATCTATTTGTTACAATAATGATATAAAGGCAGATTTCTTTTTGTAGAAAACATGGCAATTTCTCAATAAAATTATTTAGTTGTTCAGTAGAATTGGTTATAGAGCCCTGTAGCAGAAACCTGAATACATATATGAATGGTACCTGCGAACATTTTCTAACTAACGACTTTATTGACTCTAGATTATTACTAACAGCATAAAATAGTAGATCGCCTGAAAGGCCAACCCTAACAATACTATCATCATCTACGACAATTCCACTATCAGTTCGCTTACGTGATTAGGTAAATAGCTGGACGGTGGCCTTCTACCAGCATTAGTAATGCTCTTACTTAAACAAAAGCATGTTAACTCTGGACCGTATAGCTTTGTAATAGAAGCTACAACATTGTTTGCAAGGCATTTTAGCAAGAAATTAACTTTGGTTTTCCAAGCCAGTAGGGCAAACATGGCCAGTTCACCGACCCCGGTAAACGCGAAAGTGAAATCCGTCACTTGTTGCTACGATACGAATTGGACGGTAACGTGTTATGGGTGAGAATAAGTGGTTTTGCACGAAATAAGGTCGGATTTTGAATGCCAGTGTTGCTTTTTGAACCTAGTTTAGAATTTGATTAGCTATGCTAATCTGAATTTAGATTGGCATCGGATTAAGTTTGCGGTCCCCTGTCATAGACTTCATTGTTATTAATATGAGTAGCGCGAGAAATCGTGCATCGCAAAATCCGGAAGCTGACAGAGGTTCAATTGTTATTTAAATAAGATATACCATCCGGTGTCCCCCAAGTCACCTCACTAGGTCCATTACTGTTTTTTATTTAACAACACTTTTCTTCCGCATATAAACAATGATTACCTGAAACAAAACAAATACAAAATATGTATAATGTCATAATATTTACAAATCCGACGGTACATGAATGCGATAAGATATTATTTAGATCTTGTGGAATTTATATTACGTTATGAGTGCAACATCAACAAAGAAGGACAATGAACTGATTTCAACCAGACAGTAGAGATTAAAAATACTTTCCCAGAGAAAGGAAAATACTAAACATGAATGTCAGACAATTGCGTATTTCAGTAAAGAACGCCACATCATCAGATGTATCAGATACCCTGAAAACTATTGTTTAATGCATAAATATTCAAACGAAGATATACAATTACAGTTATTATTCCACTAATTACGACTCAAACACCGTCGTCACCGTCGTGACGAACGCCTACATCGATTACCGCGAAACTAACCACAAATATGCAAATCGTGAACTTTAAACCCACGCCGAAGCTCAAAGGACTAGAGCATCGTAAGTTATAATAAGAATAATACAAAATGCTCCAATTTCTTAGAACTGTGAACAATAGCTGGCTCCAAACAATGAGGGCGGCGAACATGTGCGATATGCAACCAACGCGATATTCTAATTCGCATAGCGCTAATTATTTCACATCATATTGTTATTAACAACAGCTGGATAACGCCACTTATGGGACAAGCGATCAAGCAGATGAGATACAAATAGATTTACAGTTGCAGAAACGTATGGCGATGGATGTACAGAGATTAACATTTGGAATCTATAGACTGTAGGTTCATCCAGATGTCTTATTGGATCTTTAAACGGATAAAAGGATCATGATGCGTGATAATAATAATAAACACTTTTAGCCTATAACGATACAAATTGAGATTTATTTTGTAAACAGTGTAATCATTTTCGGAATCCGAAATTGATTTCGGTACGTAGTACGAAGTGTTCGCAATGCTTATCTTGTTTACTTATGAAAATCCGTTACGTTTGTTATTGAACCATCTGCATAACAACAAATGGCAATCTCAATACACGGGGTCACGATATAAGTTCAAGACATCTTAATATCGCAAGTAGGGCGCAACGATATTAACGGTTTGACCAATATATAGCAAAGAAGACATCGATAACATTATGTGAAAGCAAGACAGCACATGACACCAGACGTTAAGAGGAGGCCTATGTCCAGCAGTGGACGTCTTTCGGCTGAAATTATGGTGTCGATGGTGATAGCAGCACAGTACTGACACAGACACTATTTAAATTTTCCTGTTCTTCCAAACTTTTTTTAAAATCTTCTACCTCTATCAAAACAGGTCCTACACTCTATACATTAATTCTTACTCTTAAAAACAATACTTGTGACGTAGCATAATACATACATAAACATAAACTCACGCCTTTTTCCCATAGGGGTAAGAAGGAAATACGTGTACGTGCTACGATCACAATTACATAATTCTTTTCCCTCGTTTATGTTCATACATCTGGTTACGTTATGTAACATAATGTTGCAAAATTGTTTACAAACATTCCTACGAGATATTTCACATTTTCGCGGACGGGTTCTAGCGGTACATGTGCCATGTCCTCCATCAACATTCTCAGACAGTTTCGGGAGAGCATAATGTTTCAAAGCGGTTGTCGCGTCTACATAATTTATAACGTTGTTCTTTGAAGCGTCGCAACACCACATGGCGTGTCTGAATTAATGGCTCTTGTTTAATATGAAAACAAATATTTTGCGCCGTGAATACGATCGTCCAATCTTTGAACACATGTACCAGTAATGCAATTGGAATATTTATGACTGTCGATTGCTCTGAACATTTTTTGCAATGAACATTTGATACACAAAAGTTTCCTTGTTATGCTGGCAACACCGTAAGCAATATAACCCGGGGCGAGTTGTTGGACCAAGCAAATGGAGGGTCATAAGTAACAAACGATTTTATAAATTCCAGAACAAAAGGAATTTATTGTATCACAAACAAAGTCCTATTATCCCTAACATAAAACGTCCTTATTCTACAATAAAGTTTACCCTACGTACAGAATACTGGGTTAGATAGCAGAGGTCAGGATGTCGGTGACTGATAAAACCTCAACTGCGGGGGGTGGCGAATGCCAGATAGCAGAAATGTGCCTGACGCGGCGTATCGCGAGACCTACATGCGTCGGAGAATACAAATGGAAACTCTAAACGTGTACGTTTATAGATAGAGCTAACACTAAACCCACATAAATTAAACTTCGAAATCGCTGAATAAACTGAAATACATTTCACTCCAATACTGAGTCTTACGCATCGGTGTCGCATCAAAAAGCAATTTGTTGCTCAATTCAGAAATTCAGATACGAAAACAAATAAAATGAATTCCGAATGTTCCTTCAGAAATTGTTTTAAATTCCACAATGTTTAAATTTAATTGAATATTCTTTGATCCTATATTTTACTGAGGAACAAACGCATGATAATTTATTGATATAATAGAAAAGATGAGACATGTAACATTGCAAAGCTATTAATAATCCCGATGGCGTAACGTAACAAATTGTACAATTGAAAACGATTTGGCAAGTTGAACGGCGAAAAAAATTTCCGCGCGGTTTTTCCATCCCGCACTCTGAAGATCATGACTAGTTTCAAGTGATAGGTCATGATTGGATTCTATAATGGTACTTGTCTTGAAACATACAATATGTAGATATAACATTCGGATTCAGATCAGACATGCACCAATTTTTTAACTAGGGAACTAAGTCATTGTAAAACTTTAATCATATAATGCCAGATTGCTTCTCATTAGTATACAAACATCTAGTAATAGATTGTTTAAGACAGACATGCATGATTAAAGCCATTTGATCAGAAGTTTTAACACCCTGTCAAGCAAACTTTTAAACAAGCAACACCGTTTAGACAAAGATCATTCTGTCAGTGTCCGTCTATTGGATAAGTTTGTTAGTGTAGACCTATCACAAGTATTTTCTCTTCGTATGAATCATGAATTCATGATATATCGTGTATTTCTCAGTTAACTCGAATAACACAGAATACTTCACTATTCTTGCCAAGGAAATTATGTACTTAGTTCAAGTCTTCCAAAGATTTATTTTACCATTCTTAAACAGGCCAGTCAATAATATAATAAGAATTGCTATCAGCTTTTATAACGTTTAAGAAACCTGTAATAACGCGAAGTCTAAATTCATCTCAAACCATTTCCATTTAAGTCTCGATCGTATCTCCATATCCAACCGGCTCAGCTCTCAAAGCTATCTGATGGAACAAGAACACTTTACCGACAGCTTACACTATTCAATATAGTTTTTTCCGGGCTTTGCGATTATCCTTTATAACATTAGTGAACATAGAGTTACCGCTGAATAGCATATTAAAATCGATCGTTCCAATTTCGAGGTATTATAATTTTTCAGTTAAAAATAATATGATAATTGGTGCAATAAATTAAAAAATACCTACAAATCACAGCAGTGAGGTAAACCTAGTTTTCATAATAAGTTTAATAGGTGCAATCAGAGGCACGCATTGTGCAACAGTATTAAATATCCAAACAAATCTCGTTACTGGTGGGTTTGTAGTCACGCCACATACCACGCACAATATCAGCTCACGTGCTGCTGAATCGCTAATTAAATAAACTGAACTTATCCAAGTATAAATGGCCATGCGTCACATCGACGCTAACAATGAAAATTGCACGCATTTTACACAAACAACAATGGTCATGCGTACTTTTTTAATGGAACTGCCAATTTTATTAATTAGAGTAATTAAACATAACAAGCTTGCTATGCTCGTCATGTCGGAAAAGCTAATTGATGGACCGTCATTTTCGCGCGCAGGAGTGGTGGGACAGCAAGATAAGGAAATATGCAGGCTCATAAAACAGAGGAGGAAAATACACGAAAAACAAAATGCTTTTGGTAGCAAAAAAGAACATAATTCATAATATGATAAGATTTCCTCTTTCAGCAGATTTATTAAAAGCGCGTCCCACAAATAGTGACAACGTATCGAGTGCTAAATCTAAAACCAATACTTTAGACTGAAAATATATAACAGTAAACTGTTGAACAAATTTCATAGTGGCATAACCATTTAGGAACCGTGATCCGCAGATTAGTGGGACAAGTAAATATTGACTGATATCCATAGAAAACATTGTTGCTAATGAATTGTTACATACCTATGTGGAAAAAATATAAAACGTGTAATTATATGTATGTAAAACTGAAATTTATGCACTAAGTACTGAGAATCCACCTAAGCACGATCAAAAGAGTTGATTAACTAACATAACATGCAGTTACAAATAAGCACAGAGCAGAAATATTATATTCAACATTTACAGTAAGTAACGATTAATATAGACAAGACAATATAAAACAATTTCCCTACATAACTTCTAGTCAAATCATCTAATATACCTCATAAAAATGAAGAACTATCTTACTAAATACAAGAAGCAGCAAATTGTTTCGATTCTCCCATGATATCCGATAAGGTGAATTAAAATTAATGGCCATAAGCCATCTGCTTTATTGTTCAAAGAGGTTGAATACAGAAATATGGAGATTGGATTATCTCACCCATAATTCAACCGTGTTGTTAGAATAATTGGTTAATGGTTTCAAAGGTACTAATCTTTTTGAAATTATTTTTAAAGAAGCTTAGGATAACCTGATGGGAAATTACGACGCGATCGATAAATGTTTGGCAACCATCATTGTTTTGTATAAGATGCAAGCAGCCATTAATAAGAACATTCTTGAAAAATCTGCATCTGAATCATTGTCCACTATCAACACCAACTGCGGCTTCCTAGAATATTTACGGAGATTATTATTAATTATCGTATGCCTGCTGCATAATATCCAATTAACAGAACTCCATTCGTCATTTCGAAAATTCTGGACGTGAAAGGCAATTACGCAAACTGTCCATCATCCAAGAAATAAATCTCTGTGGAACAGCGAACAATGGCCAGAAGCTGGCGAACAGCGGTCGCCGAATGACCCGATATAACTGGAGTAATGAACGATGACAGAAACATAATAGAGAAAGTGACTGCTATTACCAATGTGCGCTACCGTGTGTTTATAAACAGCTTTGCACGCGAGTTCGATGATCGGAATCGACTGATCAGTTTCCAAGATAATATCGATTGAATTGTACAAGTAAGCGGTACTGAATGGAAATATCTGCAAAAGTGACAGTTGGTCTGCTTAGAATTATATAGCATTAAGTTAATCTTGATTACTTATCAAAATCTGCCATTTTATCGTGTTCAAAGTAATGTAAGAACAAACAACAGGATAAAGGGCTGTAGGTAATAAGGAGTATCCTTCGTGCCAAAATTCTTGGAAGCCCACCTACTTTCCTTTTACGAAGGGAAATCCTAAACATACCTAACCATAATCTTCACCATCATCATCATCACCTCAGCCCGGAATCTCCCAATGCTGGGTATAGGGCTCCCCCTTTTTCTGCTACACATCTCGGTTCCATGCGTCTCTCATCCATGCGTTTCCCGCGATCTTAACGATATCGTCAACCCAACGCGCTTTTGGACGGCTTTGGTTTCTCTGGCCTAATCTTGGCCACCATTCGGTCACTGCGTTACTCCATCGGCCGTCTCCTCCTCCACCATAATTTTAGTGATTTAATAATGAGTTGTTTCTAGACAAGCTTTATTAAATGTACTAGGCAAGCCTTTTAAGTTCTGTCGTTTCCATATTTCCCGGCAATTTTGAATTTGGAACTGTTCTATATTAGAATGTGTTTAAGTTTTGAATCTCAAAACAGTTGAAAGTATTGTTTAGTCACAGCGTCGATTGGAATCTGTCAGGTTACGTACGAAAATGAATCTTTCTAAGGAAAATGTTCGTGCAATAATTTTCTACAACTTTAGAAGAGGCCTGACACGGCTTCAGTGTTTTGAAGAGCTAATATCTGTGTTCAGTGATGAAGCCCCATGTCGGCGGACTGTCGAACGCTGGTATTTAGAATTCCAGCGTGGACATACTAGTGTTAGTGACAAATCTCGCGAAGGACGCCCAAAATCCGCCTTCACTGAACATAATATCATTGCTATGAGACAACTAATTCTCGAAGATCGTCATGTGACATATCGAGAGATAGAGGCTCTATTAGGCATCTCAGGGACAACCATTAATAAGATCTTGCATGAAGCGCTTGGTGTGAGAAAGCTAGTTTGCCGTTGGATACCGCATCTGCTTTCCGACGATCACAAGGTGGCTCGCGTCAGATGGTGTAAGAAAACTCTGCAAAGGTTCAACCGAGGAGAGTCAAATCACGTCTACGACATCATCAGTGGTGACGAATCTTGGATCTACGCCTACGATCCTGATTCCAAACAACAATCTACAATCTGGGTCTTTCAAGACGAACCAAAGCCGACTAAAGTTGTTCGTTCTCGAAGCACTTCAAAGAAGATGGTGGCCACGTTCGTTGGAAAAATCGGCCATGTTGCGACTATTGCAGTTGAAGATCGTAGAACGGTTAACGCAGAGTGGTATACCACAGTTTTTTTACCACAAGTCATCGCCGAACTTCGAAAATCTAACTCAAAGCGACGCATGATCCTGCACCACGACAACGCAAGCTCACACAGCGCTCGCCAAACGATTGAGTATTTGAAGCAGGAAAAAGTAGAAATTCTTGACCATCCTTCATACAGTCGAGACCTAAGCCCTAACGATTTCTTTACATTTCCTAAAATTAAGAAAAGTCTCCGTGGTCAAAGGTTCCAGTCCGGTGAAGAAGCAGTCGACGCTTTCAAGTCAGCCATACTGAACACCCCCACTTTAGAGTGGAATAAATGTTATAATAACTGGTTTGAGCGAATGGAAAAGTGTATTAAGCTACGTGGTGAATAAATACTTTGAAAAACAATAAAAAGTACTATAAGGTTCTAGTTGTGATTTTTTCTTCAAACGACAAAACTTAAAAGGTATGCCTCGTATTAGAGAGATTCTTCAGAGAGTTTTAAATCTTTGAGGACTCCGACATGAGCAGAAGAATCTACATCACCCTAAGGCTTTGAACGTTCAAAGGACTGTCGTGAACAATTGGTAACGACCCATGCATAAAAAACAGTGACACTCTGTTTGATTTCGTGGCGAATTACCATTCGTTTACTTTTCATCTTTAAATATTTGACACAAAATCGTATTCAAAATCACTTTTACTTGAAATCGATTCGTGCTAATATTTTAACGAACAAACGAGAGGCATAGATGACAATTTAATGTCCATAGATAATCTTGTATTGATGATAGCAGGTGTATCTGTAGATTGTAACTAAAACTGATTGTAAATCGATTATACTACGGTAATTTTACGTCTACTTAATTTTCTTTAAAATCGAATGTACCCAAGTCACGTTGTGCCTATCCTAGACCATAGATTGGTTCAACAACCCATAATTTTCGATTTTATACACCTCATAAACACTTTCAACGTTGCAGCCTCTTATTACGGAGAAATTGTTATTCCCAACGCGCGCAACCATATTATTCTTGGTTCCCCACGGATTTCATCATGACGCACAGTGGAACGAATGTATGGGAGCGGTTGGACGTAGACATGTCCGAAAAATAAGAGTAAAATTATGACAAACTAATGATGCCATCTTATTCGATTACTTAATGCCTTCATAAATTGTGGTGATGAATTTCTTCATAACTCCCATATTTCGGGAGTAATTTGAGAAAATGTGAAATTTTACTATGAAAATGAGTGTATCGAGCTCTCTCCCTCCTGATTCCGGGCTTGTTTCAAGTAGCGGTCTCTAATATCGTAATGCTATTACTAAGAGCTATATTTAATACTAAGACACATAGTGCGCCAAATGTGCACTTTCTGGGATAAAAGGAAATGAAAATTTAAAAAAAAAAACGTTTTTTCCCCATTTGTATTTACTTTAAACCGCAGACAGACTTATTAAGAGGTCTATAAATATATTATATATATACAGAAATATATATTAACAAAAATATTCACAAGAACTGATGAGAGTATGACTTTTAAGTAAGTTGATAATAAATTACCTAGTTTCATTAAAAGTACAATAAATAATTAAGATGTAAGCTCTAATTTACTAAGTTACACATTTTAAAACAATAACATCATTTAATTATCTTCGTCATCATCATCATCATCAATTAATTCAAATTCAGAATCGATGTCCGCTAAATCATTTATGTTAACAAATTCGATATCACTTTTCTCAGAATCCGTAAGCTCATAAAATTCCTTAAAAGAAGATTTTTTTACAAACTTATTTCCTTTTGGACGGATACTTGTAACAAGTGGATCAGAAGACAGTAAAAGATTGTGCATAATATCTTCATTGCATGAGATACTGCTATGCTTTCGAGAATGCCTCTCTCTATATTTTCTAAAATCTTTATTTCTAGCCTCAGATGCCTCTTCGGATAGAAAACCAATGGGCACAATTGACATGTTCTGAACTATGTCTGGCCCATGCATTAAAATTTTATGAAGTGAAGAAGGCATATAATACCATGGGTATAACTCCACGTAAAGCTTAGCAGTATCAAAGCAGAACTCTCGGAATTTAGTTACGTTGATCTTCTCTCCTGATGAAATACACTGCAAGATCACACAGATTTTTCTTAAAAGCATAGCATCTATTCCGGTCAGTTCAGCAGATTTAGTGTAGTTTTCAAAAAATCTCCTTGCCGAGTTGCCATTGTTGGTGGATCCACTGCCTTGTTTCACAACATCGAGAAGTAAGCCCGTTTCTCTTCTTACAGCCTCTTGAACTCTTTTCTTCCTGTCATCAACTTGCCTTTTTGCTATATCACCCCTTACTTGCCATGATTTTATGTCTAATTTGTAGGAAATGTGTAATAAGCATTCCATTGAGCGAATCCAAGCGTGAAGGGTGCTTAAGCTATATTTATACATGTCCTCGTTTGCGTGTTTATCTTTGATTAACTCTAAATTATTCATTTCTTTAGGACAAGCCTTGCATATGTCACACACTGAAGCTGCTGTATTGGATATAATGGAATGAATTTTACCATCAATCATTGTCAACAGCAGTTGGTGTTTGACACTAATTCCATCAGTGATGGTGGATGGAGTTAAGGCTTCAATCTCTGCTTCGATTTCAGCCATCTCTCTCTGCACATTTTCTTTGGTTTCCTTTATAAACTTAAACAATATTGGCCGGCAAAATGAAGTGGAAGATGGTCGCTCGTTTTCCCAAATTGTTACACCTTTTGAGACGAGCCGCAGTGGTACAAGACTAATCATAAAATTACTAGCAAGATCGATTTGCTCATCTTCACTCGTCCTTTGATGATAAATGCTTTGGCTAGATGATCCGTCAAAACCCCATTTGCTGGTCAATACGAGCTGTTGATTGGGATCAACAGGGGTTTCTAACGACCTAATAAGTCTTCTTGAGGTTAAATCCATCAAGGCTTGTAATTTGATTTTTGCAGAGCTCTCTGTAACTGTGAGATCTTCTTTGGCCGGATAGCACTTAATTTTTTCTTTATCCAACATGTAGTAACTCGGGTATTGAAGAGCTCCTTCTTGAGTGTTGAAATCCCGAAGAGTGTTATAGCGCCATTTCGATAAGTTCATCGATACATAAAGAGCCAATGCCTTCAAAGGGGATATTTCCCGTACCTGAATTGATTTACCTTCAATGAAGGCTTTGATTTTTGAGGCCTCTTCTGGATTCTCCGTCAAGTATTTCATAACATAAGCTGTATCGCTTTGTCCTGCCTTTTGAAGCGCCCTTTCGGCCGAAAACATAATTTCAGCGCTGCTACTGCTGCATGAAAGACTATCTTCAGTGCGTCTTCTTTTTTGCCGGTTACTAAGGTCCTCAAAAGATTTACGAGGACTAGGATGTGTACAAGTTGAAGCATCAGATTTAGCAGGAGAAATTATGGGCTCGATGACGTCACTTATATTTTCTGTAGAAGGTTCCATATTTTCATTCTGTAATTCCGGCCATTGAATTGCAGCCTGTAGCCAAATCTCATGTTTCTTCCGAAACTTATCTGTGCTTCTTCCAGACTGTGTCCATTTTGCATAAATGCGGTAGCAAAATCGACGACACCAGTCTTTTAAACTTGTTTCAGCACTTTCACATAACTGAACACAACTGTTATCTTTTAAAACACTGAACAAATAGTTAAAGTCGCGTAAATCTTTATGTGCGCGTGCGCATAAAGCAACGTGAATATCAAGATTTGTATTAAAATTTGGAAAATACATTGCGAGATTAGCTTGGATACAACGAGGTGTAAATCAACACTGATTTTAAAGTTACTAATAGTGACCTATTTATATAAAATCCAGGTATCCCAGGTATCCTTTGTTAAATATTGCAAGGTAATTAGTTATTGTGATAATTAGTAAATGATGCATGCTAAATTAGTGTATTAAGAGCCATTTAGTAATTAAATAATAGCAATGTTCTTATCAGTAATCATTAGTGCATCAGTTTTATATGTAAACCTTAAGTCCCTAATTATATATCCTAATTAGCTTATATCTTCTCTAATTGGCTGCTCAGAAATGTTATTGTAATAAGGTAAACCTTTAGAAAAACGGTTTTAATCAACAAAATAAACAAAAAATAAAAAAATTGTGTTATAAAATAAACATCACTCTTTATCCCAGAAAGTGCACATTTGGCGCACTATGTGTCTTAGTATTAAATATAGCTCTTAGTATTAGCATTATGATATTAGAGACCGCTACTTGAAACAAGCCCGGAATCAGGAGGGAGAGAGCTCGATACACTCATTTTCATAGTAAAATTTCACATTTTCTCAAATTACTCCCGAAATATGGGAGTTATGAAGAAATTCATCACCACAAGTTATGAAGGCATTAAGTAATCGAATAAGATGGCATCATTAGTTTGGCATAATTTTACTCTTTTTTTTCGGACATGTCTACGTCCAACCGCTCCCATACATTCGTTCCACTGTGTGACGATGTTCAAGCAAATCTAATTTTCTATAATAGAGGCATAGCGAAAGCTCGGTAAATAAATCTCTAGCCTATTTCCCTGTCTTGCGGTGTATAACAATTGAGCTTTCTGGCTATTTCTAACAAAATATGAGGCTGTATGTTTTGTCATTGGCATAAACATGGACGAAATATTTTTCACAGCCATAACTCAATTACATCTATATTATCAAGGTTTCCGCATACCATAAGATGTCATGGTGCTGTAGTTAGATTCCATAACATACGATAGTCCATATTGTTATGCTATTGGTTCACATGAAGGGGCAAGTTTGCGATTGCAGCCAGTCACCCGCTCGATTGAGCAACGGACTTTGTCGAGCGTATCGGAGAAAGTGTCGTGCTCAGTGCCCGATTTTATTACTGCCATCCTACGTTCAGAGAAACTCAGGATGTGAACGATACCGAAAGGTGACTCGAATATACAAACAAATGACATTTAAATTGGAGAGGTAAAATTGATCTTACCGTTTGAATTTTGTATGTCTAAGGAGAAGCTTTTGCGCTTTCGTTTATGTTAACATCTTATGGTAAATACTTAAGTGCTTCACTTTGTATTCACTCACGGTGACATTGTAGATGATGGCTGTGAAGGAGACTGTTGAAAGTTGTTACTTTACTTATTCATGCAGTAACAATAAACATCTACAAGGTCAAGCAAAGATATCCTACAAGTAAACACTAATCAACACGATATCATTGAGGTAATGAAGGGCTCAGTTTTAATACATAAAAACGAAATGCTTCCAGGGCATACCGATCATAATCTTATCGAAATGCTTACATGTTTAGGTGCTAGTGTACTTATTGTATACCTATCAGTACACATACAATCAGACCGATAACCATACAAGTGTGTCGACGCCTAAAGACACAATCTAAGATCTAATACAAGTATGAATCATTTTTAACCGACTTCAAAAAAAGGAGGAGGTTATCAATTCGTCTGTATTTTTTTTTTTTTTATTTTTTTTTTTTATGTTTGTTACCTCATTACTTGTGACTGGGTGAACCGATTTTGATGATTTTTTTTTTATTTGAAAGCTGGTGCTTCCCGAATGGTCCCATTTTAATTTGGTTCCATTCGGACAATGGGGTCCATGTGAAAACCATATAAGTCTTAAATTTCCATTAAGTATTTGCGCGACAAATGAACGAATTCCGTATGTTTGTTACCTCATAACTTTTGACTGGGTGAACCGATTTTGATGATTCTTTTTTTATTTGAAAGCTGGTGCTTTCCGAATGGTCTCATTTTAATTTGGTTCTATTTGGACAATGGGGTCCATGTGAAAACCATATAAGTCTTAAATTTTCATTACGTATTTGCGCGACAAATGAACGAATAACGCGATTAGATTAGTGCGGAGTATCTACCACAACTAAAAAGTCAAAAAATAAAAACTTTTTACAAAAAAAACAACCGACTTCCTTAAAAAAACACTACAAAGTCAAAAATAACTTTAATTTCGGAAGTCGGTGGCAAAAACCTTAAATACAGAGCCTAAGACACCGACTTTCGAAATTAAAGTTATTTTTGACTTTGTAGTGTTTTTTTAAGGAAGTCGGTTGTT